>JARYZH020000105.1:700110-1226672 GCA_030021035.2 Notholithocarpus densiflorus
GGTCCTCGGACTCAAACCTATGGGGAAACTAGCTACTTCAAGAAAAATCTAAGTACTAGACAGAACCAAGGTCTTGCATGGTCATCGGACTCAAACCTATGGAGAAACTAGCTACTTCAAGAAAAATCTAAGTGTTAGACAGAACCAAGGTCTTGCATGATTCTCGGACTCAAACTTATTGGGAAACTAGCTACTTCAAGAAAAATCTAAGTACTAGATAGAACCAAGGTCTTGCATGGTTTTCAAACTCAAACCTATAGGGAAACTAGCTATTTCAAAAAAAATTTAAGTACTAGACAGAACCAAGGTCTTGCATGGTCCTCAGACTCAAACCTATGGGGAAACTAATTACTTCAAGAAGGATCTAAGTACTAGACGGAACCAAAGTCTTGCATGGTCCTCGGACTACGGTCTTTGAAAAGATTAACTACTTCAAAGTATCTATCTGAGTGATGGGCAGAATCTAAAAGGAGTCCGCCTCCTCGGATCACCTACATTAAATCCAACATTCTCTGACGGTCGCACAGTTTGCGGTAGGGAGCACATGGCGATGTTCTTAATTGTTCCTACGTAGTCAAACTATTTAAAATTAGCAGCCGGGTGCTGCTGCAGGCTTTGTTAAAGTCAGGATGACAACCTTTGGTTACCGTCAACAGCATCAGTTCTAAGTCCCAATAAAAGATAATAATAATAACAAAAAAACAAATAAAATAAACAAATAATAATATAAAGATAAACAAAATAGCAGGAAAAGGAAATTTCGCAAAGCAAAAATTGCAGTCCTTCTTATTAAATAAAGGAAAAGTACATCATATACCGAACAGCTTAGGCAGGCTTGTTTCAAAGCTAACTATAGAAAGAGAGGCTGAGGCAGGCTTGATTTAAAGCTAGCTATAAAAAAAATAAAAGGGGAGAAAGTCCATCGGAATGGCAGATTCACAATCTTGTTCCAGCAGCAATCGAGCCAGTATGGACGGTACCGGCGATGAGAAAGAGGAAGAGGCAGAAGCGCCTGAATTGGTTCCCATCTGCTAAGGCTGCTCTGAAGCATACTCTTATCCAAAAGCTAATATCTGTACTCCTAAAAAACCGTCCTCCAGAAGTCTCATCAGCTGCTTGAAATGGCGAAGATGGCCTCCTTTTTCTCCTAACTACAAAATGTCCCACCATCAGGGCAAGATCCAAACCTTGCCGCACCGAAAGTCTGATGCAATCCACGCCTGCAACGGCTCCTGGATGAAGGAGAAGGGTTTTCTTTCTTGCCCAGTTGAAAGGTAGGAAAATCTTTGGCCTTTGCTTCCTTCGCCTCAGCTGCGGCAGCCAGGACCTAGGCGGCATTCTTAGTTCTAGAAGGGTTGAGAACTTAGAGTTCCTGCAGAACTCAAGGGTTCGAAAACATGAAAGAACGATCCTCCCAGGGTGCGTTATATATAGCAGGCGAAATCTAGGGGAACTCAATTCGCACAAAATTCAAAGGAAGAATTACAAGCGAAATAAATTCTGCCCAATTTCCAAGGAAATCCTCAACCGTTAGGTCCGCGTCACT
Organism: Notholithocarpus densiflorus; assembly: GCA_030021035.2. Taxonomy (NCBI): domain Eukaryota; kingdom Viridiplantae; phylum Streptophyta; class Magnoliopsida; order Fagales; family Fagaceae; genus Notholithocarpus; species Notholithocarpus densiflorus. The sequence goes on from JARYZH020000105.1 coordinate 701,657, forward strand.
TCATAAAGGCATTAATGATGGCGCGCCTCGTGTACCGAAGCGCCAGGAGCGTGCCTTGGGGAGGTGAAAAGACTTTAGCGCTAACGGAGGACAAGACTTGATGAGCCATGATAAAAGGCCCGAGGACATCAAAACCCTCCTCTCCGTCCGAGGAGCCGGACAGTAGGATTTTGAAGGGCTATTATGGGGTCAATAAATCTAGTTACCCCGGCCCAACTTTATACTAGGCCCAAGGCCCACGCCGAGGAAGAAGAAACGTCCGAGGACGAACGGAGAAAGTCCTAACTACCAAGGAGCAACGCCGAGGACAATCATGTCCTCGGCGTACCGAGATCATAGAAGGGAAGGGCAGCGCGCCATCAAGGGTGGTTCCGTAGAGCGTCCCAAGAAAGAGGACAAGTACCGTGGGTTAGCCATGGGAGCCTGGGAGAGCAATTCAGGGAGAAGCTGTCACCTCCACATTAAATGCTCACAACTAACGTTCTGGCCGCATTAATGAGGAAATGACCCCTGAACAGTGCCACTTTGGTCGTTGCAACTCACAGAAGGTTTGGGACGGCGGCTGATGGGACAAGCACTCAAGCAGTGACCTGCACGATCAACAAATGGAGGGCTAAGATTAACCTAAAGAGGGTATAAAATGTAAAGAGGTCCTCCAGAGAAAGGATCGGAGATTGGAAGTAGAAAACACTGTAGCAACCTGTATCATCTTTGTAACCTCTGTATTCAAGCACTGAGGAAATAATAAGAACGAGAAAGCTCCTCGAATCAACGTCCAGGAAGGATTCTAACACTTAAGACCCGTTTTCCTGCTATTCAGTTTACCCATAACCATGTTTATTCGTTGCTATTCTCACTAAGGCCTAGCTCTTAAACCCATCCTCTACAAATTTATTGTTTAGGGCTAGTTGGGCCTGAGTCCACTTTTCCAACAGTAGAAGTGCTCAAACCCAATCCCTACAACTTCTATTTGAAAAAAAAAAGGGTAAGCTACAGTCACCTCCCTTATAGCTTAACACCGTTAAATCTACTATAGAAAATTGAAAAAAAAGAATTATTTAAGTAAACTAACATTTTCGATGCAAAAATAATAACAGATATGATAAAGAGTTGAAAAATGCAAATGCTTTAAAAATGGAAACGAAAAATAAATTAACAAAAAAAACAAGAAGCAAAACTTATGCCCTATTTGGATGGAGGGGGGAAGAAGGAGGAGTGAAGGGGAGTAGAGTAGAGTTAGCTAAAAATAAGTTAATTTTGAGCTAAATCTACTATACTCCCCCTCCCTCCCTCTCAATTCAAATGGACAATTAGAGTAAGGGTTAAGAACCCCAAATCATTTCATGCAAAAGTGGGGATTGAAGGAAGCCAGAGGGCAAATGAGCAAAACCCGCTGACTAGGAAATGAACCATATCACTAATCGAGTGTGAGGTTGAAACTTGAAAGGCTGTGACGACAATATGGACAAGGAATCATCTATGGCTATCTGCTAGAAAGAGGCATGAAAAGGAGGGTGGGAAACGAAGAAAAAAATACTACAAATTTAGAGAGCTAGGCGGCTTCCTATTCAAAACATTTATACTTATTACAGTATTACAAAGTAATGTTTCCAAAAGAATTATGTTGAAACAAAAAAATTTCAAAATTTTGATTTTTCTAGTTAACCTCCTTCAAAGTGAAATTTTCCTTTTACCCTCCTTGAAAGTTGGGTTAAAATTACATTTTGTTTAATGTTAAACAATGTTATAGTGTTATACTACTCAACAATCTTTATTGGATGTGTATTTTTAGAAACCCACAGTTGGACAACATTTCTCTTTTGATACTTTTCATTCTTGCAAAATTTCAAGATAATAAAAAATTTATAACTATCTCATTTATAAAATTTTAATTCTAAGTTTATTTTTTATATTATGTATAAAAGATGAGATTATAAATCAAATAATAATAAGAATATAGAAAATAGGTAATAAAGGTTATTGGTGTTAGGATATATGTGATTCATGTTAGGAACATATGTCAATATTTATGTAGTTGACTAATCCTTTGACAAAACGCACTTTACTTGTATTTGGGTAGATCTGTGATGTGTTTAATACTTCAAGAAACTGTGTTTCAAGTCTAGTATTAAAGCCATGAAGATTGGACCAAGAAACAAGTGAAGAAAGCTGTTCATTAAAGCTGGACAGATAGCTCGACACCTATGGACAGATATCTCGACAGCTGCTCAACAGATAGCTATCTATCGAGATTTAATAAATGAAGCTCGACAGATTCTCAATCAATCGAGGTATCTATCGAGGTTACGGGAATTCAGATTTCCAGATCTGATTTTCGGCCCAAGCTTTTGTATTTGTGTAGGATTTCTTTTCTCACAACCCTATATATATATAAGGCTTGTTTTAGAGGCCGTCACATAAGAGAATACAAGGAGAACATATGCAAAAGGTGACTGATGCCTTATTCTCTCTGAAAGAAGCTACTGCGTCTTTGCACCTTAGGGTTTTGTAACCAAGTGCTTCTTAATCTTCATTGTTGATGAAGTGAAGAACTTTGCAGCCAACATCTTCTTCAAGTTGGTGTTTAAGTCGCGTACTGGGATCCGCGCAATTGGTTAGTCACGTACTGGGATTCGTTCATCATCAAAGGGTGGCGTTCATATATTAAAGAGTTCAGAGGTTCTGAAACGGTAGAAGGTTTCTACTGTGAGTTCATTTACGGGGATTGTAGAGTCTAGGGACAAAGGTTTTGTACTAGATCTGAAACTTCTCTTTTCTATAGTGGATTGCTATTCGGGAAGGTTTCCCCCCAGGTTTTTTACTGTGAAACTAGTTTGTTTCATTGGTTTTCCTGGGTCATTATATCTTGTCTTATTTACTTTTCCACTGCATTCATTATTGACATGATATTGATGTTTGTGTGTTTTAACAAGTTTTATTCATAATAAATCTAATTAACAATTTGGGTTTAAAACTTATTAATTCTATCAACCGAGGTCTAAATTTCCCAACAATTAGGTTATTAATATAATCGATTCTAAAAAAAAGTTATTAATATAATAAAGATTATTAGGTTGTTTAACATTAAGAAAATAAAGATTATTAGGTAGTTTAACATTAAGAAAAAGTTTTTTTTTTATTTTTTGATATATATATATATATATTTATATATAAATCAACAAATTTGAGCTTCCTTGGTTGCGGTGTTTTGTTACACCTGGTCTAACTAAATCCATATAAAAAAAAACACCCCATGATGGCAACCTTTGTGGCACTGTTTTGGTTTGGTCACAATAGATCTAATCTTCCTTGGTGGAGACTTTGACTAGCCAGCCAATCCCATGGTGTTGCGAGCTAGGCATGAAACCGGCCACCTTACGAGTTATGTTGGTCAATGAATTTGGTGAGAGATGCCAAGGTTTTGTGATTGTTGTTTTGACAGATTGCAAGGTTTGATGGTGATAGTCGTGGTAGTTGTAGTAGTGAGGTACAACATGATTGCATGGGTAACTAGTTTTTTGGTATATTAAAGCATTGACCAAGATCGAATTTGGCTATGGTACTGTGTCAAGGTTGTTGAGTGATTGAAGAGAGAGAAAAGCATGAGCTAGAATTTTACATGATTCTTCTTGATGACCTATGTTTGCAAGACTGCAATGGAAAACCCTTGACATTTATATCTTTGTTATTGAAGAATGTCTTATAATGAATTTAATGTAGGGTTTACTTGCTCTACAAGTACATAGACTTGCAACAGGTTTGGGCGCTATATAGTAATATCTCTAGCAGCATGTATGGTATTAGGAGACAATGATATTGTCAAAAAAACATATTCGCTCTAAAGTTATTGAGTGATATAATAATATTAAATTATTGATAAAAGTTACATTATATATAACTTAAACCCTAACTTATGCACGCGCATAATTACTGTATATACATACACACCCTAATATTAATTAAGAGAAAACGTGTGGGCTGATTTTGCTTAAAAATGAAGGACACAATAGTACAATATTCTAGACATGGTTGTCTCTACTTCAAAAAGAAACGTAACACTAAAAAGAATGGGAATAATAGGCTCTATTTGATATAAAGGAAGGATAGAAAAGTGAAAGAAAAGATATGATATCAATTTTGCAAAAGTGAAAGAAAAGAGATTATATCAATTTTGCATCTTGTATCTTTGATAGCAAATATAGAAAAGTGGTGGTCAAGGCCATTGCATCTTCTGGGTTCCAAGCAAACACCCAATTGGAAAGAACTGAAGTTGATGTTTAAAAGTATCCATGTTAATATAAATTATTCGAAGGTTCCAGAAACCTAAAGGACATGTTTTTCCCTTTATAAAATTGGCAGTATTTGTTTCTAGAAGAAAAAAAATGATACATGTAAATAAGAAAGTTAATCCAGTGTATTTTGGAGAGAGACGAAACTCTCAAAGAGAAATTACAAACCCAATCCATATTACAAGAATCAACAATACAAGAGCAGAGTACGAAAGAGAAACAAAATACAAAACTGAAACAGAACAAAACCATGCTCTCTAAGAATCTATCTCCAGGGCACTGGCCACTCAAGGAGCAAGGTTGTCAAAATGTAGGATCATAGGAGGTAGGTGGGATTGTGAATCGTAAAATTAGATTATGGATTATAAAATCCTACATTATTTGAGAAAAAAACAAAAAATACACATTAGTATGTTAAATAATCACATAAATTATACATTCATTCATAAAAAACCAAAAATTTGCATCAATTTAATGTAATTACCATACATCACTACATTCATTTGTAAGCACCGTTTAAAGAGGCCAAAAACCTCAAAACGTGACACTCTATTGGAATGTTATTTTTTATTTGGGTCCAACTAACACTCTATTTCTCTACATAAGAATAGCAAAACTTGGTCTATTGGGATGTTATTTTTCATTTGGGTCCAACTGAGCCTTCTGTCAAGTTAAAGAATAGGGTAAATTCCATTAACCTCCCCTGAGGTTTGGGCAAATACCACTCAGATCCAAAACATTTCAAAATTGACCAGTTAGGTCCCTAAAAGACATATTAGTCCCTAACACCTTTAACACCATTACCCCTCCGTCATTTTTCTTTCCCTCACTCAGAACTCTCTCTAGTCTCTTCTCTCTAGTTCCTCTCCCTCTTTCAATCCCAGCTAGACATGGCAAAACGGGCGAGTCAAGTCGGGTTCGGGTCGGGTTGACCCGTATTTTTCAAACAAGTTTTTTTTTTTTTTTTTCAATTACAAAAATAAATCAATGACAACCTGTTTAGAGAGAATGAATAAAATCAGTTAAGCAAATGAATTGCACTTAATGCCACTTGTTAATATCGTTCCAATTCTAACAGTTTTGACTTTTGAGCATGACATAATTATTTATAGTCATAAATTCATGATGGAAAAAGTCTTCAATGTTAATAGTTCACTGCCAAAATGCATATAATTACAAGTTTACAACTTCAATAAAGAGATAGATTTTAAAACAAACAAAACAAGTAAGCCAGCCAAATAGCAAGTTATCGGTCTTCTTAAGTGCACATATTCCTATTGCATTTAAAATAATAGTAAAGTTAGATTACTTAGAAAGATAAACTAAACAAAAAAAGATTAAAAAATAAACATAACATATTAAGTAAAGAAGAATAAGTAAATATTTTATAAGCTTTGACTGCTTTGTGTGAAACTAAAAAAGTGTGGAATGCCGAATGTGTGAAGACTGAAGAAGGGCAAAGGCCGGACTCTGGAGGCGCAAGAGAAGTAGAGGAACTCAACTTTCCGGTTTCAGGTTTGTTTGTATAATTGTATTGTGCATTTTGTGCTTTGGCTTTGGACAATGGATTGAATCGAGTGATGGACTACAGCTAGCAAGCATTGAATGAGATTTTTTTTTTTTTTTAATGGTTGTGACGGCCTTGGCCCTTGTGTAGTGTTGTGATGTCTTGTCTACTGTCAAGCACAGTAGCACTGAAGCTCTTCTTATTGGTTGTGATAAACATTGAATATATTATTACTAGTTTTGGTACTTTGTACTTTATGCACATAGTATCAGGACGTAATTAAAAAAAAAAAAAAATTAGCGAATTTTTTTTTTTTAACGGGTCGGGTTACGGGTTATTCGGGTCGGGTCGAGTTGACCTGCAAAAAAAATCAGGTCAAGTCACGGGTCAAACCGTTTTTGGTTCGGGTAAAAAAAATCGGGTTTGGGCCGAGTCAAAAAATTCTAACTCATATTGCTATGTCTAATCCCAGCCAAAGCCATAACAAAAAAACCCAAATCTTACCACAAAACTCAAATCCAAATTTGAGTTTTGTTAACATAAAATTAAAAAATCATTCACATTGTTTTTTCCTAGCACGATCCGCCAGAACAAGGAAAAAATGTATGATAAACTGTGATTTGATTCAAAACAACAACAACAAAGAACAAAAGTCACAAATTCATGTCATTAACAAATCCGAACCCACAAAATCTTTTCATTTCATTTCCACCATCAACACAAACAACAACTAAAAAACCCAACAAAAAAAAAATATGAGGGCGAATATTGTAAATACCAAGGAAAATGAGGGGCAGTGAGTGAGTGAGTGAGTGAGAGTGAGAATTCAGATGGGCTTGGCAGAAGAATCGTAGGAAGCGGTGGAAGAAGCAACAACAACAACAGGATCATTAGATTCAGAGTTGATGAGAGGGGCGCGAATGTTTTGTTGTCGTTTGGATCGTAATCGAGATTGAGGGAGTGATCAATGGCTTCGTGGCCTTGTTCAAGGCAAGGCTTGCAAGCGATCTCGATGGCGATCCAACCCAGCACCACTCCTACTATTGCTATCAATGCGCTTGTTATTGCTGCCATCTGATCTCTCTCTTTCTCAAATCTACATTTTTCTTAGTCCCTGATCAACTTCAATTGTAGTGGTGTTTTCGAGTTTTCAATGGGACCCACCATGTGTGACCCCAGCTTGATCCGGTTAGAATTTGGATTTGGATAGTTTTGGCTTTGAGTTTTGTGGTAAGATTTGGGTTTTTTTTGTTATGGCTTTGGCTAGGATTGAAAGAGGGAGAAGAACCAAAGAGAAGAGACTAGAGAGAGTTCTGAGTGAGGGTAAAAAAAATGACGAGGGGTAATGGTGTTAAGGGTGTTAGGGACTAATATGTCTTTTAAGGACTTAATTAGTCAATTTTGAAATGTTCTGAACCTGAGTGGTATTTGCCCAAACCTTAGGAGAGGCTAATGGAATTTACCCTAAAGAATATTATAAGAAATCAGGATCGTTTGGAATCGTCAGAATCATACAATCCTACCAATCCTGAACGATCGCAAAAATTCTTGAAAGATCTGGATTTTTTGGGTAGGTAAGATTATAAAATCGTAGGATCCAGATTTGAATTTTGACAACCATACAAGGGAGACACCAGATCTATGAGATAAGATGAACCAACCCCCACTATGAAGACATAGGGACTCAACAGCCAAGAGGAACCTTTATCTATTTGGAATCCCCGTAGTTTCAGTAGTTTATTTACTTAGTGTATCAAAATTTATAGTTTTTGATAGCTTTTATGTTAATTATATGACAAAAAGTTGAAAGTTAACCCCCACCCGTCTCATCAAAGTAGGAACGACTCTAAACACCAGTGAGTCACTGACTAGGAAATGAACCATACCGCCAATCAAGTGTGAGGTTGAAAGGCTGTGACAACAATGGGGACAAGAAATTGGGCAAATGGAACTCGTAACTACATAGTTGACAGTGTCTTTCTTCCCAATGAAGAAACTACATATGGCCAAAAGATCAATCGATATGGTACCATCCTCCACTGACTAGGAACTTTCAAAGAGCATGTATTGGTGTACTTAGCTCAGACTGACCAAGAGAGGGGCAAAGCTTTGGACACTCATCAGAAGACATCATTGTCTCTACCAAGTCCCTGAGAAACGTTGAAACAAAAGTAGCAAAAAATTCTTGCAAAACATACAGATACCTGTGGAGATACGCTGATCTAACACCAACATTAGTTACAAGAAAATGTGTTTGCCTGATATTGATTTAAAACCAAGGATATAATACAAAAGAAAACTGGTTGACTTTAAATCTTCCGGATTCAAAGCAGACACCCAATTGAAAAGAAATTAAGTACATTTAAGAGTGTCAATGCTGCTATAAATTAATTCAAAGGTTCTAGAATCCCACAGGCTAACATTTATATTTTATAATACTAATTGAAGGAAAATATTTTAAAATAAAATTAAATACAAAGCAAATATACTAGTTGTAGATATGAGGAGCAAATATTTTGGAGATGCAAAGGCTTTAAAACTGGAAACGAAGATTAGAGCTTTTAGGGAGTTCCAAGGGCAGAACCCAAAACCTGTTGTAAATGCTGAATAGTAAATAGTTCATAAGCAAACTCTTTCCCTCGATTGGATTTCACTATCGTTTTCCTTCCATTTGCCTAGTTTTGATCTGAACAAGGGCAGAGTCATCGTGCAAAAAGATCACGTCCGTACCACCACCCTCACTTTTCAGGCAAAACCAAAATCCAAAATGTAAAATGTGTTCTGAAACAAAACTAGGCAATAATGAATTGTAGTCATAAGTAAATCGTCTCATATGCCCCAATGTCTCAAAAACAGTAAAACAGAGCATACCAATTAAAAGAAAAGAAAAGAAAAGAAAAACTACAGGGGAACATATGAAGAGCAACCTGAAATTTACATTTTAAGGCATAAAATTTTAAAAATAAAGGAAATCCACTTATTGAGTCATTTTCCTGCTTAGACCAAAGAACCCAAAAATGTAAAAACCATTGAGATTGTTATCGCAGGGCCTTGGAGAATCTCACTTGCCACCTAAGGTTGGGAATTGACTAGGATCTTCAATAGATGGGGCTGCCACATTGCTTATTATTGTGTTTCCACTGAACCCTCCTCTTGAACCAAGACCCCGACCACGACCCCGACCCCGACCACCGGGGGTGAAGTGCCTTTCTCCTTCAGTAGGCTTCAAGAACTCATTGATGCTGACCGACTATAACCACCATACCACATAATAAGAGAGTTCAGTATTAACCTCAATGAAGAAACAGAAACCCAGAAAGAATGAAAAACAAGAAAATTTATTCAAGATAGCAACACTAAATAGCAAAACATAGGAAAGATGAACAATGATGTCTCAAAAGGCATTAAGCCTGAGTCTGTTTTAGCCTAGCTCTGTTAGTTGGCTGACTGTTGGTTTGTTTGCATCTTTGATGCTTGTTCTGTAAACCTGTGTCTTTAGTTGTCCATAAATAAATTGAAAAGACATGTTAAATACCTTGCAAACATAGGCAACTTATCATCAAGACAGTAAATTGTAAAATTAGCAAAGAAGAGGAACATCTTTCCTTTATTTTATTTTTTTGATTCGTAAATTACTTGTGCACCCAATGGCTTTGAATCCATGGCCTTATGCCCCACCCATTCTTATGAGGGAAAGTGTCACTTGAGTAAGAGCTCATTGTCCGTAAAAGGTCTTTATTAATACATTACAATGTAAAATTGAAAGTTCCTAGCCACATTAAATTCAGAAATAGACAAAAAAATCAAACATTAGGTTGTCCAATGCACAAGCCACAAACACCATTTTCAAAGAAGAGGGCAGCCAACCAAAAAGAATCCACAATTGATGAGCACATATTCAAACCTTATGTACAACGCTTTCTAAAGTAGAAATTAGACGGAAAGAGGGAATCTTTGAAAATCTTTGAAATGAATTTTAATCTGATATAGCAACAATTTGGGGTATGAAAGAAAGTAGGGGAGGAGTTATACATGACATGCTCTGATCCAATACAAAATTTTGGCAAATCAATGTGCCAAAACAAAAGAAGAAAATTAAGCTCTACTACCTGAAGTCTAAACTGAAAACATAATGAATTGGAAATGAGAGAATAAGTGGGCAAAGTATGATTACCTTTTTGGCTTTCTCTTCCTTCTCAAGAGCCTCTCGCCGCTTATCCTTTTCAGAGCCCTGAAAAGATAAAAACATCAAATGGCAAAAGATAATTAATAACTGGTGCTGATTACATAGATTAATTAAAACTGAAAAACTTCTTAAGAGGGTATAAAGATTTCACCAATTTAATAAAGATGTCATTATTTTCCTTCTTGTTTGAAAGCTGTTGCATGGATTCAAACTCTTTAGCATCAACCTTTCTTTCCTCAGTCTTAAGTGTCAGCAGGGCCTTCCTCTTCTCTTCCCGCACCTTTTCATACTCCTCCAGAGTCATCTCCTATTATAATGGCAACAAACCATAAGCTATAGCTTTCCCTTTTTTCTATTAAAATTTTCTTATTGGTAAGTATGACTGTAGTACCAAGAAGTAGCACAATTATCCAAGGACAAAATTCATTGGTTCAAATCTCCCCATTCCCATATTTTGGGGTCAAACTCACTCATCCAAAATAGAAAAATGACAAAAGGCCATATCTTCAACAAATGGGGGGAAAATACACTTACAATATCAACATACAACAACAACCCAGACTTAATCCCAAATTTGTGGATCAAGATAAATAGTAAAAATGCCAAATTTGTTTGTATTTCAGAAAACTGAAGTTCTGACAGCAAAAGATTTCACATCAATAAGATGTAAATCAATTGAATATAACAAGATCTATAGATGAAAAACAGCACATTTTAGAAGCTACTTTATCAACCACAATAACAAATACTCCCCAAATCAAATTATGAATGTTTATGACAAATACATGAAATTCCCGAGTAAAATACACTCACTTCCAGGATTCCAGTACAAAAGACAGATCATCTACTGACCTAAAGAAATCTGGTGATTTCTAATCGATGAAAAATGAACTGCTAGAAGTTATATTCCTTGCAATTATGAAGAACGCAATATAGAGCACCAGAATTCTTTCAGATAAAGAACATATAATATCTAAATTAGGATAACAAGAGACTATTGACACATCCTTTGTTGTGCTTTTCAGTAACAGTGAGAAGATACAGCAATCATCCAAGGAAACTTCAATAAGGTCTACACTCTACATGGTAGGCATTGAGCATCCATCTTAAAACATGAATACAAAAGGAACAGATATTGACTATGTTTTGAATTGAAGAAAATCACCTTATCCTGGGCTTCTTTTTCTTCAGTTTCATTAGCAGGAGTCTCCTTGTTGGCATCCGCTGCCTCTTCCTCTCCCACTGGCTTTTCATCACCCGCATTCTTCTCAGTTTCATTGGCTTCTTCAGCTACCCTGAGCATAACAAAACGTGGTGAACAAGCAATGTTACTAATTTATAAAACTAAACATATTTGTCTTAACAACAAATTATAACTTAATTTTAAAAGATGGCTCTTTAATCATTTGGCAACCAAAGACATGTTGTAAAGAATGACCGTACGGAGCAACTTCATCAGTCTGAGTTCCCCAGTTCCCACGACCAGCTCCATCACGTTTGACCTCACCTCTACACAGAAATATGTTAGGTACAAGGCAGTTGTTATGGAGAAACATTTTGAAGACAAACGTAACATATACTAAAATGAGAAGTTCTACTAAAATGAGATGTTCAAGAAGAAGTATTCACCCGCGCCCAGTTCCGCTACGGCGTTCAAATACCCTTCGAGGGCGTTCCACATCACCAGCTTCTCCATTACTGAAACCAACACGGCGACCACCACCACCACCACCACCGCCACCGCCACCACGGTAAGGTCCACGAGGTCCACCATAGCCACGCCTCTCACCAGACCTCCCAGAATCCCCTCCTTCAACGGCACCTTGACCGGCAGTAGCCCCACTGTCGGGGAACGATCCCTCATTGTTGGCAGAGTCACGATTGTATCCTCCGCCACCACCACGGCCGCGTCCATATCCACGTCCACCACCACGACCACCTCCACGAGGCTCACTCCTTGCCTCCCTCACTACTCCCACAAAAACAAATACCCAAATCATCAAATAAAATTTTAATAAACACCATGTAAATATAATAGCAATAAACAACAAGCCTTAGTCCAAAATATTTAGATTAAGCTATCGATCCTCAACACATAAGTCAGAATTAACCATTCGTATACTTTTATACCATTCTATTCTATCCGAAGTCATACTATTCTTCTTCTTCTTTTTTTACTACTTTTACTAAAGTTATATTGCGCTTTCCCCTACTTTTTTCCATTTCCACAAAATTCAAAACCCATTGTAAATTTAACAAAATCATTGAAAGTAAAATCACCAACCCCAACATTATCTATACAGGTAAACACATCAAAACCCAGAAATATCCATAACCATTCCACAGCAAATTCACATTTCTCATTATTAATACCCATTTCCCATTTCAAAAATAGCAAATTAATCAAATCAAAAACAAATACCATATACACCACATCAAAAACCCATTACACTTATCGTACGTATACGTATACACATACTATAAACCAAACAAAACCAATCTAAATAAAAAGAGTGAAAAAGCAATCAAAACGACGACGAATCGAGAAGGACAAACCAGCTTGAGCTGGAGGGAGAGGCTTGGAGGGAAGCTTAGCAGCGGGCTGAGCCACCACCGCAGCCGGCTTGGACTGAGCCGGCGACGGCTTCTTCGACTGCGACCCCACGGCGGCGGAGACGGTGGAGGCAGCTGGCTTAGGCTGGTGAGCTGCGATCAGCTGCAACGGGTCCTCGGCGTCGTCGTCACCCAACAAACCAAAGGGATTCATCGTCGCCATTATTCTCTCTCTCTAAAAAAAATTAGAGAAAAAATGGTACAAAAATAGAGAGAGAGAGAGAGGTTGGGGTTTGTGTGAGATTTGGGGTTAGGACAAAAACCCTAGCTTAACAACTCCTTCGTCATCGGAATATAGATCTATGAGAGTGTGTGTGTGTGTGTGTGTGTCTGTGTGAGAGTGTGTGTGAGAGAGAGAGAGACAAAACCCTAGCCGCAAGAGAGTGTGAGAGAGAGAGAAATGAACCTAATCTAAAATGCTCAATTTATTGTGACAATGGTGCTCGTGTGGTGTGTGAAAATTTATTATTTTATTGTTTTTTGTTTATTTTTATTTTTTGTGTTTTGCTTTTTGTGTTGTAGAACAATAATTTTCTAGAAAGAATTGAAGAGATAGGAAGGGACTTGGTTTTTGGGTTTTTTACCAATGTGCACTTAAGAGCGGCCGGTTGTATTATAGCCACTAGGGTTTTTTAATTTGTAACCTCTTCAAGACAAGGGTTTTGGGCTTTGGGCTAATAATAATGTCCAAAACCCCTCTCTTAAATTTTTTTTTTTTTTTTTTACCAAAAATATACTAATAATATGGTATTATTAAGTTTTTATTGGAGCAGAAAATCTACCTATAATCTATCTATGATATCCATGTCTATATTTATTTGATAGGAAAATACTTCTTACCATTTTATAAATATATATATATTTCATAATATTGAAAAACTTTTAATAAGATCTTACAATTTTATTCGTTATTATTCTAATATTTTTTAAATTTATATTTAAATTCTATTTTATATTTAAATTTTAAATTGTCAATTAGAATATTAGCATATCATATATTCTTTAATGTTATAATATATAGTTCCATAGATAAACACAATCATAATAAATATTTAATACTAAAATATGAAAAATGCTATAGATACAAACTATTTTATAAACTGTTATTGTAGTCAATTTTTATTGGTTCTCTCATCTAAGCCCACCACCACCGGTCCACTATTAACATCATTTTTTTTTCATTTATCAATAATCACTTACCACATTAATAATTTGTAAAATATTTTCTAAAAAAGTTTGTATCTTTAGTATTTTCCCTTGCAAAATAGTGTGTGTTGATCTTAAATTATATTCTAAATTTAAATCCTCCATTAGAATCTTACCTTATCATGTTTCTTTAAATGGTAGACTAGATTCTTCCATATACTAAAACAGACTAGATTCTTCCATATACTAAAACAATAATAATAAACGTTTATTAATAAAACATAATTATCATATTTCATATTTAGAAAAAAATAAAAGAGTGCCAAAAATCATATTTTGTTGAATTTTTCAAAGCATTGCACAAGTTATCAACTACTATATATACTATAGAACCAAAGCCATTTGACCTTTGCCAAAAGTCTTATAACTCAACTAATTGGCATCTCTTAAGATACGTTTGGTAGATTATAATAGGCACTATAATATAATAGTTGTAGGGACTGAGTCTGAGCACTTCTACTATTGAAAAAGCGGACTTAGGCCCAACTAGCCCAATACAATAAATTTGTAGAGAATGGGTTTAAGAACTAGGCCTCAGTGAGGATGGCAACGAATAAACATAGTTATGAGCCTACTAAGTAATGAAAAAATGGGCTTGGAGTGCGAAAATCTGTCCTGGACATTGGTCCGAGGAGTTATTTGTTCTTATTATTTCCTCAGTGCTTGGTTACAACGGTTACCAAGATGATACAGGTTGCTACTGTTTTTTCTACTTTCAATCTCCCTCCTCCTTTTTTGGAGGACTCCTTACCTTATATATCCTTTTTTGGTTGATCTTGGCCCTCCATTTGTTGGTCGTGCAGGTCACTACTTGAGTGTTTGTCCCATCAGCTGTCGTCTCAAACCTTCTGTGAGTTGCAGCAACCAAAGCAACATTGTTCAGGTGTCATTTCCTCATTAATGCGGCCAGAACGTTAGTTGTGGGCATTTAATGTGGAGGTGGCAGTTTTTCCTTGAATTGTTCCTCTGCCGAGCTCTCATGGCTGACCTGCTGTACTCGTCCTATTTCTTGAGATGCTCTATGAGGCTGTCCTCGATGGCGTGCTGCTCTTCCCTTCTATGATCTCGGTTCGCCGAGGACGGGATTGTCCTCGGCGACGCTCCTTCGCAATTCGTACTTTCTCCGTTCGTCCTCGAACATTTCTTCTTCCTCGGCGCGAGCCTTGGGCTTAGTATGAAGTGGGCCGAGGTGGCTAAATTCTTTGACCCCACAATAGTTATTCCAATAACTTAGCTATTCGATAGTTTGATTATGTTTTTATTACAAGGAATAGTCATTCCTTATGAATAACTATTTTTTAAAATGTGGAATAATTGTTCTTCTCTAAAAAGGCTGTAATAGCTATTCATTAGCAGATGTAATAATTTCTAAAATTAATATATTTCCAAATAAACAAACTTTCCATATATACATAATAATTATGAAAATAAAAAATATTAAAAAATAACTAATATCTCTCTCAATTTAAAAAAAAAAAATTTATTTTTTTTAGGAAATATAATTGTATGAGTAAGATATTTCCTAAACCAAACTTATAAATAGGTTTAGTTATTCCATTACAACACATTTTATTTATAGTAATAAGGATTACTATTCTTGTCGTAATCCCTATTCAATATTTCCAAAAAAGACATTTAAGATTCAAATCTCTCCACCACTATTGTAATTATCAAATTATCAACAAAACAAATGTTTGAACTTTGATTGACCTCCTAATATTTCGTCACATAAGCTTTTAAGGGAAAACAAATCTTATTCCAATTTGTACTCCACCAATCATGGCAAGCTATGTATTTGATTTTTTTTTTTCCATTTTAAACCATTAAGTCCTCATATCTTTTCACGTCATTATTATAATATATATTTGAATTGATTTAAAATTTATCTTATATTTAAACTCATTGTTAGCAGTTTGTAAAATTTTTGTAAAATAGTTTGTACTTGTAGCATTACTCTTTTATTTAAATGGTAGAATATATATTTCCATATATAAACATTATAAAAAATGTCTACTAATAGTAATAATTACTATAATTATCCAACTAAAAAAAAATCAACCATAATTATCAAATTTCATATTTAGCATGCACGGGTTATGGAGTAGTCAAGATGCTCTGCAGTCTATTATATCTCTTAATGTGGCAAGCCAAATTAGAAGTGATTTATGCCAATTTTTAGGGTCTCACTCAACTCCCAACCTTAAGGAGATACCTTATTCCTTGAATTTCCTATCATGCTAAGAAATTCAGCTGCCAGGCTGCTATCCTTTGCACGCATAATGGTGCTTATGCAAGCAATCATTTCAGCCATCCCCTCATAAGTGATGCAGAGCACTGTGTTACCTAACAAAATACTGAAAATTGTGAATAAGGTCAACTGAAACTTTACAACAAATGTAAACTTTATATGGTAAGTCCAAGAAATAAGGTGGATTGGGAATCCATCCGGCTAAAGGTAAGAACTTGACCCTGCTAAAAATGGAGCTTCCACAAAGAAAATCAAGCCGAATGGGCTCAGCCAGTTAGGTCCTTGTGAAAAAGTATCTGAAACTAATGAGGATTGTTTCTAGCCACAATATAGGCCTTCCTTGCTCTTGTACTTGGTCTTTCATGCACTAGGTTGAGGATGTCTTTCATATATGAGTTAAATGGCTTACTGGAAATCATATTACTCTTAGATTTTGGAGAGACAAATGGTTTGAGTACCTTAAAGAGTTTGATGCAGTGCCCTCTTAACAGAGGAAATAAAGACCTTCTAGTCAGAAATGTATTTACTTTGAGTGGTTGAAACTGAGACTTAATTTATGTTACTCCTCCAAAGAATGTCCTAAAAGAAATTAAGGCTAGTCCTATCGTCCAAGCAACGTGTTGGAAAATTGCCTCAAATTCCTAATTTGATTTGGCTTAGGTCTTTTTGGCATGAAAAAAAAATGTTTTTTTTAGATACTCTAACATAATCTAAGTGTATATGTGTAAAGCTCTCTCATGGATACTTGAACCCCGTCCCCCACATTCCATAAACATTTAAACTTGTGGAATGATCATCATGCCAATTGTGCACAATGATGAAAAGGTTTTTTCTTTGTGTGGAAAAAATATGATTCTCCTTAATATGAAAAGAAAAAATATTCCTTATTGAAAAAGTAAAAGAGTGTTCACTGTCCATCAAGGAATATATTTAATAATTTAATATCCTATAAATAGGTTTGACGACTTTTACCAAGAGGTCCTCCCACATAGGAAGGGGAGAAGATTAGAAGACTTCTAGAAGGACATGAGTGGGTTTTTTTTCGAAGAATAGTTTAAGTGTTTGTGGAGAGTTGTTGGGTGTATTGTAATTTGTAAGTTTGTGTGTGAGGCTTGTGAGAGGTTTTGTTTTTATGTTAGTAAGGTTTGTGAGTATTGTTTATGTGAGTTGTGAATGTTGTGAAAGTTTGATTGCGTATGGATGTAATCCATATCATTGATAGTAAATTTTGGTTGGTGTTGCCCGTGTACATAGGCATAGAATTGTGAGTCTTAATTAAGGAACGAGATATTGTGAGCCTTTAGGAAACGAGGTATTTCAACAATGTAACTTGGAAGAATGGAGATAGGGTTCGACTCATTAATAGTAGTTGGCTTGCTTACCAGCAATACCGAAACTAATGCCAGTTTATCTTCACTTGTTGATGACTGCCAGCATTTGATGAACCAATTCCCATAAATCTAAGTGAAGCATTGTTACAAAGAGGCAAATAAGTGCATGGATGCACTAGCTAGGAGGGGAACTAATCTAATGTGTGATTTCATTATTCTTCTTATTCCATCCATGGATGTATCTTTTCTTTTGAATCTAGGTTGTAGTGGAAACTATATGCATAGAGCTTGCTCTGTCTGCAATGACTGTTTAGTTTCTATGACTCTCCTTAATTATGAACAAATCCATGTCACTAGATTTATTATCTTGAAAATCCAAATTAATACTTAATCTTCATCAAAAAAAAAAAAAAAAAAAACTTAATCATTGTCTATTTTCCTCCCCCACAAAAAAAAAAAAAAACCAACCATTGTCTCTTTTTCTTTTTTAATTCTTTATAAGATAAAACTTTTATCATGGTCTTATTACAATGTTCTACTATATCTTTTTTTCTTTCTTTATTATTTAATAAAGTTCTTAATAATACTTCAGTAAAAAATAAATTCTTTGTATTATGGACAGAGATGAAGCCAGGACTTTGAGTTAAGGGGGGCGACTCTGACCTCTAGCTCGGCGGCTTCTTAGCCGCTGAGGGATTTTTTTTTTTTTTTTTTTTTTGAGTTTATGATGTGTGCACCTGCTGGGTAAAGACAAAATTATTCTATTTAGAACTTTTTAAAAGGCCAGTTATTTGTTTGAGTAATATTGGTTAATTAGACTTAATTTTTTTAGCTTTGCTATTGGTGATTTTTGTTGTTGCACAAATGTTTTTGGGCCAATATATGTTGTTTTAAATTTTAGAGCTATATTGTTGATATAGTGAGTTATTATTGGTAAGTAAAAAGTGATGTAAGTGATAAACTCAGATGCGAACCAAGAATTTTTTACCTCAACAATATATAAAAATGTTGTGGATAAGTTACAGTTGTGGATAAGTTTGTAACTGTAACGTTACTCTAAAAAAATCAAAGATATTGTTAAATGGACAAAATGTGATTTTATAGAACAAAATTGCTAAATTTAATGTGCGCGCGCGCACACACATATATATATATATATCTAATATATTAAAAAAAAATTAGGTAGGGCCAATTAATGCCTCCGTCCCTGATTATGGAAATATAGTACAGTATTTTGACACAACATTTAGTTGATGTGATCATGCAAGTTGGTTCGAATAATTGAAGGTGGTGTTCAAAACCATATTATTGAACCATGGTTTAATTGTATTTACCCTTCACTCATAATTCACAAATGACAAATCCACTGGCAGCTTTATGGTCTGAGGTCCAACTTATATCATGAACCAGAAGAAACAATTTAACAAACAAAATTCTTCCATGTACGTTTAAAAAATGCTGAAAAAGTGGGTTCAAGTTAGTTTAACTGGTAAAATATATCGTCATCAATTAAAAGATATGAGATTTGATCTCCATTTATACCAAAAATTAATTGGTATCACAGACACTATAGATTGAAACTCTCTAAAAAAAAAAATGTTAAAAAAAAAAGCTTTCCTAAATGAATGCAAAAAAGAGAATGTGTTCTGATATATAAGAGAACTAGATTTTAAAAGACAGAATAATCTAGTCCATATTGAATTTAGATTTTAAAATTGAGTGATGCAACACTTTTATGAAAGATAGAGACAAAGATGCTCGATCGGCTCACTAATGAGAGTTTTTTAGGATTTCTTAATGCCCTTTTTAAAATGAAATTTTATTATAATAGTACTTATTATAAACCATTATTCTTTTATGAGGGGTTTAAATTAAAAAATTCCTCAGGCCACTCATTAGATGACTCCACCACATTGATGTGATGTGATGATTAACATTTTAAAAAAGATAAAAACATGTTTACAACGATTAAAACAATGTCAGTATGTCACTGTAGAATTTATAGTTTACCTCTGAAACTGTTGACAAGTCATAGTTTATAAGAATGAATGATGCAATGAAAGTTTCATTTTCATCCCATTAGACTTTGTCACTTTGAAATCTTGATTATAGAATGATAATCAGAAACAAGATCAATCAACTGTTGAACAAGTCATAACAATGAATGATGCAATGAAAGTTTCATTTTCATCCCATTAGACTTTGTCTTTGAATTCTTGATTATAGAATGATAATCAGAAACAAGATCAATCATTTTTTTTTTTTACTTACAAACCAATAAAATAAAATTGATAATAACCTTACTTAAAAAAAAAGAGTAATGATAATAATATTTTAAGAAAAAAAAAAAAAATCGTTCCAATCTATATTTCAATCTTTCAAAGAGAAAATCCAAGAAAGAAGAGAGGAGATGGCCATAGACCCATCCTAGATATAAAAATAAAATTCTAACAAGACAGAATTAAAAGCAATTTTCAACTCAAAGTATTAGGCCCAGTTTAGTTCTAAAAAGTGATGTATTCACTTTTCATTTTTCCTTTTTTGCATTCAACTTCTAAAATTGAATATAGAAAAAAATGACTCATTTTTATATGTGAGGGTGTTTGGTAAGTTATTTTGAATACATAATTTAGATAAAAAATTCATCATAAAGAGTTTGGCATTGTTATTTTATTTTATTATTTTTTTAAGTTACTTTTTTCACTTACACTCACTCACATCAATCAAGTGGGCCCTTTGTATTTTCACAATATTTACGGAATTGCCATTGTATTCATTTTCTATGAAAATGAAAACGATGAAAATGTATTTTCATTTTTTGTATTCAAATCCAACTTTTACAATACTGAAAATGAAAATGAAAATTAAGTACAAATTCTTAGACCAAACAAGTATTTTTGTGGTGTGTCATGCTAAAAACTGAAAATAAAAACATAAAACACTACTTTTTTCAACTAACCAAACTCCTTAAGATCTTACTTTTAATTGACAAATGAGAATGCATTTGATCATATCATCTACATACGGTTGTATATATTTTTAAATTTTTTAGTGAATCAGTTCAGACATACAGATTTCTCAAAAAAAAAAAAAAAAAGTTGAGACATACATATGCTTGGGGCCCGTTTGGTAGAAGAGTTTAAGTAGTGTTGTTTATAATTTTTTAAAATACGGTAAAAAAGTGTATAAAAATATGTATAATATTGTTTAAAAATTATAAATGTGTATTTGAAATATCTTACCAAACGGACCTAGGTCTTCATAAATGTCACAGAGATTAAATAAAAATAAAGACAATTCTTTGATAGGTTCGAGGCTAATACGGATATGGATAATTTCATTGTCAAAAGTATATGTCACACGTCATTTGGCCTAATTGATGGTGTTGTCACAGTCATCAGGGTGCAAAAGGGACTCACTTTAGCACCGTAGTGGCTAACCAGTGATCCAAAACAAATTCACACATGCAGTAGAATAGTCACGCTTCATCCCAACCACACTTTTTGTGGACATAGTGCTGATAGTTACATATTTGTGTGTACAGTGTGCATATACTATTTAAGTTGAAATCGTGACTTCAAAACATAATTTCAATTAAACAGTAAAATTGTACTTTTAAAAAGCGATTTTACCATTTTAAAATTATACTACGCAAGATTCTAAAGCTACAAGTACGGAATTTCGGATATGTGTGTAACAAATATAGGCACTATGCAGTACTACTTTTTTTTTTCTTTTTTCTAAATCAACTTTGCTGCTAGGAAGGATGGGAAGAGTTTATGCCAACTAAAAGAACCTAGTATTCTGGGCTAAAAACTTCAATCCATGTTTGCCAAACATGCATGGAATATTCTTACAAATGAAAACTATTTATGTGTACAACTCTTGAGAAGTAAATATAGGTGTAAGACATGACTGACTCAAGATTCTTAACTCAAAGAGAAGTCTCCTGGATTTGGGGAGATTGAGAAAAGTTGTAGAACTGGTGATTGGCAGAGTGAAGTCCTTCCAACTTCATGTGTTCACTGTTCTTGTCTTCTAGATATTGAATGCTTAAGCTCCTGCTAAGTTGGTGAATTATAATTAGGGTCTATTTGGATACTGCTTATTTTGTTGAAAACTGAAAACACTGTAGCAAAATAATTTTTAAATATGTGTATAGTACTGTGGGACCCCGTCTTAAAGTTTTTTTTTTTTTTTTAAATAAAAAGTACTTGTAGGTCCCGTGAACAGTGCACGGGACCCATTGAAAAAGCAAAAAAAAACGCTCTTCTCTTCCTGCACGGGACCCACAATGCACGTTCTCAAAAAAAAAAACACCAAAACATAGACGCTAGCCTTTATCAGCTCTATCCAAACGGGTACTTAATTGTCATATGGACTAATCACTTATATTTATAATTAACAACTTGTCATTTCAGACAATTGTAACTAAATTCAATTTTTAACTAATTTTTAGTTTAGAATAAAATTTGAAAAAAAAAAAAAGGCTTTGCATTTCCAATCCTCTTTCTCTGTCTTATATATGAAGACAATCCCAATTTATTTATTTATTTATATTCTCGTATGTTCTCCTAATAATTAAATACTGAATCTTGTAATTAAGTGACATTGAGAATCATGATTCAAATCTCTTTTTTCTCACTCTTTATAATAATTTAAAAGAAAAATTAGGAAAGAAGTATTATGTAAATAGGGGTTGGGTGGGGGCAAAGATAGGGTCTATTTATATATTTTTCTTTAAGTGAAGTCAACCAAAATGTATATGTGTTTTTAGTTTTGAATTACCAACAAGGGCACATGCACCTTTTTTTTATTAAAAAAAAAAAAATTGTATGTGTGTTCATTGTCCCAACCTACTTAAACCTTGTATGTATGGCTTGGACATGCACTTATTCTTAGTTTTTACCTTTTTATTTATTTATTTATTTGGAGAATAAAATAGAAAATTTTATTCTTTTGGACATGCACTTCTTTTTAGTCTTTTTACTTTTGACACCATTGACATTGGTACGATGGTATCTCTACTTTAAAAGGCCACACAAATAGAGTAGGATCAAACTGAGCGCACCCAAGTACACAATGCCAGCCAACCTGTCCCTAGACAAATACAATTTGAGTAACGCTGGGATACATAATTTCTCACAACTTTGTCCCACAACTTATCATTACGTGTTGTGTCGTGAGAAATTATGCGTCTCCAGCATTATACATACAATTTGGTCCACAATTAATTTTTTATCAATAAAGCTCAACGCCATGGCTTGCCATGCCCACAAGGTACATACTTCCAAAATCCATGCCAACTGGGTATTTTGTCCTATAATGATGACAATAACCATTTCGGTAAATGTTTTGAGTGTGATAGTGACACATACTAAATTATGTGTTTTGAGATATGACCATTCCACCTCTTTCGGTAAAAAAAAAAAAAAAGTGTAGGACCCCTAGATAATTGAGAAGGAAATGGATGCCAACGCACTCATTAGTATGGGGATACTCGAAGCCAAGATTGGAGTCTTATTGATCTAAATCCCTTATCACTAGGCCATATGTTGCATTGACGTTGCATTGTAGTCATAGAGATAGAGTACCCAAATCCACCACCACATACTTTTGTCATTATGTTGGGGTTTTGAAGGGGAAATGAGCACACCACCGTCACCTTCCATTTTAAGAAAGACCGAGAGCAAGTGTGAATTTAACACTACTTGTTTATTTTGATGTAAAACATGTTGAGAAAAATGTCTTTTTTCATTTTCAAGTATTTGAAACACTTGAAAATTTTGGCCAAATCGAGAATTAGTAACACCCTCAATCATGTCTCGGTCTCACACCCACCCAGCAACCCAATACACAGCACCCTCATCTCTATAACCCACAACCCAACAATCCAGCTATTGATCTACCGCGCACAGTCGAGAAATCTTTTTTTCAAGCTATCAATCGCATCAAGCTTCTTATTTTTGCTTTCTTTATTTGATGAATATTCTTTTTCCTTTGATCGTGTACCTATAAAGATGAGATATTTAGAGTTCAAATCATCCCTCCAATTGTAACTATCAAATTATTATTTATTTTATATTAAAAAAAATTGCTAGTAGAAGACAAGGTAGCCAATTTATATATTTCATGGAATATATTTTCCATACGAGCTAAGCATTGAAAAATATTTTTAGGAATGCAACCTACCAACGAAAAAAACAAGTCATTTTTCCTAAAAATGTTTTTCGAAACAAAAAAATTACGTTTAAACAATTGAAACTAAAAAGAAAATGTAAAAAAGAAAAGAAATGATTGATGAACATATACCACCTTCCATTCGTGTGTACTTAGAAGCACTATTTTCCCAAATTCATGTCACAATAATTTGACCACTTTTAAAGCAGATGGAATTAAGGATGGATCATTGGAAATGATGATATAGGCAACCAAAAAAATGATTGAATTTTCATTAAATTGTATAATTCAATTCAAACTTCAATCTTCATTTCACTGTGTGCTTTGTACGCCCAAGCCTCTCTCCAATAAACTAGTGAATAGTCTGACAAATTAATGATAAGCTTGGGGAAAAAATGTTACAATTTTTTTTACAAGATGCAGTAGGATAAATAGAATGTTTATGCACAAAGCAAAATACAAAGAATTACATTCTTTAGGCTCTCTCTCCCTCTCTCCTGCTACAACAATGACATCGCTTTATATAGATGGTAAGTGGTTGAACTCAGAATCCTGGCAAAACTGAGAGGTCTGCTATCCCTCTTGGAAGGTCAGCAATATCTCTGAGCAGAGCAAGCCTGTTTTTTCTAATTCTTTCTTCTTCCTGCAAGCACAATAATATTTTATAAACAAATGAATGTTGAAGTGAAACTGACCACATCTAAATCGACAGAGATGAACTGCAAATGGAATGCACAGTTTTTTTTTAAGTGAATTAATAACCAAAACCAATTAGCATAATCTTTTCTAGCTCTACATATTGCCTAAAATCAGATTTTAAAAATTCAGAATAGCACTTTTACAAAGAAAAATGCTCTATGAGCTCAAATCAACAGCCTCTAGATCAATTTAGTTAATATTATTAGCAAAATTACTACTACTACCACCGTTACTTGGAGCATTTATTTTATTTTATAATTAAATAAGGGAAAAACCTGTTACAATTTGAAATCGTGACTTAAAGTCAAGTTCAGTGCATTTTGGGCAGTGTGGATCCACACGTGTAATAAACACTGCCCATTAAATAATGCTCTCACGTTTTTGCAGAAGACCTGGCTGTATCCTCACTAGAGCAAAAGAACTTTTAAGCACCAGCAATAAGCTTGTGACTAAAATCCAAAAGGTGTACGTTTGACAAAATCAGCTTTGCTTTTTAACAAGCTGGTAATAAGTAATTCTCAAAACTTTTGAATTTGTCTGTCAGAAAATAAAAAAGTGATCTTGAAGCATTTGATATGTAATTGGAACCAGCCTTGTGTCATAGAATCTATGGAAACTAAAGCTAATAAACTGTCTTGTAAGAAGACCTTGCATATGCATAACTATGGACCGAGAACAGGCTGACTGTCCCTCAGCTCTACCTGTTGAATTAATGTCTCAAAATCTTAAGCTAATAGAAAACAGCCAAGCACCGTATATCAAGATGAAACACAGTAACACTCCTCTCCCTCCATGTGCATGCAATGACCTTTAACTGAATGTAGCCTTGAATGTGCAGAAAAGAAGAAATCACTACAAATGAAGATTGTCACTAATCTAATTGAGGAACTCAACAAAAGATAAGGCTTTGATACCACGTGGGGCTGAATACGTGAGATTTTTAACTATTTAAAAGGGAGATAAAGTGGAGATAGGGTTTGAACTAAAGGCTACTGCTCTAATACCATGATAAACTACTACTTGTCTTAAAAACTTAAGCTATTAGGAAATGGTGAATTTAATCACTTAACCATTGTTCTAACAAATCCTGTAGGAAACAAAACCAGCAATGTATCAAAAAAAGCAGCTGACACTGGGATTTTTGAACTCAACAGAGATGCTCAACATACAAATTCAGTTACAAGCAGGTTGGGTCTGGGTAATTTTCCGCAACTTCAAATCAAATTAAAAAAAATTAATGTACATTATCAGCTATTCACCAAAAGAATTTGGTCCAATCTTTTATACCTTGTTGCAAAATCTAAACAATTTGAATTTTGACAGGAACCTTACAACCACAAGAATTAAGTATAAAATGTGATGGATATGTATCAATATAAGCAATAAGCTAAAAAGGTAACATAATTAAGCATCCAACTATTGATCTACATGAAGGCATATGAATGTAATGATAAATTACATGTTACACATGGTTTCAATTGCTCATACTATATTTTAGCACAAATATGCAAAATGAAAAAACACTGCCAGAAAATAACACACACACACAAACACACGTGTGTGTGTGTGTGTGTGTGTGTGTGTTTGTGTGTGTTATGCATGTAAATTTCATTACATCTAATGAATATCTAAATATGTATGCAACAACTACCAAGCTTCAGTCCTGAAATTTTTAAGATCAACAATGGATCTTCAACAGACTAGTCAACATCAGCCAAATGTATTTTTACTATACATTTACGCAACTAGAACATAAATAGAACTCGAAACTCATTAAAATCTAGAGATACGCAACAAAATAAACAAATATTTGTGTTTTAAAAGATATGCAACTTTGATCTAAACATCAAATTTAGGTTCAATTATAGTCTTCCATTACTCTTGATACCTAAAACATAGCTTGTGAATTGCCATAAAACCTATTTATCAGGCTACTCCAGGAATGAATGACATCGTTTCTTCTTATCAAAAAATAAAAAAATGGATGACACTGTTTCTCATTCTTTCAAGCCCCAAGGGTGTGATTTACACCTAGTACATGTTGACTTCTAATGTTACATATGTTCATTCATGTAAGTGACAGGTAAGATAACATACCACCATCACAAAGACACGATTAAAGAATTCTTCAAGTGGTTGTACTAGCTGTGAAGATATTTCAACAAAATCATCTATCTCAATTCCTGTAGGAGGACAAAAATGGTAGATCTTATAGTTAGTTAAGCAAATTGTGGCCACCAGTTATCCATAAAATTGAAAGAAACAGGCATGAAAAAAAAAAAAAAAAAAAAAAAACCTCAACTACACAGAAAATGGAAATATGACAGAAAGAAAGAAATACCAGGATGGATTTTGTTTTTAACTGACAAGAAAGCGCTCCATAGAGCTCTCTCTTCATTTGACTCAAAGGCAGTCTCATCAACCTAATAAAGACATATACACCCATTATAAGGGGATAGGCTAAAAATAAATCCTTAAAGTATAAGATATATTTCATAAAGAGCATTGTCCCAATATTGAGAAATGGATTTAAAAAAAAAAAAAAAATAGTAATGAAACTTTATTGAAGAAAAGGAACCACTTCATGCACACAGGATTCTACAAAAAACAGTCCTAAAGAGAGACAATAAGTATGCGTTTGGATACTGCTTATTTTGCTGAAAACTGAAAACAATAAAAAAAAAAAAAAAAAAGTTACTGTTCACGCACGGGTTAGTATTCATTTGCCTACTAGACATGAACAATGCAAGAGGCGCTGGTCAAAAAAAAAAAAAAAAAAAAAAAAAGGCAAAAACACCAAACGTTAAACGCAATCAGCTATCCAAACGGGGCTTAAATGAAAGTTACAGTCTAAGAGAAAGAGAATCAATGAAGTTTACAATAGAATGCATCTCACTATGGCCCAAAACACAGGACCATTCAAACATAATTCTTAGGAAATATGATTTCAGCTGAGTTACTGAGGCATCCACACCCTCAAATGCACATTGATTCCCCTCTCCCCTCATAAAGTCCACAATAGGCAAAATGGATCTAAGTTCCAAAAAGAATGACCAAACCAATTCCCCCACAACCAGAAAGTAGCTCAACAACACTCTTGGGATTACCCATTGCTTCTGCACATGCAACATCAATTACTAGAGTGATCTCATTCTTATTTAGATTGTCACCAGTTAAAATATCTCCCGTGCTGCTGCCCAGACAAAAATGTTTCCCATTTTGGAGCATTTTGTGCACCAAGTACTTTTTCCAAGGAAATGTCATTTCCCTTGTGCCCCTTAAAGCATCATAGCATGAGCAAACATCAAATTGACCATAACTAGTCGACCTCCAATTCATTCAATCCACCCTCATTATTGGGAAATAAGATACAAACCGAACAAACATGACTCATTTATAAACTGAGGTAGAGGTATACGAGTACATGGGTTGACACAAACATGACTCATTTAATAATTGTGTCAACACGCCTCAACCCCCAACACAACATGTGTATTAAGAGAGTTTACACAAGAAAACCTACGTAACATGCTTAATAAACAATCCTTGTTGAGTTGACTCAAAATTGACATATTTTTATATTTTATAAGCACATAAATTATAATAATTATAAAGAAATATAATTCATACTAATTCTATTTCAAAATAACATCAACTAAAGTACTAATAACATATAATTGAAAAGTTCTTATTACAACATGGTGAACTTCCATCCTAATTTAGAAATACACAACATAAAAAAATTAATATTAGATGAGAGCCTTTTTTTTTTTTTTGGATGGGAAAATTTTTTATGAACTTTAAGGATTCATAGTAGAATTTACCAATATAGACATTAAATTCATTTAATTACTCAATTCTATATTCTAATGTGTTGGATAAAAAAGACAATTATAATATGGGTTAAACAAGTTCGTGTCAAAACAGGTCAACTTGCGTTGACACAAATAATGAACTAGGTCATTTCAAGTTAATTGTGGGTTAAATGACACAAAATTGACCCATTTCATGATCGTGTCAAAGTAGGTTGACCCTATTTGACATGAACCCATTTACACTAAATACTAATCCACAAAAAATTGTGTTGTGTTCATAGATCATGTCTAACATTGTCACCCTTACGAATAACATGACTCTTCTACTTGAGAATATAAAATCACTCAGAATTTGGACTAGGTCTCCTGGAGCTATTTTAGAGTGTTAATCAGCATACTGATGGGGAGATTATTGCTCCACCTTGATATTGTTGTAGCTCTAGTACGCTTTAAAAAAAATAATAATTAGATAGTTAAACTTCAACTAAACTAAGCAACCTTAAAACAATCAACACTAACTAACTTATCCTTTTTTTTTAATAAAAAAAATCAACATTAAATAAAAGAAAGAGATTTCCAATTTTAAACAACCCGGCCTGCAAATCTACTAAAACCTCAAGGTAAACACCCCATCAAGCATAAATTCTTAAACCATCCTCTGCACAGTAAAGATAAGAACATTTGAACCCTAACAAAAATCATTGCATATTTCCCACAACATGCTCCACATAACTGACCAAAGGCAGCTAGATTCAATGATAAATGGAGCTGGGAGAGTTCATGAATTATACCATATCATTTGCACTAAGTAATTTTGTTTTCAGAGAAGTAGAGAAAGAAAATGAAAATCCACTGTGTGACTGACATTGGACCAACACATGCTCAACATAAACACACAAAATTATACTGCACTTCTGGTTTTTACAACATTCACCACCAATTAAGCCCTAAAAAATACCTTTGGTAAAGAGGCAATGGACATCTGAAATGGCTACACATGCAAAGAATCAAGCTAGACATGTCGAAAATGTAAAAAAGGAAAAAAAATATCTAATACAAAATACAGAAAATATGTCAGTGCTTGAACACTAGATGGATGGGTAGCCACACACTCACGCCATAGAACAACTTAAACAATTAAACAAGCAATGACGAGCACTGCTACACATGTCAGAATGTAAACAGACAAAAACAGACCTATGAAAATACAAAGTCAGGAACTAGATAAATTTCAGGCCCAAAAGATAAGGCTTCTATATTAGAAAGAAAAAGGTACCTCCATATCAGGGTCCACTTCCTTTCCACGAACAATTCTTGTTGGACGAGAATATGCTTCAACAACCTTTGGAAAAAGATTGCCTCTTGACAAGGATGCCATCTAGAACCAATTTTTTTAGACCATTAAAAACTAATACATAGTTCAAGAAAATTGTAAAAATGTAATAGAAATATCTCCCATATAAGTCCTTTTTCTTTAAAGTGAATATTTAGAAAGGCACTGAAGCCATGTATATGCAATAGATTTTTGTAATTAAATCTTTTACTCAAGAAAAAGAGACCAAAAAATAAAGGAAAGAAAGGAAGAAAAAGAAGACCATTTTAGAGCAAGGATTGCAAAAGATGGTAGATAAAGAAATTTAAGGGTATCATTATCAATATCATATCCTAATCCAGCTCACGGATCAGTGACTCCTGGCAGCTTCTGGTATCTATCTATGGTATCTCTGAAAATTACAACCAGATTGATCTAAGACATTTATTATTTTCAAATAAAGAAAAGAATTTTTTTTCAGCATAACTTTGATGTGGTGGTTGAATCTATTAAGTAGTTATTTGCAGCAGACACTGGTCAATATACACAAAAAAGGAGTATAAAAAACGTCATTTACCTTATTTGCTGACTTTGCTGCCAGAGAAGGCAAGTTTGCCCGCTCTGCAAGGATAGAACGAACCACTTCTGAGCTTATTCCCTTATCAACCTGTAAACAAATCACAGCCAATTTGTCTAAAAGTGAGCTCAATGTCTTGTCAGAATATATTACATGTCCTCAAATAACATACTCTGATTATTGACAAAAATTAATTTACAGGATTAAAAATTGCAATGAGTAAATAATAACAGTAAAGCCAAACAGATTATCTGACATAATATGGTTAAAATAAAAGCTTATATTACCGGAAACTACCACAATTGAACATATAGAAAATTTGGGGAGTAGAAAACATGCACATCTCCCTTTTCAACCAAAAAAAGAAGAATACCATATCTAATGATTGTTTCAATAAGTAGCTGGAGATGGCTGTAACCTCTTAAACAGTATAAACCCTATGAATTCAATCTACTGTAAAGACTTCCAAGTCTGGTTAGTTTCCTCAATGGTCTTCGAACCAAATGACATCTCCTGTCCTTATGAAGAAGGGGTGGAGGTTAAGGTTACTGGTTCAATTTACTATAGGTGTGACCGTGTGAGTAGTGTTTACTTAGCAAGATAAGTTGGATCAGTACATCTTTCTTTCTACACACTTATTCTAGGTGGCGTGCCCGTTTTCTTTTATATTTTCCAGATGAACATGGTGGAAAATCAGCTATAAAAATTCAACTTCAGAATTTGCAGTCACTGGTCAAGCATTAACCACATTGTTGTTCAAGATAAATGTATTCAGACAAACTATGAAGAGCAGGCAAAATTTCTGTGAAGTATTGGTACTAAAACCATGCCTCTCAGCCAATGCTGTCATAGCTCAGCAGAGAAGGCAACAAGAGCAGAACGGGGAAGGAGTCTCAGGTTTGAGTCTTAACACTATGCCCCAATAGTACCATCCTTGTTTTCTGTTGAATATATTATTTTTAGCAGAAAATAAAAACCTAAAAAAATAAGGAAAACATTCTGGCAAATGAAAAGATGCATAAGTTTTGTTAAGCAAAGAACTCCATAATATATAGATTACAAACCAGAAATTGCTCCAGTCTCCGAGTAACAAATTGAAGTACCTGAAAGGAAAGATGCAACAATCATAATTGGATGCCCATAACAGCTGTAAACAAATTTATAAGCATGATGATGAATCCAAAGTAATTGCAAGGGATGGCATATATAAGAGTTGTTCATATATAGTAGCAATCAAGAAACATATGCAGAAGCAGAGTAACAAAAACCTACTCAAATAATCAGTTGAATGCCATTATGTGGCATTGGTAATTATAGTGGTAACCATAGGAACAGTTATGTTAAATTTTGATACTACTCTAAAGGGTGTTTGTTCTTACATCTTCTATTGTACTGGCATCTACTTGAATGAGTTGGACTTCAGCAGCGAATTCCAAAGCTTGTTTTAGATCCAGATTTTTATCCTTTTCTACCAACAGTTGAACCTAAAAGAAGCAAATTCTGCATAATCGAGTATAATTATCAGAGCCTCACAGCATTAAGATGATAATAACTTACAAGACTATAAGAGATTCTTCGTAGGCCAAATGGATCATTGGTGGAACTAGGCTGACAACCGGCAGCAAATAAGCCAACAAGGCTATCTAATCTGCAGAAAACATATTACATGAAGACAAACTGCAAGCAGAGTATCCTTGTTGAAGAGTAGGCATCCGGTGCAGTTTAATACTCTTCTCTTACAAACTCATGTCTAACCCAGGACTAAAACTACCCCCTCCCCACCACTCACCCCCCAGACCCCTTTCCAAATGAAAAGGATGACAATACATTAGAGAATCCATGCATGCATGCCATACAAAGGAACTGTGCCTGTTCTAGGGTATTAGGCTATTTGAGCAAGATCTGATGACTTTATGGATCATCTTTTGCCCACCACGGAGAGATCTTCAGCTGTTTTTGCATATTAGGGTGTTAGGTAGTTGAGCAAGAAACTGAAATCCCACTTCTTTTACCTTTTAGAATAATTTTTGATAGAGACAACTCAAATGCTCTTATCAAGTCTTATTCATTCAACTTCTTCGGTGGACCTTGAGAAAAAGTTTATGAAGTGGAATTGAATACCAAAACAAGCCATGCTTTTCTTGCCAGATTGCAACTCCATCCAGTTGGTTTTGCTTTTTTAATCTTTTTCCCCCACTTTTTTTATAAGTACTAAAAATTTTATTAAAGGACAATATATAAATACAGAGGATGAAAATACTACATCCTTTGAAGAAATTACAACTGAATATTCAAAAATGAAATCCTAGAAAGAATCACAACGTAAACAGCCCAAAATGCACTACAAGTCAAACAATAAATACAGGAAAATGGTTTTAAGTAAGTTTCTTCTTTCTTTTTTCTTCTTTAACTAATACACCATATGCCCAAAAAAGGAGAGAACTATAAGCCCTCTTTGTTCAGTTTTAATAATTTTTCAGCATCCTTGAGCAAACACTTAAACTCATATGGCACACATTTAATTTATCCGGAGTAAAATTTTAGGTCAAACTACAATTTTGGTCCTTAAACTATGCATCTGCCTGAACTATCAATAGTTTCAAACTTCTAGAAGTTCTGAAAATGTATCAATGTGCCCTTACCCTACCTTTTATCACCATGTGAATGGCAATCACTGATGTAGCACGTGTTTCTACAAGCCATTATAATACTCATGTGACATGTTAGGCCACATGCAGCTCTCACATAATCAGAATATATTGAGATATGTGAACTTAAAATTAAAGAATGTAAAACAAATAGAAAATATTCGTGGTCCCTAAACCCTGATTTTGTGAGCACCATGTTGCTTAACATATTATATCAACATTATAAAGACATACAAAAAAATTTGTCACATTAGCAGTTGTCTTTTGTGTTGTGATGGAAAGGTAGGGTAAGGATAATATTGACTTGATTTTAAAACTTCAATAATTAAATTGAAACAATTGATAGTTTAAAGATTAATTTCATATCTAACACATAGTTCAAATACCAATATTGCATTTTGACCTAAATTTTACTTAGCAACCAATGAGCCTGAAAGGGATAAGTAAATGAACTTATGATTAGAGTTTCACCTGTCAGCAATTGCCAAAACTATCCCTGCATCAGTTGCCGGAAGAATGTCCCCAGAAAATCTAGGAAGTGTAATTTCATACAATGCCTCTGCAACCTGCAACACACAAAGCACAGAAACTGAAACAAAAACAGAGTATATTATATTAAGTAGCACATGTGAGGGAATTATACATAAATTCCTAACAAAAAAATAGGAAAAAATACATATATGAAACCCGAAAAGAAGAAATAACAATTAAAAGTAAGATGAACCTGCTCTGGATAGCCATCTCTAATAGCATAATGGCGGGCCATTATTCCTGCGAGAGAAGTAAATTCTGTGACAACCGCAGTAGCAAGATCTGACATAGCAAGAGATGCAGCAACCTGAAGAACTTGAAGCATATCTTCATCAATTTGCAGAGCCGAACTTAGTTTGGTAACCATATTCTGAATGCGAGTCATCTTGTCCAGCATTGTTCCTAGTTTCTCCTATTGTATTTCAAGTTATCAAGATGTAAGAGCTATTAGAGAAGGGAACAGTGTCAATTCATCATCAATCAGATATAATTCCAGCACTTTCAAATATCACTTTTGATCTTAAAGTTTCCCCCACCCCCTTTTCTTTCAGGGGGAAAAAATCCACTATGAGCACTACAAGCTTAAAAGAGTTTGTTCAATTATTATATAAAAGAAACAGTGTTAAAAAAAAGTTGCATGCTGAACTTTCTAATTCAAAGAAGGCAACAGTGAAATTCTCTAATTCCCAAACATATCATCTCTCCTTTCTCATGGATTAAAAAAGAAAGAAATAAACTACATGGAAAACAATCCCTTTCAATTTACTTCGGAATTCTGAAAATTTTTTACGTGTATCTGTCTCATAAAAAAATTTAGCATCTTCATAGTGAGCTCTGCACAAAAAATGAAACGCTTTGTCTCATATGACAGCTCAATAAGAGAATAAGATGGAAGGCATAATAACAGTGTAATTCCAAATAAATGTGCAATCACTCAAGTAGATTCGTGAGAATTGAAATTTCATGCAAAAATGGTTAGGCTCAGAAACACCACTCCAAAACCTTATTCCTGTGGGACTCACACTAGGTAATGCCGTAAAATACCATTTTAAAACCTTATGCTGGCAGGACTCACAATAGGCAATGGCCTTAAAATAACATAAAGACAGAAACTTGGACCTAATTTGCCTTGTCGAAACATCTACAACTTCTGATTTAGGGGGAGAAAAAAGAAATCACTTCTAAAAAGATCTATAGAATTTTTCCTTTGCCAAAAGAAATTTAAGGAGCTATGAGAAGTTTAACAGATCATATCCTCCTCTATTGACCAAAGGAAAAAAAAAGGTGAACCAGTGAGAACCTTGTTTACCTGAGTACTGCTTCATTTCCTTTTCTCACTACAGTCTCACCAATTGCACCATTTGCCACCTAAAAGAAAAACTCATGTCACCACACTACTTACAAACAGATCAACCTTGACACTTTAAGAAGGAAAAAAAAAAGTTTATAATGTAGATATAACTGGTAAGAATGTCTCACAGCAATGAAGTATGGCAATAGCCTTCCAGTGTCATCACTAACAGCAAAGTATTTTTGGTGCTTCTGCATAACCTGCATAATCGTACATAACAGTCAACAAATGATGCACAAATTTCTAACCCCACATTAAAAGTCTGATAAACTTTTAACATCTTACCATAGTTAGAAGGTCTTTTGGAAGCTCTAAGAAGGACTCTTTAAACTTCCCAAGTACTGGAACAGGAGCCTCAACAAGATTTACAACCTAAAATATTATGCAAACAGATATACTAAGAACTTTTTTTCCCAGAAGTAAGCACAGTTCAAGTACCAGCCTATTGAACAAATTTCACCAAAAGAGAACACATCTATAACCTCATCAAGTAAGCCCTCCTTAAAAAGAGTGTCCATTGACACTTTTTGCTAACACATTAGACTGCTCCAAAATCTTTTTCTTACGTTCCTGTAAGAGAAAACAAATCATTCAGAATTAAGTTTTGCTAATTCTATACTTCCTTTTCTTTTTTTTTTGGAAAAGAGTACAAGAAAAACGAGACAATGTTTTTAGCCATCCATAGTTTTGCAGAAAGTAGAAAAAGCAAGTTACTTCATAATACCTCAATTTCAACATTGATTCCAGCATTCCTCATAACTTTAGCATAAGATTCTGCACTATCTACCTGTGAGTAGTTTTGTGGAGCTTTGACTTAATCAAGCATTTTAGACTTGGAAAACAAAGAGCAACTCCTAACACAACCCACCCCCCGCACAGGACAAAATGCACCCACACTCACCTTTAGAAGTCCAGGAATATAAAATCCATAAATTAAATAGGTATACTAAGAAATCATCAATATGAACAGATAAAAGAAATCATAATGTGGGAAATAGAGTGATATAGCCCTCAAGCAACATTCACAAATACTGTTAAGATAGAATCTACCAAAGGGAGGAAAAAGAGACATATGACCAAAATTTGTACTAAAAAAGAATTAAACGATTTGTAGCCACTTATTTGCAAACCTAATAGAGTGCCAATTAAAGGTTATAATAAAAATTGTGAGTTTAGAACAAAAATCTTCAGATCTGTATAAAACAGGACAATTATACAAGTGAACAAAATTGGCCACAGCTCAATCAGTTGTACTTTCTTTGATAAGTTTTGGCCCCAAGAGCAGGAGGAAGGGGAAATTTGAACTAGTAACCTAACCTCCACATCATGAGCCGTGGTCCTCAGCCGATTGTGCTACCCTTTGTGGCAGCCAATTAGTTATCTCTAAAGGAAGAAAGGAAAGATATCTGCATTGATCTTTGTGTGTGTATTGACTATGGGTTATATGATGTACACAAGATAATGCAGTCAATCCTACCACAATTTTTCTATATTCCCTTCAATAAGAAAATTGATTCACTTGAGATTTGAGTAGTTAGATCGACCTTTAGGGAGGGGGAGAATTATTTTTGTAACATATACATGAATACATACACAGATACATAAACCAAAAATGAAATAGATACCTAAGTAGTCTAAGTAAAATGCATAGGAAGCTGATTTTGGAAATTGAAAAATAAAAAAGTGTAAATTTTACCCACATACCATGAGAGTAGCTGAAGGAGTATTACGAAGGCCATAAGACAGGTTGCCACTACATCCAAAAAAAAAACTAAATTTGTAAGTACACTGTATAAACACGCACAAAAGGAAAAACCAAATCCACAAACAACTTTTAAATGCATTCCCCCCTAATGAGCCAAACGATAAGATGCATTTTAGCCAGTGATTTAAACACAAAAGGAATAACTCTAGACAAAACAAGCCATGCACCACAAAGTTCTATTCTGCCCTACTCTTTTGGCATTGAAACTGTCCTTTCTAGAGGAAACATGCATCTATTGTCAGCACATAACCAAATCAAGCAACTTGTTGACCAACATGAACTTTCTAAATAGTCTACAAATGCTTTTTTCTTTAGTATTTTTTTATAATCCTGTTAGCTTTTTTTTTTTTTTGAAAACTTGAGTATTAGCCCATGGACTAAATTTACATAATAGGTTGGGTTGCATCAATCTACAAGTTACAAGTATGAGAATCTCACCTAGTAAAAATTTCTCCTCAAAATAACTAATAAAAAAGAAACCTTCAGGCACCTATAGATGAACCCCACATTGCGAAGAAGGGAGGATGGATGATAGTTTATAGGTTTCCAAGCTACCTTGGGAGTTGTGGGGTGGGCTAAAAATGTACAATTATGTGCCTCATCCTCCCCTTCTCTCCTTCTCAGAATATTTTTTTAAGTAAAACATTTCATTGAAAAAAAAAAAAAAGATCCTCCCCTCAAAATTATATGGTGAGAATCAAATTACTAGCATCAGTGCCTAGATCTCCAAAGGTAATTCATTTCCTCCATTGACAACAACTCATTTGTCAATAATGACAAAGCAATATCCCTAAATGCAACAATGCCCCACTTAGCGAATCAATTTCTTAGGCCCATAATGAATTCCCTTTCATCATAGATCTTCAAAATGATAAATAAACATGTTTCTAACAAAGATTGCCGATTATTGATTCAGGGAGATGTAATGCCATCCCTATAAGGAACACTATACTTCAAAACCCTTAAATAAAGCTCATGTTGCAACAATGGAAAACGTAGTCCAAGACAAGCCAAGCCAACCCACTTTACTCGAAATACAATTGTGCAATTATATATCAGAGAGAGAGAGAGAGAGAGATATGAATACACCCATGATCACCTCAAAACTCCAGCAAACATGAATGGCACGACTACATCTCCGTGGAGGGCCAAAATCCAACGAATAGGTCTGCTAAACATGATCTACATATTAACAGCAAGGGCTTGATTAACAAATCCAGCGAACTAAAAATATGAATATATTGACCAAAACTATAGAATAACCACAACAAATAATTTTATTGCTCATGAAAAAAGCGGAATTAAAAAAACAAACACACACAAAAATTGAAAACACTAGGATGGATCCAAGTAATCATGTTTTTACCTAATTACAATACTAAGTGAATTGCCGGTCTTTTATTTACAATAAAATTGTTGGCACAACAATTGCACAAGGATTACATATTGTAAGTCCTTGACAACGACATGCTGGACGAATCAAGCACTAAATCCCAGAGTTATTTTCATCCATTAAGGACGTAGAGCACTTGCAGAAGGAAAATCCAACATATGATTTTACTTGACACTGAAAAAACTAGTGACCTGTGACACAGAATGTAGTGAGGAAAGCAAGAAAATAAAAACAAAAGGGAGAAACCCTAGGCTTCACCACCTAAGGGTGCTTGAAATCACCACCAAGCGAGAGAGAATTTCTCATCAGAAAATTCTTATTCAAAAGGCAGTCCCTTCACAATTACAAGAGCCACTATTTTAATAGGGCTTATTGGATCAAATCAATACGAAAGATTTAATCATGCCACAATTAAATCCCACAAAATCCTTAATCACAACAAAGCCAAACTAATTCAAAATTCAAATACATAAAAGTAATAAAAGTCTGAAATTTGATGTCTCAAATAAGTAAAAATCAGAAACAAATCTAGTGTCCACACCAACTCCCCAAGTTGATGCAGAACGTAATTAGGGAATGTAATAAAATAAAAACAAAAGAGAAAAACTCTAGGCTTCACCACCTAAGGGTGCTTGGGATCACCACCAAGCAAGAGATAATTTCTCATCAGAAAATTCTTTATTACAAGAGCCACACACACATAGCATTTTCCACTGAACTTTGTAAAGTTACCCCCACTAGTTCCTTGCTTTGAGCTTTCACCAGAGTACTTCCTCTTATTCTTATTATGCTCCACAATGTTTGCTTTAGATTCCATGTAGTGATTCCCTACGGCTCTTTCTGAAGAACGATTGTCTTCCTCAATTCTCAATCTTACAATCAAGTCTTCTAGCCGCATCTCCTTGCGCTTATGCTTCAGGTAATTTTTGAAATCTTTCCAAGATGGAGGCAGTTTCTCAATGATAGCAGCCACTTGAAAAGACTCACTTACAGACATACCCTCAGCATGTATTTCATGTAAGATTACCTGTAGCTCTTGCACTTAACTAAGCACAGTTTTGGAATCCACCATATTGTAATCCAGAAGTTTGCCCACAATGAACTTTTTAGTTCCAGCATCTTCTGTCTTGTATTTCTTATCCAAGGAATCCCACAATTCTTTTGTTCTCTTGATTGAACTATACACATTATACAGTGTGTTGTCCAATCCATTCAAAATATAGTTTTTGCTGAGGAAGTCAGCATGTTTCCATGCTTCCACAGCAGCAACCACTTGCCTATCTGTCTCATTTTCCTTGAGTTTTGGAGCATTCTCATACAAGAATTTTGCCAGATTCAGGGTTGTGAGATAGAACAGCATTTTTTGTTGCCATCTCTTAAAGTCAGTACCATTGAATTTCTTTGACTTCCATGATTAACAGGAACAGTAATAGGGGTAGCAACAGGCACAGGCACAGTTTCATTCGACATTTCTGTCAAAACAAAACTCCATCAGATTGAATTCTCAAAATCCAACCGAAGCATTGTTTTATATTACACAACAGTCTAAAAAAAATAGACACGGCACTGCATTCAAGGATTACATTAAGGCAGAATAAAACATAAATTATATAAGAAACTAACTTGTCACTGTGCAAAAGTATTACACAGTACCAAAGAAACACTATCAAATGTCAAAAGAAAAGCAATCTGCACTAAAACCAAATCAGGGTCTGACAATCACTTTGTAGAATAGACAATACAAAGCCAACACAGAAAAAGAGATTATAGAGCCATGTGAATCACTATATCGTCATAAGCATATATAATATTGTATCCAACCAATATTTAAAATACCAAATTGCAGGCATAATTCGTACCATGAGTGAACAAATGTAAACAAACCTCAGCCAAACAATGATTCATATAAGACAAATTAGCCTATTATA
Organism: Notholithocarpus densiflorus; assembly: GCA_030021035.2. Taxonomy (NCBI): domain Eukaryota; kingdom Viridiplantae; phylum Streptophyta; class Magnoliopsida; order Fagales; family Fagaceae; genus Notholithocarpus; species Notholithocarpus densiflorus. The sequence goes on from JARYZH020000105.1 coordinate 741,236, forward strand.
ATATAATTTAGGCAAGGAAGCAAATTCTTGAAAAGTCTATGGACTATACTAACACATCAGTATATAAAAGATTCAATTGTCAAACACGAAACCCGATGTTATCAGAGAACCAAATATCAATAAATTCACTTTACAAGTTAAAGATAGATATTTGGAAAGATCTAATCATGCCACAATTAAATCCCACAAAATCCATAATCACAATAAAGCCTAAACTAATTCATAAAATTCAAATACATAAAAGTAATAAAGTCTGAAATCTGGTGTCTCAAATAAGTAAAATCATAAATAAATCTGGTATATTCAGTATTTTTTTTTTTTTTCATTCTCAAAAAAAAAAAAAAAAGTTGTCTCACTGATAATCCAAAAAAAAGCCATTTCAATTTAATGAACAAAAGATTAATAATTGATTTTATTTTTTTAATTTTAACTAACAAGAAAAGAGGAACACATGCAAATCAAATGTTAAGAGCCGTAAATAGAAATAAAAAATTAAAATTGTACAAACCTGAGAGTTCCAGCGCATTGACTTTTGAAATGATATTTTAGCAATGGTACTGGGTAATTCTTCAGACAACACCTATTTATAGCAAATTAAAAACAGCATTTATCTACAGATCCTTATGGGTAAAAATTGTTAAATTAAAAAAACCACAAAGTGATGACAATAGAATCAAAAGGCAAGCCACATGTCCACTATTCTAAAGCAGCAGTCCTAGTAAGTAGCCATTAATTCCTAGAATCTTAGAAAATCATTGAGCAAATTGTCACCTTAAGGAGATAGATAAGTAATCATTATTAGGAAACATGGTATTCCATTATTTATCTGTACCTTCATAATTTGTACTCACCAATAAGCTCCAATAGCTAACAAGCCTATTTATGTAAGAAATAAAAATAGAATAATTGACACACACATATTAAGTGACGTTCATATATCTGCACATATCATTGGAAATTACGTTTTCTTTCAATCAGTATTAATTTTAAGCATCAGATATTATTGCATCTGTCACCTTAATGATAGAAAAGGGGCATGGTAAAAAAAATGAAAGAGCCCTAAACTTCATCAATGCTTCCTTGAATTCCTCCCCAGCTCTTTTTGATTGTATCCTATTCCTGAGTTCTACAAATAGTACATGAGATAAACTTTTCTACTAACATTTTATGTTGGAAACTGTTACTGTTAATAAAGTTCCATTCAGTTAATCAAAACATTCAGTCATTGTTTTTTTTTTTTCTTTTTTTTTTTGTATAGATATAAAGGAAAGTAATACTATATATTCATTATTTGTCTTATATTAAAATTAGCACATATTGAGATCTTATCTGAATCAGTACACATCTGCAATTGTACATCCAAATTTGATGGGCACTTCATCTAACCAAATACATTCACAATAAAATAACTAAGGAAAAAAGTTCTTTTTTTATGAGAGAAGTTCATAAATACAATTAGCAAAGAGAAAAAGAGGCACTAGAACCTCAACAGCAAGTCGGGCAGATTCCATTATACGAGCATATAGATACTCTGTTTTCCCTGCATTTTGAAAAAAAACCCTCATGAATACCCATTATCAAGTGCAAACATTATGTGTAGCAACTTAAAAACAAGAATATGTGAATTTTCTGGAACATGGCCTAAATTTCTGATGGCTAACCATTCAAATGTGCTAAGCTTTAAAGGCCAAACTTACTTGCCCTCAAAGTAGCAGTTAAACAGCAATAACTCAGACCTTTTGCAGCAAAGTGGCCCATCAATAAATGGGCCAGATTAAGGTTCACTTCTATTAAAAAAATGGCAGCACGAGAACCCTAAACCCTACCAGGGTAGAGGTAGTCTCAACTAAAGACCCAGTATGCCCCAGCCAAATTATGTAGTATAAACAACTATAGTACAACTTAGTTGATTTGGCATGAGGTGTACTAGCAAATTAAATTGATTACTTGGTCAAATGAAGATAAAATAGCATAAGATTTTCTATACTTAAACTGAATATTAAACATTTACAGATACCGAAAACAATCTTCCGTCAATACAATTAGGTAGATCTCATACATGATTTATTGGAAGTGTATGGGTAAGCTCATCAACCCACCTCACAGATGAGTCAATTGTTTCCATAAATTTTTGCCAATAAGCTCTAGCTCAAATGACACTTCATGCCCCCGTAGAAAGGCTTGGAGGGTAAAGCCGTGTTCAAACCCACCGGAATCGCTAGATGCATGTTTACTTGCCAATCAAAAAAAAAAAAAATTGTTTCCATATATTTTTTCTAATTATCTGCAATCTCCAAACATAAACATGTCTGCTATTGTTCTCACATAAGGTGGAAAATTCGGAGAGAGAGAGAGACTTCCCTAAATGAAAGTGATAATACTAGTGTGCAAGCAGAGTTAAGTGCTTAGAGACAGCTGGTCAATGGCCGTGGAGCTTGGAATTTCTTGTTTAAAAGTGGAAATGATGCTGATAGTTGTCAACTTAGTCACTGGGCATTTTGCCACTAGCAGACTAACATTTTCCCTTGTTGATTGCAGATAATTGCTATCCACCCTCTCTTGCAGTAGTCTGACTACTGTGATGCACTTGCTTAGCTAGACTATTCACAAGATGAGGATTTTGTGTGCTATGATAAGCCTCCTTAAAATATAAGTCCTCTTTTGTGTAATGACAATACTGATTTGTAAAAGGGGTCAACTTCTAAATATAACCAATGCAAAATATTTGCAACATGATAACTTAACACAATAAAAACTAATCACTATACACAGTTCTAAGTCACCTTCTAGTAGTAGTTTTTTTTCTTCCTCTCCTTTTTTTTGGGGGGGAGGGGGGGGGGTGGAGTATTGAAATAATTAAACCATCTCTATATCCAAAATCATATAAGAAGTACAAATAAATTCGAGGAGATGAACAATGAAGTAAACTTAGATCTCAAAACCTTCTGCTTGTAATGGCAACTATTTCACTTTGTTTTTTTCTTTTTGTAGGTAAACTTTGCACACTCACCATCAATCTTTCTATTCAATGAGTCCAGCGGTATAGAGTATCTACGGCAAAACCCCTCAGCAGCCTGACATGAAATAACAAGTTAAATATTATATGGCTATTCATATTCAAATCAGGTACCAACCAATTAAAAATGATGACCTTTTAAGTTACACCAGTATACAATGAAATCTCAATAATTACAGTAACAAAAGAGCAACGTATTCTAGCTTTGCCAAAGTCACAGCACAAGATGGGAAACATAAAATACATGTAATAACTAATAATCCCTTCCATGAAGGAAAAACAAATAAAATAACATTAATAATAAAGCAAATGCACTCATGGTAGTTACTACCTACTTCTATTGCTGTTTTCAAATAATCTCAGCACACAAATCATTTGGCCAAAAAAGCAAATTTACTTAAGCTCCCAGGAGAAAAAGAATGGCAAACCTTTGTAGCATTTCCTTGATTATCAAATGCTTTTGAAACAGGAGGTCCTCGAACCTCAACCTCCTTCTCAGCTTGTTTAGTGCAAAGATTCTCAACACAAACCTGGAAATGTGACAAAAAGGCACACATCATAACCATTCAGTGTGACAAAATGAAACTGGATAAGGTCCTGAAATCTCAGTGGACGGTCAATTTTAGTACTAAGAGCCACATAGGGTACTATAAAATTCAACATATTTAGATGTAAAACCTGCACTATTGCATGTGAAACATGGTTCTTTTTTATTATTAAGTATAAGATAGAAGAATTGAACCCGGAAACAAATCCCATGGAAGAATGCAATTAGGCCATTAAGCCATAAGAACAAAGAATAACTTCTCTTCTATTTTCTCTATTTGGAAAACAATGTCAGCATTTTGCAAAGGGAAATATAGTTATCACTGTACCAGTAATCTGCGAGGTGTTCCAAATGCTTGCACTTCACCATGGCTTAATTTTTGTTTTTCCAGCACCAGCAATATTAAGTCTTTGAGCTGCAATGACCACCATTTCAGTCAGTGAACAACTATAGATGGAAAATTAGGTGGAAAAAGTGGGGTTGACAATATCTAAAAGGTAAAGAGAGCTTCAAAACCAACCAACCAAAAAAAAAGGAAAGGAGATAGCTATAATAAGACAAGGATTTAGCTATAATAAGACAAGGATCAACATGCTTCATGTGAAGAAAAAGAGTACTTGCTGGCCTGCATCAACTACATCTTGAGGCGGCATCTCTTCAGTCCCAATCTCAAGAACAAACAACCTTGAATTATCATTCACCTGTGACATAAGTCAAAGAATAAACCCATATTTAAAAGTAATAATTATATGTACACATAGTAGTTGTTAAACCGTGACTTGTTCTGGTCAAACAATAAAATTATAATGTTAAAAAGCTCACATAAATTTAAAGTTCTAGCAATATCTAACTACTAGAATTTCAATGACAAGGTGTCAATGGTAAATTGAACGCCATCCCCACTCTCTCTTACACACACATATATATTATATGTCTAGGAGTGTACAAATACAATTATATAATTGCTTAGATCATTTAGTTCTCCTGCATAATTTATGATGTCTTTAAAGCTACAAGCATAGGTAAAAAATCAAGGACTCCTATGTACACCTGGTGATCAAACCATATCAACAAGTGCATGCCACAAAAAGGGATGTAACAGTAAATCCCAAAATAATATGAGTCTATTCATGTAGGCTTGATCATTCATACATATAATTAAAATGATAATAAATCAATAAAAAATGAAACCTAAATTAACCTTAAGAAAACTGCTATATCAATACTACAAACAATGAGAGAAGTTCAAGTCAGCTGCATATGCAAACTAACCTTCTTGACGGCTGTATCCAAAAGCTCTTTAGGACACACAACATGAACAGGGTCAGAAGCAACACCCAGTGGATGTCCAAGAGACTCCCTGGTATTCAACCAAAGTTGTGCACACTGACGAGCTAAACTGATTGAAGAGAAAAAAAAAACACACACACACACACAAAAGAGGATAAGATAGACACAGAACTCAGGAGGATTGACCTGAAAGAATCATGTGCTTAAAAACAAATCTTTGTTCAGGCCTAGACCAGCAATTTATTTACATTCAAATAATCTGTCATGCATGTCTCTGTTCTGTATTATCAAGCTGCCAACCATTTCATTGATAACATAGACACCAATATTGGCCCTTCATTTCATATGAACATTCAGTTAATGGAACCAAAGTTGGTAAATTTGTTTAGCTAAGCAATGATAACCAGTTGCAAATTATAGTGGCTGGGACTGTTAGTTTCGATAGTCCTCCCTGCCTCTCATTTTGTTGATCCTATGGATCAAAAGACAATAGTCTTGTTCCTTTATAAATTCAATATTAGTTAAGCTGCTTGAGCAGTATATCACAAGTTGCAGACTACATATTAATCTTTCTCCTGCTGATCTGAGCATATATGTCCCCTAAGATTTTGCCATAACATGTCATTGGCACCATAAATTAATAGTGCCCTGTACTCAGTTGAAAAGTCTACTAAATGGTCTATAAATTTAGTTCTAAAACCTTACCCATTAACTGAATCTGTACAAAGAACATGGTAGGCCATGTTATCACGGATAGGGCTGAGACAATGATGACTACAAAAAAGATATCTGCCCAACTTTAAGATCGAGAGATTATCAGATTAAAAATAAAAATTTATCTCTATGATTTTCTAAAAGTGGACCTTAAAACCATTCTACAGCAAAACAAAATTCACAACTTCAATTTTACCAGTACATACATGACAGCGTTTTTCTATTTTCAGTGCAAAGTTTTCCAGGCCACAATAAGGAAGAATCCTTACCTTCTTATCCGACCAAAATATCGAGCATGCTCTGTTACCCCAACAAAGCCTCTAGAGTCTAAGATGTTAAAAGCATGAGATGTCTTCAGAAGCTGATCATACCTAGCATGTAGCACAGCAAATGTTAACTTAAAGAAAAACAGAAAAGGTTTCCACATAATGCACTGAATAATGGAACATAAATAAAAATTAAACAACATACGCAGGGATTGCAAGGCCTAAAGCAAGCAAAGAACGTGCCTCTTCTTCAAAAAAATCAAAGTGTTTCTGAAGATGATGAACACTGGCATGTTCTAGATAATATGCACTCATTTCCTTCCTGAAAAAGAAGTACGAAATATATTGATTGTGGACATTTAGAAAGTAAATGGCACAGTGAAGCTTGATAATGCTTATATAACAGGTGGTGGAAAAAGAGCAAAATAAAGAGAATGGAGATTAAAAAGGTTAATGGAAGTCATCTGAATATTTGAACTTCATATCAGATGGCATCCCATCCAACTATCTTCAATTGTGAATCAAGCACCTCAGAGTTCTTTTAAATTAGCTTCCAGCAGTAGTATGCTTCAAAAAGAGGCAAAGCTGCTTACAGAGGAGAAAGTACTTGACTAAAAATGGGAAGGAGGCAAAAAGTTCAGCAGTTAACTTCTACAAAGAAGACTAAAAGAACACAGTGGCGTAGAAAGGTGGGAGTTCGAATATCACTAACTCGAAAAGTTTATTTGCATAAAGTACAAAATGTTTGGGGTAGCAATTCCATAAAGACCATGACAAAAATTTAGAAAGACAAAAGATTACCAGCATTTAGGAAGAAAGTACGAAACTTAACTCAAATGACTTTTTGAGGGAACACGCAATGACATCACAAGGAAACAATTTTTGTGCATACAAAATGAGCCATAAGATTAATAAAGCACAATAATGGCAAATTTAGAAACATAATCCATCATTCAAGAATATTGAGTGATGTACATTGACAATCTTTGGAAGATTATAAGTATTTGTGACCACACAGTTCTAGCACTATTTTGCCTTAAAAGAAAAAGAAAAAGAAAAAAAATATATATATTTTTTTTTTTTGAGGGAAAACCTACTCATTCTCCAAAAACAGCTCCCCGTATGTAATTCCATCAGCATATTGAATTTTCTTAAAATGATCAACTCCCTGCCAATTAGTTCAGACAAATTTAATAAAATGGACAATGAGGTCAAAGATTAATAAAAGAAACAATCAAAGACAGACCTGTAGTAACATGAGGATACGCTCAAGACCATAAGTGATTTCAACAGATATGGGCGACAATTGCAGGCTTCCAGCCTAGAGAGAAAGAATGGGAAAAAAGCTTCAAGTGAAACCAAATAAAACTTGGCAAAATCATGAAAAATCAACAGTACCTTGACCAAGGGAAATAGTTATTAACTTATTATTACAGTAAACATGAAAGCCATATTTTCCAAAATTAGGGAAGATTCTTAGTTCTATTCAATTTCAAAGGAGTAACCTGCTGGAAGTAGGTGAACTGGGTAATCTCCATCCCATCCATCCAGATTTCCCAGCCTAAACCCCAGGCACCAAGTACCTATAAGCATGTTTGGTCAGCATGTAGAAAACAAACAAGCTAATGATCCATTTAGGCAAAATGCTTCCTCAAGAAAAAATTTACACATATAGTTGCACTATGCTTACAACTATGAGCCATAGCAAGGAAATCTAACCAAGTTAAATTGTATCTTAGTAAGACGCACTAATTAGATCTGCATAAAATAACTAGGGAAGAATAAAAATCCACCATTAAAGACAAGATATTACCGGACTCTCCCAGTTGTTCTCCACAAATCGTATATCATGCACACTAACATCGATACCTATCAAGCATAAAGCATCACTGTTAAACAAAATGTTGAAAAAAGGATAAAATGTGAAAATGTGAAAATGATACTTAAGTTAAACAGTTCTTGTCATTTGCACTAACATCGATGGGACTAGATGATTGGCAATCTAAACAACAATTACACATAACATGTAAACCTTATTTAATAAAATTGAATCCCAGAGGCCTTGAACCACAATCTTACCCTCCATCCGAATATTAAGGGAGTGGGAAGCACCATTTGAATGTTGAGCTAGAGCTCATTGGCATCATTTGAAATTGTTTTGGAAACAATGGTCATTAAAACATAGAAGCTTTTAGGCCAATGAGCTCTAACTTAAATGCAACTCCTCCCCTTGTGAGGTTAGGTGGAGGGTCTGGTCAGATTTCTAGATACTTATAACTTTAGATGATGTTTGTGGCTACCCTCGTACACTTCCTGTGTACATGGAGATCATTGCCTTCATTTCTCTCCAATAAATTTTTTTAATTACTTGTAAAAAGAAGAAGGTGGAGCAACAGGTCATGGGTTTTCAAGACCACCATATACGCATTCAATTACCATTAAAAAGAAAAAGACAGAAGCCCTTATGTTCCTGCATAGATATAACATGGAATGTAAATGGTGCTTATTCATTTTAATTGTAAAGGAATAACCACTATCCTTGGAAACTATGACAGTATAAAAATCAAAGGAATTACCATATATGGACAAAAAATAGAACATGAATTTCCATAGATATATGATAGTTTTTTTTTTTTTTTTGATAAGTTATATGATAGTTAAAATAATAAAGTGATCTCATAATCATCAACCTCCAAGCCAAAGAAGGTAGTGATCATGATTCTCAATCAAATTGGTAGATTGAGGTAGAAATGCATCCCGTTAAATCTAACAGAGACAATAATATTAACCACTTTGTTTGTTTATTTATAGTGATTATTCTACTTGAGCTTTAGATTGATCATATGGAATGCAATTTTATTAAAGCTGGAACTAGATATTAAGTGATGATAAAATAGATGGACAAATAATGCCAACAAGTTATCATTTCCAGTATCTTGGCTCAATCATTTGTAAGAATGGGGAGATTGATGAGGTATAGAACATGTTATACATGCTGTTATTTTTTGGGGGGGGAGAATTGGTTTGGGAAGCACCAGTCAACTATCTGGAATATGATACCAGGTTGTCTACTGTGGTTAGCTTGGTAGGAACGTGATAACCGTATCTTTGAAGATAATGAGAGATCTTTAGATCTTTTAAAACATCTTCTATTTGGTACTTTATTTTAGTGGGCTCGTATTTGGGGTCTTACACAATGTATTTCAATTTCTGCTTTCTACAATCTATTAGCTTTAGCTCTTGAGCTTTATGTATTTTCTTCATGTCCCGAGTGTTCATCATCATGAACATGATGTTCATTTTTTCAATAAAAGTTCTATTATCTATCAAAAAAAAAAGTTACACATAAAATTAGAGTTGGGAGACATAAAAAGTGAATTGAGAATCTTGCATGATTGAATATTACCATTAAGTTGAAGGGGGCGTTATATATGATTGCCATAAGACCAGCCATACTTCAAGGAAAAAAATGATGGGCTACTAAGAAACATGTTCATGAAATGAGTGGAATACCTAGAAAGAACAAATGATGATGTAAGGCCTAGTTCATTTTCCAACTTGAAAGGAGAGCTCGTGATTATCATATTAGGGAACCTCTAGATACCCAACTTTCTCCCATTTATGCAGAAAATGGGTGTGCCTTTGCATCTTTGTCAAGAAGAACAACCAACAGCAACATTGTAAGGCCTAGTCATTTTCTTATACGGCATAACTTCTAATGAATTTTTCCTTTTTTTTAAGGGAAAAATGAGTTTTAGCCCATCTTTTATGGTTAAGATGTGGCTCAATTGCTAGTTTTCTTCTTGTATTGATAAGGGCATCAAGAATCAATAAGCACAAGACATGAAAATGGACAAAGGGCACCAATGAATTCTTCTCAACTTATTTTGATAAGTAATGATATTTTATTGAAAAAATACTACTTGATGTACAAGTAAAATGAACACACAGGAATCTAAAGAATTACAATTCTTTTCAACTTTAAGAAAAATGCAGAAATGCCTTTAAGCTTATAGCAATTTAAAGAAAATATAGGCAGAGTCACTACCTAAAGCTGATAGGCTACGAATAAAAAGGTCTTGTGAATTTCCAGGATCAGGCTTTAATATAACCTGAGATCAAATTTGAATGCAAGCAGTAAGGTATTGTAAAACAAAGCTCCCTAAATCATCCAAAAAAGAAAAATTTTATCTATAAACTCAAATTTAACCTGAAATTGAGTGTGTCTTTGAAGCCTGTTTGGATTTTCACCATAACGACTATCATTTGGCCGAATGCTAGGCTCCGCATACCTTTCATATGAAACCCCATGTTAGCAGTTACCTAAGAAAACTCTTCTTTTTTTTCTTCTTTTTTTCTGGGAGGGATGGTTTTCAAGGATCAATGCAGTTGTCAAAATGTAAAATAGTAGTGACAGAAAATCTCACAACTTTATAGCATTTTAAATTAGCTAATCGAACAATATTTTGAAGCTTCCAGCAAAAAATCAAAGCAATCAAAATCAAGATTTCAAATTTTCAAATTTTTTCAAGCATAGTTACAATAAGCAAATGCTTATAAGAAAGAATTTAATCCCAGAAACGTCTAATTCACACAGGCCTCATCAACCAGCATGCATTAAAAATCCAGATCACCCCAAAATTGATCAACCAATTACCCCATTATATGCATGGCCTATCTGTGCATTTTTTTTTAAAAATGTATAGAAACCTTTAGCAGAGATATCTCGTTATTGCAAATGAAAATGAGAGTAATTTTGGCTGCCATAAGTTAAAAAGGTTGATTCCAATCTGCTATTTGTTTATTTTATGTCTTTTCAACAAACAAGATAGGCAAGTATGGTAGCATCAAAGTCAAATTATAAAGAGGGGATTAGGGGGAGGGGGGGGGGGGAGAAGAATATATTGATTTTTATTATTTTATTTTGCACCATCTTCAGTTTCATTTACAACAAGAACAACTTCTTTATAATTTACATACAAAAAAAGGGACCAAGGGGCATTTTTCAGAATGTTGCAAACAATTGAACTGGAATATAATTAATTTAAGCTACATGGTTTCTAGGAAATCATTATTTATATATTTAGTTCTTAAGTGAGTGTGCACTGTACGTGACCGTATGGCCATTCTGTTAGAGAAGTATTGAACTGCTTCCTTTTTTAATAATGAAATTTTATTGAAAAAAAAAAATGGAACTGCCATATGTACGCAGGAATAAACAAAATAGCCCTAAAAAAGTACAAGATATCCAAACAGTGAATGTGTGTACTAATAATAAGACATCTTCATTAACCACAAAAATTTGTGTCATTTTGCAGCGAATGAATAGGAGGGCTACAACCCTCTTCATTCCAGAAAGGGTGGCAAAGTTGCAAAGGCAGACTCTAATATCAAGCATGTCAAGACGATCGCGTTGATTAAATATAATGTATTAACAATAAATGTGGAAATGTAGTTTACCATTTTCAGAAAACTTTTGTATCTTGTCATCTAATATCAAGCATGTCAAGAACTTTGTAGCTCAAACTCAACTGATTGGCAATTAAAAATTTAAAATGGCACTTCCTATCTTGACGTCTTTGAGGTTGGTAATCAGGGTTCAAATATCCCCCTTCCCCAACTATCGATCTATTAATTAAATAAAATATATAATTTCAAGCAATTATTTTCTTTCTATCAGATCATTGCTCTCAAATGTGAAAAGAATTCAAATCATAAATTTTAGGCATAGTATAAATATAAATATATATATATATATATATATAACTCTACAAAAATTACACATTTTTTAGAGCGTAGATTTCTAAGAAATCTAATGGTTAGAAAATATTTGTAATCAATGTTATCTTTAAAATTAATTGTTGTTCATATTAGCTAACCTAATTAAAACACTAGTATTATAAACCCAGTTTAAAATACTAGTATTGCTATTTTCGTGTGTGTTCTAATAAGTACTAGTTTGTAACCCCATGCATATGCATGGATACACTTAAAAATATACAATAAGATGCATAATATAATTTATATATATATATATAATTTAAATACTATTGATAGGCATTTTTATATTTTGTTAACTCTTTAAAAAAAATTTTAAGGATATTATTAGGTATAAAATGTAAATTGTCCATGTTTTTATTATTATTATTATTATTATTATTATTATTATTATTATTATTATTATTTTGATGCTTTTTTTATGATTAATTTATTCTAGACTTTTTGGGTTTTGCACTTAATAACTCACTTGGATGAATATTTATGATATGGTCCCATATTTGATTTTAAAATTAAGAAATAAAACTCTTTAAAAATAAATAATTTAAGACACATGGCACAAAATTGGAATTCTAATTTGGAATTTTAATTTGAGTTTCTCTCAGCTTCATTTATTATTATTATATATATAGATATAGATTACTGTTTAATAAAAAAAAAATTTAATTTGAGAGAATATTATATTATTTTCTTTTCTACTTTCTTTCTCTCCCCTAATTAATTCAGCCTTAACCTTGCATAAAAGCCTATTCTCAACGTTCTTGAGTTGCAGATTTTATTTCTCATGGACTTATTCTTATCTGGTATTTACATATTGATTATTTGATATGTGAGGCCGTTCAGCAAATGATTATTTGGGTCTAAATTAGATTTCTTTATTTTGGATTCACAAATCTTGTGGTGGAATGTGAAAATCAACAGCAGGTGGATGCTCTTAATAAGGGAGATATTTATTTTAGTGAGGAAGAGTTACTGTTAAATGATCTTAGCCTCTTAGATATTGTTTTTATAAGGAAAAAAACAAATGAAACCAAATATGATCCTTAGAGATAAAATAAAATTATCAAATTGTAAAGATTATAATAAGATTGAACTATCAAAATTTGATCTGTAGTGAATAGAATTTGTTTGTATTTCAAATTCTAATCCCTACCATATGACAAGACAACAATAATGCCAGGAGAGTAGGAGTTCTTACCATATTAAATCTCTCTCTCTCAACGTTTAAGGAGCCACCAACCATAAAAATATAAAAAATAAATAAATAACGTTTAAGGAGCCAATACATGGATATTCTTAGATTAGGATTATCTAAACTTCAAGTAATACCAGATAAGAATAGAAGTTCATAAGAAAGAAAATCTGCAACTCAAGAACATTGAGAATAGGCATTTGTGCAAGGTTAGGTAAGAATTAATTGGGAGAGAGAAAGAAAGTAGAAAATAATATAATATATATTCTCTTAATTAGCAATTAATTTTAAAGATGACATTGATTATAGTGATTTCCTAACCATTAGATTTTTTAGAAATCTACAATCTAAAAAAGGTGTAACTTATTTACTATTCGATCCATAAACTCATATTTTATGCAATATTTTAAACTACAAAAGCTTGAATTTAAACAAATGATTGATAACATGGCTATTGATCTTTGATCACCTTGAAATTTTGCAAATATGGAGAACATACAAAGACAGCGTAATCCAACGGTTGATTTGTTAAAATTCGCATTCACTTAAAAAATATTGAGAGATGTAACATTACTTAGAGCTACACCTAGTGTAACTTGAACCCAACTATATATATATATATATGTATGATATGAGTTCAAATTACACTTAGTATAACTTTAAAAGAATTACACCTATTTTAAACCACTGATTTCTCACATATCTAATGGTAGAAAAAAAAAAGGTAGTATTTATTGCTTTCCAACTCATCTCATCTAATTAATACTAGAATTTTTGTCTCTCTCTTATTTATTGCATATAACAATTTATAAGCATCTTAACATTTAATGAGATAATTTCAAGCAATTATTTTCTTGACACAAATGTTCCAGGTGTCAAGCATTTTTGTCAATTTGCTAAATGCTTATTATGTGTAGTAGGTTTTAGGATAGAAACTATTCAGCCGGTAATCATGGTAGACCAGTTGTCAAGACAATAGTCAATAGACATCATTTTTCCTATATAAATACGGGCTGTCATTACAAGGTTTTCACGTACTAGCTTCAGGCTTTTTGTAAGAAAGTGAGATAGTGAAAGAGAGGGATGGATTTTCAAGAGCGATTGTGTTTCTTCCTCTCGCTTAGCTTTACCACACTGTGCTTCGCTCGCCAATTCCCATTGGGTATGTATTCTACATTCATAACAATGTTGAACATACTTTCGTTTCTCCATAATATAGAAAAGAATCATGAGATTTTTAATTTTTTTAATTTTTAATTTATTTGACAATTTGGCAAAGAGAATTTCTCATGATATTTCATTTTATTTGCAGAGAATGAGAAGACTTTGTTCCCCGACTACGATCCACCACATAATCATAATCAACCCCCTCCTCCTCCATTGGATGTGTCTACTTCACTTTCGAGTATGTTTGTTAATTTTTCTATATAATATACATTTTCTACATAAACTTTTCTAAATAGATGAATTGAAAATTAATTTTAATTTAGTTAATAAATTAGCAAAGCAAATTTCTCACTACGTTTCATGTTACTTACAAATAATGAGAAGACTTTGTTCCCTGACTATGACCTTCCACATGATCATAATCAGCCTCCTCCTCCTTCATTGGACGTGTCCACTTCACTTTCAAGTACACATTTGATGATTTTTTCTATATATTATCTCTTTTCTACATAAATTGTTGCGGGTAGACAAGTTGGAATGCATTTTAATTTAGTTAATGATTTGGCAAAGGCATTCTCTCAAGACAATTCATGTTTCTTACAGATAATGAGAATACTTTGTTCCCCGACTATGACCCTCCACATACCTTTCGCTGGCCCCCTCCTCCACCATTGGATGTGTCTACTTCACTTTTAAGTATGTTTGCTAATTTTTCTATACAATAGCCATTTTCGACATAAATTGTTATGAATAGTTGAATAGAAATTAATTTGTAATTTAGTTGACAGTTTGGCAAAGAGAATTTCTCTTGACATTTCAATTTATTTGCAGAGAATGAGAAGACTTTGTTCCCTGACTACGATCCACCACATACCTTTCGTCAGCCCCCTCCTCCTCCGTTGGATGTGTCTAGTTCAATTTCGAGTATGTTTGTTAGTTTTCCTTTAATATACATTTTCTACATAAACTTTTGTAAAAAGATGAATTGAAAATTAATTTTAATTTAGTTAATAAACTGGATAAGGAAAACTCTCACGACGTTTCATGTTACTTACAAATAATGAGAAGACTTTGTTCCCCGACTATGACCCTCCACATGACCATAATCAACCTCCTCCTCCTGCATTGGACATGTCCACTTCACTTTCAAGTACATTTGATGATTTTTCTATATATTATCTTTTTTCTACATAAATTGTTGTGAGTAGTCAAGTTGGAATGCATTTTAATTTAGTTAATGATTTGGCAGAAACATTTTCTCAAAACAATTCATGTTATTTACAGATAATGAGAATATTTTGTTCCCCGATTATGACCCTCCACATACCTTTCGCTGGCCCCCTCCTCCACCATTGGATGTGTCCACTCCACTTTTAAGTATGTTTGATAATTATTCTATACAATAGTTATTTTTTACATAAATTGTTCTAAATGGTTGAATAGAAATTAATTTGTAATTTAGTTGACAATTTGGCAAAGAGAATTTCTTATGACATTTCAATTTATTTGTAGAGAATGAGAAGATTTTGTTCCCCGACTACGATCCACCACATACCTTTCGTCGGCCCCCACCTCCTCCGTTGGATGTGTCCACTTCACTTTCGAGTATGTCTGTTTGTTTTCCTATATAATATACATTTTCTAAAAATACTGTGAAGACTTTGTTGCCCCTATCCCCTCCACGTGAAACATTTTATAGGATTTTTTTTTATTTTTTTTTTATTTGACACCTGAAAATTATGGTGAAAAAATAACACATCAAGGATGTATTGTACAATTATTTTGATAAAAATTAATTTTTATTAATTAAAAAACAATTGAATCCTTGATATTTGAAGTTAATTTATAGAGATTAAAAAGATGTTATGAGAATTATAAAATGTTATTTTTCTGTAGAATAAATTAAAATTGTGTAAGTAGTCTAATAACTAGTGGTACCCTTACTCCTTCAACGCAAGCCTTATAAGGCCGAAGGGGGAGGGAGATTCTTTCGATGTGGGATCGTAAATTAAGCCGAGGACGTTGCACAAAGCATGCCTTGCGCAAAAAAAATACCCCCACAATATGCAAGTTGTCTTTTTTTTTTTTTTTTTAGACCAAATGCGTGTTGTCTTATTCACTATGTATGTATAGTCATTATAGATTAACTCAAATTAGATAAGTTAGATCTACACCAAATTGTTTTATTTTTTATTTTTTATAAATACAATAAAATTTAAATCTATAATGATCCCATCATAATGATTGTTTTTATTATCAAGCTAGAGCACCAATTATTTTTGGTCTAGGCAAAGTTTGAATTGTCAAAAGTTATAAATAATAAGATTTTATTTTAATTTCAATGACATAAACAAAGAATAAGTTACAAAATTATGGGTAACTTTATGGCGCCATGAACATGAAAAACTTTATGGTGTCTTTTCTTTTGTCATTTTTGGTCCAACGGCATGGAGTAACCTCTAATAACTTTATGGTGTACTAATAGGACTTCTTCGTTAACCCCAAAAATTTGTGTCATTTTACAGGTAATGAATAGGAGGGCTACAATCCTCTTCGTTCCAGAATGTGTGGCAACGTTTGCAAGACAAGACTAAATTTTTTTGATGATTGGTTAAATATAATAATATATTAGCAATAAATGTGGAGATGTCGCTTAGCATTTCCGGAAAGCTTTTGTATATTGTCATCTAATATCAAGCTTGTCAAGAACTTTGTAGCTTAAACTCAACTCTTTGGCAATTAAAATGGCACTTTCTATCCTAGTCTCTTTAATGTTGATAATCGGGTTCAAATATTCCCCTTCCCCAACTATCGGTATATTAAATAAAATACGTAGTTTTAAGCAATTACTTTCTTCTGTCATATCATTGCTCTCATACGTGAAAAGAGTTCAATTCTTAAATTTTAGGTATATATATTTTTTGGATGAATTATTATAAGAGGTCAGATCGAGGTCTAAATGGTATTTTAACTTCCAATCTTGTGCTTTAGAAGACATCGTGATCTTACTATTGATTTTGGTAGTGGGTCATGTTGCCTACATTTGCAAGTTCTTAATGGCTGGGACGTAACTATTAATAGATCAAGGGGACATGGCCCCTCCACAATTGTTTTTTATAATATATATAAATTATGTAATACTTCATTAATTGTTTGGGCCTTCAAAATGATAAATTCACTATTACTATACATCATTTGCATGATGGTCACTCCACAAGTACAAAGTTCTTGTGGAGTGAGGGGCAAGGCCCGGGGTTTAAATCTCTGGGAGGGAGCTTCATACACATATATACATTTCGATTTGGGTAGAGTAGAATTTATATCTTATAAAATAAAAAATAAAAAATAAAAAAATAAAAAAAGATGATAAGTTCACTTTTAATGGAGTGAAATTGGGGAAAGTTATTACTCTAACCTATTATAGATAATTCAAGAGATTATTCACTTGTAGTTTATTGAGTTGTCTCATTTGGAGTCAAAGCACGGGGAAAAGAGAACAAGCCCATGAGCCATAACCATAAGTTTTCTTTAGGTTCTAACTTCTAATATATATCCACAGTTTTGTTCAAACAGAAAATTCAACACTAAAAATTTAAATCTTATATTGAGAACTTTTTTTTATTGGGTGTATGCTGCGTATCATCAGGCGCGGTAATGATGAAACTAAAGAACATTTTTTGTTTTTGGCACCTAGCTACGGCAATATTTGCAGAAATCTTAAGCAGTAATGTTCTTTTCTTATTCGAAATGGGGTTATGTAATTTGTCAGCCCAAATTGGTGTAAAGCATGAACTGAACACAAGTCGAAAATTTCATGTCAGAATTATCAATCACCTTTCATGCACTAAATTGAGACTTTTTTTATTACTTTTTGTTTAGAGAGATTTAACCAAATTTCAGAGCTCTTATTCGATGATAAAAGACTTTACCAGTTGAGCTATTTTTATTATTTTGTTGGCCTACAAATGTTATTGAGTTTTGGTTAAGGTGTTACGGGTGTAAAGTAGTTTTGCTCCTTAACCTAAAGTGAATAGCATTAGTTACACAAAACATAATCTTACATGCGTTCCCACCCCATTTTTTAAAGAGACCATAACGAGCCTAAACCCAATGGAAGCCCAAATTTGTTGGCCTTTGAGAGTGACAACGCCCAAACTAAAACATTGGCTAACAAGTCCCCATTATCAAAAGGCAAAATACAACGAATTCCGCAGAATATATCAAGAACCCTAAATCTGCCACGATATGTTCTCAGCATATGCCCATAGTGGCCCAAGCCTAAAAATCCGAAGCCATGGGTCCAATAAAACTTGGGGAAGCTAGCCTAGGTTATGTCGCAGAACAAATACCCATTAGGAAGCCCAATTAGCAACCTAAGCTTGCAAAAGGAACCTAAGCCATCACCATTGAATCTAGGGGGGTACGATTTGTTCAGAAGGGGAGGAGAAATCTGAAGAAGTGGTTGTTCCTCTCTCCCTCTAATCTCACCTACCCATAGTTTCTCCTTTGAAATACTATTTTCATTAATTACAAGGATGGAAGAAGAATGTTCACTTTAGGCAGATCCCAAACCTCACAGCTTTGAACATCCTTTGATAGTTCTCAAGTTTGTCGAAGTTAGAGTGACTCTTAACATTTAAGAGGAATACTCATATATATATATATATATATATACACATATATTGGATTTACTTTATCTTTCACCAAAAGATAATCACTAACCCTTTTTACTTATTATTATGTTTCATAAAATGCTATTTGGGTTTTAATGTTTGTGTGCAGGCTAATAGTGGCCCAAAAAATAAAAAAAAAGGAACAAAGCCCATTGGCCCCATTCTACAGCAAAATAGGACCCAAGAGTGCTAATAGTACTGATGTTTTTATGCACAAACAAATTATTATTTTCTATATTTAAGATCGGGTTTGGGGATCGGATCGTAGGATCGGCATAAGTATTGTAAGATCCTACTTTTTAATTAAAAAAATATACTAAAAAATACTCATAATTATAATTCAAAACATGTATTAAAGAAACATTGAAAAAAAAAAGTATTTTTTTACACAAATTATTAAATTACTAATAAAAGGAAAAGTATCAAATTACAATTATATAAACAAAGTTCAAAGTTCAAAAGTTACCACTCACAAAATACCAAATTCTAAGTTAAACAACTCAAAGCATGTACAATTTCTCACATAAACAACTCAAACCAAACAGCATAATTAGTAAAATATGGTATGCATTTAATATTATTCGACATCTTTTTAAAAAGTATGTTTCAAAAATTCGGCATAAAAATATGAAAACGGTGAAAAATATGTATGTGCATAGCATATAATTTTTTTTAGATAAATACAATAATCTTTGCATCATGACATTTTAACTCTTACCAAGTGTGATATAATTATTGGAACATCCAAATATAGTCATGGTCACAAAACTAGCCATGATTATTATGAGTTATGTAGAATCAGGGTTGAAATCTTCATTCACCCTATTATTGAATCATAAAAATAAATAAAAAGTGAAAGTCTAAGGACAAAAAAAAAAAAAAAAAAAGCTACAATACTTTCATAACAGTCTTAGTTTTAGTTGTGGTGGGTTTGAATATAATATTTTATTATTTCATTTTATTTTATTTTGACCTATAGTGAGCTGACACTTCAACTATTATGACATTTTGTTGTATTTTTAGCACAACTCATAAAAAATGGATGTGTGGGTTTTTTTTTTTTTTTTTAACACACAAGCCCAAGTAGAAACAAGGATCCTAAGCCCAATACTTATTTTTTTAAAGGATTGGGCTTGGTTCACCGCTAGGAATGACAACGGGCTGGGTTCGGGCTGGGTTTTTGCATACCTGAACCCGATCCGCAGGCCTGGACCCTTGACCCAGACTCGGCCCGATTATTAAACGGATTTTTTTGCGGGGCCCAGACCCGCCCCATCGGGCCCCATGGCCAAACAACCAATCCCAAAAATCCATTCTTTTCAAATCTCCACAGCCATACCCAATTTTTTTTTTTTTTTTTTAAATCCCATTTTTCAATCCTCAAACCCAGAAATAACCAAACCAACGGAGGAGACTTCAGATCAAACAAAAAATAAATATAAAGAAGAAGATAAAAATAGAAATGGAGAGAGAAGAGAGTCTTGGCCCCGAGTTGGAGATCAGAGAGAAAGAGTTTGAGGTTTTCGGCCTTGGGTTTTAGATCTAGAGATAGAGGGAAGGGTGCTTAGGTTCAGCCATGGAGGCTCAACCTGGGGCTGGCTATTGAGTGAGAGAAAGAGACAGAGCTACCTCAGATGGTGGCTCGCGGTAGCGGCTTATGGTGGCATTAAGTGGGGACGGGACAACAGTGAACAGACCGGCGGTGACAGCTGGGGACGGGACTGGCGGTGAGAGGCAGAGAGCTTGGGCGGCGCCGCAGCAATGCTTGAGAGTGATTGTGTGAGTTGTGAGATTGAGAGTGAGTGTGTGAGCTGTGAGATTGAGAGTGAGTGACAGAGTGCTCTTGTGCGTGCTCTTGGGTGACTGAGTGAATGATAGAGAGATTGAGCGTGCTCATGTGTGAGGCGTGAGCTGAAATGAGAGGTGGGTAGGTTAGGGTTTACAATTATATATATATATAAGGGGTTTTTTGTAATTTCAGAGTAACTGGGTTTGGGTCCAGGTTCGGGCCGGGTTTTCAATAAAACCCGGACCCGACTCAGACTCAGTTCGGGTTATTTTTTTAAAACCCATACCCGACCCTATTCTTTATCAAACCGGGTAAAATCTGGCCCATTAGGGTCGGGCCGGGCTAGGTATCCATGGGTCGGATATAAATTGCCATCCCTATTCACCACAGCTAAATTAGGCTGATTTCGAATCAGGTGGTGCATAGAGCACGAATCCTACAACACATACATGCTAATAGACAAGAAATATATGCATTGAATAGCAAGAAACAGCAAAGGAACGAAATTGATCAAGAAGGAACATAAAATAAAGCGTTAGGGATCTTTAAATAATGCAAAATATTTTATTACTTTCTTGATTGTGTAATACACTATGCTCACTAGGACGTGTTACAAGGTCCAAATAAGTTCAAAAATTACAGACTTAGATGGCTCTTCAAGCCTCTAAGACTTGCAAAGTTTGTTTGAATCCAAGTGTATTCTTTAATGGCTATTTGAGGATACCAAACGGTATTTCCTTCCTTTTTCTCTCTTTTTTTGAATTCTGACAGAGTTTTCTCAATGATTTTTACTCTAATTCACTGTTGCTGAATGCCTTTCATTGTTGGCTGCTTCCCCTTTTATAGTGCCATCCTAGGGTTTCCGGGGTACCACTGATTCCCTCTATTTGTTCTTCTGGGTACCAGAACCAATGTTGTGTCAACAACATTGGTGGCTGGTCCCTTCCTCATTCTTCATTATTTCCTTCTTTTGAGATTTCCTCTTCAAAAGACCCCAGCTGACCTTCCCGTATTGGGGTGTCCTAGTGGGCTAACCTTTGGTCTTTCTTCTTTCAAGGCTTCTAGATTCCACCTTGTCAGACCCAACTTTAAGCTGCTTTTCCCTTTTTCATTTTTCCCAAGTGAGCTGATTCCTTCCTACCAGGCTGAAAGATACCCAGCCACATTCCCTTATGGTTCTTCTTCTTGGGTTCCTCGAGGTACCAGGCCTATACTCATGGGTTGTTGGTTCTTAAACCTTCTGACCCCCTTTCTGCATCATTGGGTGGTTGATAGGGACATATCTATTCTAGTTCCTTGTGTTTCTTGGTACCCACCCTGAGCTTTCTTAATCCCAACCTGGTTTTGCTACATGTCCCGAAGATCCCAGGCTCCTGGGAATCCCCAGGTATCCTGGCCCAGTTATTTTCCCGGGCTCCCCAGCGATTTTCTGACCTTTGAGGGCTAGGCTGGGCTTTTTTCCTTCCTTTATTTTATAGGGCCCGAAACTTGCCCATTCATGGATTTGGGTTCCTCCTTATGGACCCTTAATGAGTTTGGACCTCTCTTCTTTCTTATTGGAAGCCCAAATGCTTTATTTTTCCTAGGTTTCAATTCTTTACTTTGTTTTGGGCTTTGGTATAACATTGTGATTTTTTGGACCTCAACATTTAGCCCCCCGAGCTCGTGGGTTGCCTGCAGCCCACGCGTGAGTAGACAAGACTTCTTAATTTATGTGGGAATTCCTTCCTTGCTGTTTCAAATGATTTCAAGATCCCCTTTCTCCTTTCCTTGGAATCCTGCTTCCCCATGCTGCCCTTTGACATCCTGATTTTTTACGTGTTACACTTCCTTTTGTAATTTCTCTTCTTTGCACGGAACGTGGCAGTTAAGTGTCTGAGTAAAACTTCCCCATCCACTTTTTACGTTCCCCGTAACTCCATTAATAACTGCCAATAACTCTCTCTTATAAAAAATTAAATATTGGCAACTGGCGCGTCTTTCTATACATCGTCTTCTCCAATTGTCCCTACGCCATTATTGCCGTTACTTCAAACCATCTTTTCACTTCCAGAGATTTTGGGTCCGTTTGGTACATGTGTTTAAAAACTGAAAATTGTTGTTTAAAAATATTTGTGAAAGTACGTGTGGGTGAAAAAGTGTGTGAAAATACGTGTAATATTGTTTAAAAACTGAAAATTGTTGTTTGAAAACACAAAACAAACACCCTCTTTATTTTCAAACTTATCTTCTTCCTTCTAGCTTCCGTTTCTCTATCCCTTCTTCTCTGTCCTTCACTCCCTTAACTTTTCTATTTCCTATGGCATTGTCGTTCCATGACTTCTTCTTCCTCACGAAAAAGGAGGGAACGTACTCCCAGCCTTTCTGAAAGTGAAAGCCCTTCTGGGTCTGCACAGGGTGAAGTGAAGGAGGTTGTGGAGCACCCAGCCTTCCCTTTACAGGATCCCTAGTACACCCCTAGCTTGTTCTTCCCTCAGGTGTCCCACGGCGAAGCCCCTCCTTCCCCTCTATTGAAGTCTAAAAAATCATAACACCAAGGCCTAAAGAAATAGCACAATAGGCCAATCCCATGGAAAGTAATATTAAAAAGTTTGAGCCCACCACAAGGAAAGAGTATGGCAAGCCCAAAAGACTTGAAGCCCAAAATCCATGAAAGGACAAGCCTTAGAGCCCATGAAACAAAAGGGAAGAAAGAAAAAGGCCTGGCCCGCCAAGATCAGAGGATAAAAAGAAAGAGTCCAGAGGAACGGACTGGGCCGGGATCCCCAGAGGCTTCCAAAGGTTCGGGATCCTCGGGACACGCAGCATAGTTGAAGTGGGATTAAGACAACTCAAAAGGGGTGCCACGAAACACAAGAAACGAAGGGTAGATATGTCCTTCTCAAGCACCCAGTGACGCAGCAAAGAACCAGAAGGCTTGGAGAGCAACAACTCGTGAACAAAAGGCTGGTACCTCGGGGAACCCAGGAAGAAGAACCATAAGGGGAAGTAGCTAGGAAAGCCTTCAACCTGGCAGGGATGGATTCGGCTCACTTAGGAAAAATAACAAAAAGGGAAGGACAGCCAAAAGCTGAGTCTAAAAGGTAAGAAACCTTGAAAGAAGAGAGATTGAAGGTCAGCTCCCCAAGGACACCCCGGAATGGAAAGTCAGCAAGTGGCTTTTAGGGAAACAGCACCAAAAGAGGAAAACTATGAGAAATAGGGAAAGAACCAACCATCAGAATGGCTGGTATAACAGGGGCTCTTGTACCCAGGGAGCCAAGGGGGAGAATCAGTGGTACCCCAAACCCTAGAATGACACTATGAAAGGAGGGAAGCAGCCAACATTGGAGGGGCATTCAGTAATAAGGAATCATAACAGAATCATTGAGAAAACACTGTCTGAAACTCAAAGAAAGTAGAAAACAGCGCTCGGTATCCCAGAACAACCACTGTAGAATACACTTGGATTCAAAGGGATTCAAACTTTGCAAGTCTTAGAGGCTTAGATAGCCATCTAAGTCTGTAGTTTTTGAGCTTATTTGGACCTTCTAACACATCTTAGTGAGCACATTGTAATTCACAATTAAGAAAAATAATGAAATATTTCATACTAATTTGAGGATCTTTAACAATTATTTTGTGTGTTTCTTTATTACATTGTCTTCATTTACTATTTCTTGTTGTTCAAATACCTATATTCTTGCTTGCTAGTATGTATGTATTGTAAGATCCTTGCTCTATGCGCCACTTGGTTTGAAAAATAGCCCATTTAACTACGGTAAACCAAGCCCAGTCCTTTCAAACTACAACAACAAGGCCCAGGGTCCTCGCTTCAGCTTGGGCCTGGGCACTGTCCAAAAAGGGACCCTCACATTTTGGCGACTTCACTAGGGACTGGGTAAAAAATAGGGAAGAAGCAATCCCTTCGCAGAGCATGGCTCCAAGACCAAGGAACAGCAAAGGTTCCAATGCGCCACCTGCGGCCTCTGAGCCTGTGGGGGAAAATGAAGTGGCCTCCAGACATAGAGGCGAGGTGCCCCTAGTAGAATAGGAGGTCGTATCGAGACAAAGGCGCACAAGGCAGGAGCCAGACCCCGTGGCTCGAATGGCAGAAATGCTGAAGGATTTGCACTAAGAAATCCGCCTCCTCAAAGAGGGTAGGACACAGGAAATCAGGGACAATGTCCCCCCTATGGTCAACCAGGATAGAGCCCAACCAGAGGGAGGGTCAGCAGTAGGAGGGGGAGCCAACCCCCAATACCTGACGCTAGCAGATGTCAATGCCCTTTTGGAGCAGGAAAGGGAAAAACTCTCGAGGATCTCCAAGCAATTTTCTCAGGATCCCCCATTCTCACCAGAGCTCCTAGTCAAGCCATATCCCAAAGGATATGAACCCCTGAAGTTCCATCCTTTTGATGGAAGAAACAGAAGTGCTATGGAACACGTGAGTAGGTTTATTCACACTATGGGCCTTTACGCAAGGGACAGAAACTGTGTCTAAGGGAGTTTGCTAAGCCCCTAGTGGACAGAGCATATACATGGTACACCACGCTAAGGCCTGGGTCCATTAAGACCTGGGACGAAATGATGGAGAGGTTCTGTGCAAAGTATTACCCCGATGAGGACAAGGTCACCTTCCAAAGCCTTCAAATGGTAAGGCAAAGGCCTAGAGAGGATCCTGTTCAGTTCATCAAAAGATTTGAAAATGTTTCTCTAGACTGCTATGGAGACCTGCATATCCAACATGCTCTTTGATTACAAGCTCAACCTCGAAAATTTGTGCATCACTTAGTTTGCTGACCTGCTACTAAGAACTAGAAGGACAGCACAGACTATGAGAACAAAGAGGGTGCCAATACCCCAGGCCATGACAGCATCAGTGGGAGAGAAAAGGAAGAGGCCTGAAGGGAAGGTTTTTGAGGAACCACTAGTAATCCCATGTACTACAAAGGAATTGAACCATGTCTTGGACAAATGAATTAGAGATGGAATTGTTAGGCCATTTACCGTATCCAGGCCACCAACTGAGGAAGAAAGGAAGAATCCCTTGTTTTGCAGGATTCATAATTATGTCAAGCACTCCACCAAGGATTGCTGGACCCTCCGTAGGCTTTTTCACAAGAAGCTAAGAGAGGGAACCCTAGAGCTCACTCAAAAGGAGCCCGAAGTGCAGAGGAACCCCCTACTCAACCACAAAGGGAAGGGGGTAGTGGCTATAGTGATCCATGGGAACCCAGCATGTTAGGACATATGTGTTTCACTTGTTAGGAACATATGTCACTATTTTATGTAATTGACTTATCCTTTGACAAAACGCACTTTACTTGTATTTGGGTAGATCTAGGATGTGTTTAATACTTTAAGAAACTGTGTTTCAAGATCAAGTGTTGAAAACATGCAAATCTGTCCAAGAATCAAGTGAGAAAGTGTTGAATTTTAAAGCTCGATAGCTACTCGACACCTGGCTATCTGTCGAGCTCTTAGGCTGTTTCTTATCGCAATCTCGATAGCTTCTCAACACCTGGTCGATCGATCGAGATATCTCCTGTCCCCTTGACACCTGCTCAACACCTCCTCGATCGATCGAGATTTACTAAGCCTTACGAAATTCAGATTTTCATATCTGATTTTCAGCCCATGCTGACATGTATGTGTATGGTTTCTTTTCTCACAATCCTAGATATATATAAGGCTTGTTTTAGAGGTCGTCACATAAGAGAATACAAAGAAAATAGAAAGTAGTAGGTCTATCCTCCCCTTTCAATTTTAAGCACTTCTTTGCAAGAGTTGCCACTTCCTTCAATTGCTCGGCATTGCCTTCTTTTGCTATATGTTTCCCAAGAACTTCAAACAATCTATTCTCTTTCAAAGAAAGGAGAAAATACGTAACTAGACTTCTCTCCATCTCGGGCTTATCAAATGAAAGCGCCTTTCTCCCTGTCAATAGCTCTACAAGGACCACTCCAAAGCTATAAACATCACTTTTCTCAGTCAATTGACTTGTGTGCAAGTATTCTGGGTCTAGGTATCCAATAGTTCCCTGCACCATTGTTGCTACTTCTGTTTGGTCTAGTGGGATCAATCTCGAAGCTCCAAAATCTGATACCTTTGCTGTGTAACTACTATCAAGCAAAATGTTTGAAGACTTGACATCTCTATGGATTATAGGTGTAGAAGCTGCAGAGTGCAAATATGATAGTGCTTCCGCTGTTTCTGTAGCTATCCTAAGACAAATTTCCCATGATAAAGTGGACACCTTGCTTTCATTATGTATGTACTCAAAAAGGGTGCCATTAGCTACAAATTCGTAGACCAATAAAGGAACTGATGTCTCCAAACAACAACCCAATAGTTTAACCACATTCCTATGATTAATTTGGGAAAGTACAACTACCTCGTTGATGAATTGCTCAATTTGGCTTTGATCTACCATTTTGGATTTCTTGATGGCCACAATACGATCATCTGATAAAAGCCCTTTATAAACAATACCAAACCCTCCCCGACCAATGATTAGAGTTTCGTCATAATTATTGGTTGCCTTCTTAAGCTCTTCTATGGTAAAGATTTTGGCAGTTTCAGTTGAATTTTCTTGTCTAGAAAGTTGGTATTGTAACACTAACCCACCATTTTGCTTGAAGAACTTTTCTTTAAGTTTGATAAGATTTCTTTGCTTAATTATCAAGTACAGCCAAGAGCAGCAGACAAACATGACTATCAAGCCTATGCCAGCACCTACCATTAAAATAAATAGAATATTAATAATTGACTATTGAATTCATACTATTTTAATTTTATAGAGCAAACACGAAAATCAAGTTGGATTACAAGAAAGGTTGATTTTCTACTTTTCAATGTTTTCAAACCCCACAAAGACAATCAAGTTGTGGAATTTTTTTATTTCAAAAAATTTGGAATATACCTTTTTGTGACACTGAGTTGGTAAAGTCTCAAATATCCATGTACTTGGAGAATGGAGACTAAAGATAAAGTTTAAACAAGGATAATTAAGGGTTTGTTTGGTTATATTGTTTAAATAGTAGTTTTTGTTGTTTAAACAACACAACATGTATTTTTCTACAATACTTTTTCACCCACATGTATTTTCACAACACTTAAACAATATTACTAGAACAATATTACCAAATGGGCCCTAAGTTATATGACCACATTAAAGAATCATTTTCTACATTTTATACCAAACAGAGACAATCAAGTTTTGGAATTTTTTCTTTCTCAAAAAAAAAAGTTTTGGAATTTTTTCATTCACTAAATTTAGTTGACGGACTTTTTGTGATGTTGAATTGATAAAGTCTCTATTAAAGATATATTAATTCCAATAACATAGGTCCCACGTAAAATAGAGTAATACACGTACCCATGAGAGTTTTATTTTTTATTTTATTGAGAAACTGAGTACATGTATTACTCTATTTTATGCTTTTATATCTATAATATTTTTTATATCTCTTTCAACTAATTTAACAATTTCAATTACCGATGAACCTGGAGAAGGGGACCTTAGAAAAAGTTTTAACAAGTTCTATTATTTTTTTCCCCATACCAACCATGGCATTTTTGTCAGGACCCAAAAAAAGAAAAAAAATAGAGCCTATTCTCTTTTGATTAACGGTAGAAAGTCTTTCCTCCAAAAAAAAAAAAAAAAAAAAAAAAAAAACAACGGTAGAAAGTCATTCTGTATATGATCCTACAAAAAAATCATAATCAATATTTGACCCAATTTGATCATATATATAATGCTAGAAAGGACCCGAGGGTGCAATACAGTAATTAAATATACTTACCAACTAAATTTATAATACATTACATAACCAGAGTACAACTATAAAAGAGCCTAACATTTGTAGTTATAGACTGAGATTATAAACAGCGGACACTGGACACACATAACTAATGTGAGATAAACATCCCTAACTTTAATAGAGATGTTTATCCCACATTGGTTGTTTAAAATACTAATATTACTATTTTTGTGTGTGTTCTAATAAGTATTACTGTTTACTAAAAAAAAAAAATTATATACTTACCAACTGTGAGGTTAATTGCAAGTGATGATTTAGGAGCAGGTTGATCAGCTACACATGCCTCACCGTCCGCATGGTATCCCCCGATGCACGAGCAATGATAACTTCCGGGTTCATTAATACAATCTTGATTGCTTTTGCAGTCATTGAGGTCTTTAAAAGCACATTCGTTAATGTCTGTAATTGTTAAAAAAAAAAAAAAAAAATCAATTATAAGTAACTGAGATGTACAGTAATTTAAAGCAATGACAAACTATTGAAACCAAAATGAAACGTGGAACGTATTGAAATAAAATATATATGTTAGAAATTTGTTAAAAATGTGTTTTGTTGTTTTTCTTTCCTTAATTGTTCCTGAAAAATTGTTCTACAGATATATAAGTAAATTGAAAAATATACCTTGGCAACCCTCTTTGAGGTATGGGTTCCCCTCGTAACCTTCCTTGCACTTGCAACGGTACCCAGAACCGTTGGTGTGATTAGAACAATTGCTATTTGCTCCACATATGTAATTCCCTTTGTTCAGAGCAACTTCACATGTCTCATTACCAATTGCCCAATCAAGAACCATTGGAAGGGTTCTATTGTTTTGCAGACTGGTTAGATAAGCTGAGGAGAATTTGAACTCGTCTCTTTGGATAATAAAGGCAAAGCTGCATGGATTGACAGACCAGACCTCTTTGTGACTCTTAAAGCTATATGCTGCAAAATTAATATTTCTCAAACCTGTAGGAATATCTATCTGGCAACACCCAATCCCAGAGCAAGTTCCATCTACTATATTGTGTGTGTTGTTAGTACATTTGGACAGGCAGCCGATGGAAAACGGTTCACCGTTGAGAGCACCATTAAGGTATGCGTAAGTGTCACAGCCAACTGCCACGAACTTGTTTTTGGTGACAGAAACTGTGAAACTGGGGACCCGGAGCCATGATTCCGTGTTATTTTCCAGAGGCGTACCCGACTGGTTGTAACAGTCAATGGAGCTATACATCAGGATGTCCATCTCTCCTTCGATGGAAATGTTTGTAACGTTGAGGTTTCCGGTCATTGGTTGAGGTTGGCCGTGCGAGTTGCTACAGTCAATAAAAAAGTCTCTACTTTCTTTCCGGTAACAACCTTCAGTTGTGCCAAAGGGATATGGAATTTTTACATCCCCACAACTATCGGAGCAGTGAGGCAAGGCTAATGGATATGCCATTGCTGCGGCTGCCATTATTGTTGTTAACATCACACCAACCCAGCTGACTCGCACAAGCATCGAATGGAAACCCATAGCCCCACTATTTTCCCAGATGAGCGTCTAAGATTACAGTCTTGGAAGTTGGTACGTATCAGCTTTCAGGATGCTGGACTTTTTAAAAGCGCTCACCGCGTAGAAAATTTGTAAAACTATCAATTTTTTTCACAATTTTCTACCCTAATATAATATATTAATATGGCACAGTATGATTGGTGGCACAAAATTCCTCACCGCGTAAAGAGAAGACCCATTAACTGCGGAGTTCTTCTAGTGCTCCATAAAGTGGCGCAAAAAAAAAAAACAACTCGCTAATGTGGCGAGTTGTGGCTTTTTTTGTGTCACTTTATGTGGCAGAAGACTTTTTCTTAACGAATCCTTCTAGTGCCACATAAAGTGGCACAGAAAAAGCCACAATTCGCCCATGTGACGAGTTGTGGTTGGTTGAGGGGTAGTGGTGGGACACTCTTCCACCAACCACAACTTGCTGCATGAGCAAGTTGTGACTTTTTTTGTACTACTTTATGTGACACATGAC
Organism: Notholithocarpus densiflorus; assembly: GCA_030021035.2. Taxonomy (NCBI): domain Eukaryota; kingdom Viridiplantae; phylum Streptophyta; class Magnoliopsida; order Fagales; family Fagaceae; genus Notholithocarpus; species Notholithocarpus densiflorus. The sequence goes on from JARYZH020000105.1 coordinate 771,473, forward strand.
TTTTCCTTAATTACGCGAGTCTTAATCCATTAAAAAAAAACTACGCGAGTCTTGAATTTCGATGTGTATTTTTATGGACCGGATCCTTCACTTCATTGGTAGACCATAAAGTAAACCTTTGACTTTTTTTTTTTTTTTTTAATTTTTACTTGATACAAAAAAAACAAAATTAAGGTAGACCTTGACTTCCCCCTAAAAAAAAGAAAAAAAAAAAAAAAGGTAGACCTTGACTTTGACAAGGTCTAAATTAAAATTATACTTACTTAAGTAATACACCAAAGCACTAATTAAACGTTTTTTATTTATTTATAAAAAGTATAATTCACGAAGTTGCCTATCAGGGTTAATTGCACAAGGGAATCTATACGTGCACACCCAAATTATTAAAACTTATAAACATTACTTCAATTTTAAGAAAGACTACATCACATCTAAAAAGAAAAAAAAAAAAAAAATTTAAGAGTGTGTTACAAATCATATTAAAATGTAGCTTAAATCTCCATAAAAAAAATGTAGCTTATATAAGGTTTTAGCTTTTTTTTGGGTATTATCATGGGTCCATTATACTATCTGTAAGTTATTTTATTGGAAAAAAAAATTTTATTTTTTGTATATGAATTTGAGGGCTTTGCCCAACTTGCATAGGCCGCCGTAGAGGTGACCTCATCAAGCTAAGGCTCGGTCAATTGGAATGAACATGAGACATGGAGAGAGTGAGATCTTGTTTGCGAGAATAGGTAAATTTGAAAAAATAATAATAAAATGGGTATTAAAACTTTTTAAAAATTCCTTATGTTTTTTATTACATAAAATAATTAAATTCGTGCTCATGCATGAAAATATTCGATTATAGCGATATTATTAATGTTAAGCATAGGTTATTGAACATATAAAATATTAGTTCGCATAAAAATTGTGTTATGTGGTAACTATGTTGTCAATGAATAATAAAAAATGTTGTTTGTGAAAACACAATGATCATTGGATTTTCTTACACCAATAATAATAACTAGCCTCTAAGCACGCGCTCACGTGCGTGCTCAAAGGCTCTTTTTTTGGGTAAATATTAATAATTTGCATCTATTATAATTTGAAATTACTACATTTTTCCAATTACAAATTTATTTGGGGGTGTGATGATTGTTATGCATATATTCGATCATGTTATGCATTTCAAAACTACTGACATAGCCATGATAGTGGGTACTTATATAATTTGCATCTATTATAATTTCGGATTATTACATTTTCCAATCACAAAAAAACCTAGGGGTGTAATGAAAAATTATTTCACCTGCAAATGCATAATACTCATCACACTCCTAGGTTTTTTGTGATTGAAAAATGTAATAATCCGAAATTATAATAGATGCAAATTATATAAGCACACACTATCATGGCTATATCAGTAGTTTTGAAATGCATAATATGATCGAATATACGCATAACACTCATCACACCCCTAGGTAAATTTGTAATTGGAAAATGTAGTAATCTCAAATTATAATAGGTGCAAATTATTAACATTTACCCAAAAAAAATAGAAGAACCTCTGAGCATGCACGTGAGCGCGTGCTCAGAGGCTAGTAGTTCTTAATTAAGGTTGTAAAATGATAAAAACCCGATTTTTTTTCACAATAACTGAAATCAAAACATGATTCCATCTAATAAAGGAAGCATTGAAATTAATTTTGCAAGCTTCTTTTTGGAGCTATTGAGATGAGTATTAAAAGTTCATAATTGTTCATTTTATTTTATATTTCAAAATACGAGTCAAGCTCAAACTCATTTTCAAATCACTGTCATATGCTCGAACTTCGTTTATTTTCCTATCGAACAAGTTTGAATTGGATCTCAATTTAAGGCTTAGAAAGAGAACACTTAAACAATTGATGAGTTTATACTAATCGGTAAGAATTTTTGTAATTTGAGGTATATGACTGGGATAAGAAAAACAATGTCGTTTTGCCTTCCAAAGTGGCATAGTCTGGTTTGCGGTAAAAGTTTAGATTGTTAGGGTAGTATATATTCACCTTCAAGAGATATTTTGTTCCTTACCCAGATTTATAAACGAGTCGAGTTCAACTGAATTTTAAAACCTATAATCGTTTATTTAATTTTATTTCAAACACTAGCTGAGTTTGAATTCATCATCACACCATATTATACATTCAATTTATTTTCTCATTGAATAAGGTTAGTTCGTAACCTTCTTTATATATAATATATCACTATAACTAAATTAGTTTTTATCTAATGTATACAAATAATTAATAACTATACTATTGTACATAAAATATTTCATTTGTAAGTTATAAAAATTAAAATCAACAATCTTGTATTGTTAAAAATTATGTATTATTTTCCCTACAAAGTGAATTATTTATATTGTTTTTAGGGTTAATTTTAAGACAGTAAATTATTGAGCTTTTGGGCCTATTAACTCATGTTCAATAGGGTAGTTGAGCGCACTGCTCACTCCCATATTTTAGATAATGGAGGTTACGGTGCATAAGATCATTAGCATTGGGAGTTCTAAAATTCCTAATATCCTATTTTATACCATTAAACCACAAAACAAATGCATTACTTGAGTTGCTATTGCTAAAAAAATTTAGCAACTTGCTAGATTGTATTTATATACATTATTCTAGCTTGGTTCTAAAATTAAAATTGCTTATTTTATTCTTTCTCTCTCTTCTCTCTCAGCCCCTCTCTTTTTCAGACTCTCAGTATCCATTTCTCTCTCTCTCCTCTTTCAGCTTCCTCCCTCTCACTCTCAGTCTCTCTCTCTCCCATCTTTCAGCTCTCTCCCTTTCACTCTCTGACTCTAGCTTCTCTTTCTCTCGATTTTAGGTGTTTGGGGTTTTGGCTGTAGATCAGTTTTGGGTGGCTATTTGGATGAATATGGATCGGCGGTGAGTTGTGGATTAATGGGTTGTGATTTGTGTGGCAATGGGTTTTGGGTTGATGAGTTGCGATTTGGTTTGATATAGGTTCAAGTGGTGATGACTGAGTTTTGGTGTTGGTGATTTTTGGGTTTTTTGGCAGTGGTTGGTGAACAACGATATGGTGGTTGTTGGGTTCCGATATGGTTGGTGAACGATGGTATGATGGTTGTTGGCATTGAGATCATTTTTTTTTTTTTTCTGTGGTTGAGATCAACAATTGTGGGTGGTGTTTGTCGGCGTTGAGATCAGCGGCAATTGACTTAATTTCCCAAGGTTTTTTTTGGGTTTGATATGGCTGAGATTGGTTGAATTTTTTTTGGTTTGCAATGGTGGTGATGGTAGTGGTTTTTCTAGTTGTTGCAATAGAGATTGGTGGTGGGTTTTTTTTTTTTTTTTTTTTGGTTGAAGTTATTTTATGTTATTTTAATGGGTTGTATTCTAAAAAATAAAAATTGAGATGTTGAGTGTATTATAAAATGCTATGATATAATAGATAAAATAACTTTTTAAATAGTAAAATTGAACAATTTTTTGTAATCTCGGATGCTAATGCTCAAAGTCACTTAAAGGCTCCTACTCACAAAAAGAAGCTTGAACTAAAATTGTACGGACTCAATTTGATCCACAGCTCAAAAGATTCGAACAATGGCCCAATAGGCCCACAACAATATATTTGTTAGAGAGTGGGTTTGTTACTGAACATTCAATGAGTTAAAAGTAAGACACAGTAGGTTAATTAATGCTGGAATGGCTAAGATGAACAAGTTGAAAAGAAAAAGACTCATTGGCCATGCCTGAGGATGGTATGTTCTTATAGATATTTTCAGACTTATACAAATATTTCAAGTTCTTGGTTACAAAGTGGTTTCTTTTCTAGTTTTCTGATGATCCATTCTGTAATGGAATCCTTCTCCTTTTATACTCTCTTCCCTTCTTTCATCTTAACCTTCCACGTGTAGATCAGATTGCTAATCTCGTTGATACTTGTCCCGTCAGCACTTTCTTGAAATCTTTGTGGGTAGCTGTAAGGCTAGAGGTCACTGTTCAGGTATCACATCCACATTAATGCGGCCAGTTGGTTAGGTGCAGAGTATTCAATGCGGTGGTCGCAACTTTTTCCTAGATATTTCTCAATTCTCTGCTGACTCTCCTCTCTCTAAGGCTTATCCTCCTTCCAAGCATGGTTGTCCACTTCCTAGTACTTGTTGGGTGGTTGGGCTTTAGGTTTCCACTTTGCTTCCCAATGAGGTTTATCTCCTTGGACAATATTGCCTGCTTATCGTGACCAACTCTCATCCTTGGCCTGATAACCTACTTACCTTTACTAACACTAGTTTGTCCTCAGGCTCTTCGACGTCCTCGGGCGCGGCCCACGACCTAATACCCTTATCCGAGCCACTTATCCCCACAATAGCCCCTTGAAACTCTGTTCTTTCTTTCCCTTGAGAGAAAAATTGGGTTTCAACCTTGCATTACTGCACTTCCCACACTTATGACATTTCCACCTATGTGAGCATCTTTTTACCTGCAATAAGCACACTCTTAACGCTTCGGCATCTGGGATGCTTCTGCATTTACTCCGCACGACGCCTTGTCCCCCACATTCTACGATGTAATGAAAATCTTACGGTAGATATTTTCTATAGGGATTCGAGTGGGAACTTTCCCGCTTACTTTCCCTTCCTATATAAATTGCTCGAAGAATCCAGATGCCCCACTTTTTGAATCTTCAACTCTCAAGAACCAGTCCGAGGAGCTTTTTTCCTATATTTTTGTAAGTAACCTTTAGCCTACCTACTAATTATTAGGACCTTTTTTTTCCTCGGCCTTCTAATTTTCACCTTATTCTTCTAATATCCTCCACTCATGTCTCAAATAGGAAGATTTGCTAGCTTGGTAGACACCCTGGAGGGCATAGAGAGCTTTAAGGCCCGTTATAACATACCAGCTGGGGTTTTGATCCGACATTGCCTTCAAGGAGAATGGCATGCCTTGAGATTAGAAGGAGAGGTGGTAATCCCTATGATTGCTTTCATAGAAAGAGGGATGAGGATCCCTATAGGTAGAGTAACTAGGGATTTCTTGATTGCCCACCAACTTTGCCCAACCCAGTGTTCCCTAAACATGTTTAGGATACTAGGTAGTGTTAGGTAGTGTAGACGCCTTCAACGAAAAGATGGGTGTAAACCTCACCCATCACGATGTAAACTGGGTGTATAACTGCCAGCTCCTTAAGAGTCCAGGGTACTACCTTAAAACTAGGGTCCCTGAAGTTAGACTCATCTCGTGTCTTCCCGAAACTAACAAGGGCATGGACCAAGATTTTCTGATTATCTCGGGTGAATGGCATGATGGACTTCATTGCCCAACACGAGTGGGGAAACCAAGTGGGATACTTAGGTTTAGGTTCCCTATTTTAACAATGCACACTTTACACTAACAGTTTCTTGTTCTTCTTGTAGTTCATAAATTAACTTTTCTTTATTTAACAAATTCTCATTCTAATGACATTTTTATCTTTGGGATTATTCCAGATAAGCATTTTGCAGCCCCCAATCTCAATTTCGTGAACGAGCTTGACTTGACAAGGATACTTAAGTCCGAGATCTTTGTTCATACCGACGGGCAACTACGAGCGACTTAAGTCATTCTTGGGTACATGCCGATATCCTCAAGTTTCCAAGCTCCTAAATACGTTATCAAAGCGAAGAATCCTCGGCTGTACTAGATTAATATTGTGGTGCCCGACTTCCTCAGTGGTCCTCCTCCCGCAGGTACTCAGCTAGTTGAACTTCTCGTTCAGCGAGCTCCTAAGGAAGAAGCTACCTCTTCGCATCCAATCCCAAAGGAAGAAGTGACAAAAATAATTGAAGTTGTAGATTCCGAGGAGGATTTTGACGTATTCGACCATCCGTCCCCGTTGAATCTCCTTGTGCTTCCTCCGTCTACTTACCCTCTGCTCAAGTAAGTAGCATTCAAGAATCTTTCGACGTTCCTGAAGCCATGTTGCTCCAAAAGAAACCAAAGACCAGCCTGCTAGAGCTCCTCGAATCACATGCAGGAGGGTTTGTCCCCGAGGTGGCCATCCAAACCCAACCTCTAACTCCCCTTCCCATCCATACTTCTCCATCTAAACTGGCAGATAGGAATAGAAAACGGGATAAGAAGGGTAAAGAGGTAGCCAAGGAGGGTGAAGTTATCCCCTCTAAAGAGCTTGAGCCCCAAAAAGGGACAAAAATAGCCAAGGGGGAGCAAAGGAAGTCCTCAAGTGAGGGGATGATCATAGAGAGGGCGCCTGATCGTCGCACTAGGGTTGAGATTTGGAACCCTCCACTAGTGTTGGACGGAGCTCCTACTCCCCTTAGATTCCTCCATCAGAGACTTCCAAAAAGGGAAGGCGGGCTACGTGGCCGATGCATTGGAGCAGCCCCTACTCTTACCTCAAGACATGGCCAACTTGAGGACACTAAAGAAACACAAGGCGTTTCTGACTTTGAAAAGAGACTTGGCCATGGTAAGTTTTTCAGCCCCTTATCTTTTCTAAGTGTACATGCTGTTTTTGCTCTTAAAGGATTCACTTTAACGTTTTTTTTAAAGGCGATCCAAGCAACAAATATCGCTGAAGAGTGGGTAAATGATGCCCACAAACAATGGAGAGACGAGAAGGGACGGCGCATAGCTGCGGTCGAAATGCTCGCGATGGTCGAAAAGAGAATAAAGGATTTTAACACCAAATTGATGGAGGTAGATAAGGAGAGGAAAAGTGCCGAGGCTGCACTGGCTGGGGTTGAGAAACAGGCCGAGGACCAACGCCTGCAACTGCGTAGAACCAAGGACCAGCTTGCCATTGCCAAGGAGCAAATAGATGCTCTAAAGAAGAAGTTAGAGAAGGCAGAAGAGGCTGCAGCTCAAGCTGAGCAGGAAGGCTATGACGTAAGGGTGAAAGAGACAGAGGAAAATCTAAGAGCCCAAGTTATTGGAGTCTGCTGAGGATACTGCCTCCAGGTTTGGATTAAGGCGCTAAACCAAGCTGAGGTAGATGCTTCCTCTGAATTAAGGAGGATAGAGAACATTTTCTACCCCCTAACTTTGAGTATAGTAAGTCCTCTCAGCTCCTAGGCAAACATCGCTCTCCAACGCCTGAGTCCAGCCAGGCTGCTCTTGCTGGCACTCTACCAGCCACCTCTGAACCCCCTAAAAAGCCTGTTCAAGCAGAAATCGTGGACAAAAGGAAAGAGGCAACTAAAGAGAAATTACCTGGGCCAGCTAAACCTCTTCCCCTGCCCAAGGATACCTCCAAGGAAAAGGGGGCAACCCCAAGCCAAGCATCTGGACAAGCTAAACCTCCTTTAATGACTAAGAAGGTTACCAAAGGGAAGGATGTAGCTCCAGCCAAAGTGCCTAAACCCTCTGCCCAGCCAGCAGTCAAGAACAACCCTCTTCCACCCAAAACTAATTAGGATTTTACTTTTTTTTTTTTATATAAAGTATTTCTTTTATGTATTTTTTTTAAGTATGTATTCCCTTTGCCTTTTCAAGGCTTTATTTAATGAAAGATGTCAATTTCCTTTACATTACCACTGTTTTTATGTTAATTACAATGTTATCTGTTTATTGTTGAACATAGCTTGATTGTCCAACTATAAGCCCCCATTATAAGCTCATCCAATTAAAGCACAACATTGCTTTTAACCTTGACAAACATCTGGGCAATTGGTAACCTAACAACTTAATTTCCATGCAACTAGTGATTTAACAACTTAACTCAGAAATAGGATTAGTGTACCTTAGATGTTCAGCTCAAAAGGCTATGTATGATTAAGGCTCCATTCATAACTTCAAACAAATGTGAAGCATTGGTTAGAGAAAACAAGCATGGCTAGGGCTTTGCTCACCACTTAGCCATGTAAAAAAGTATTAATTTATCCAAGGTATATGGTTCGAGGAATCGGACATGACTAAGTGTTGAACACATAAATGAATAGGAAGTGTTGATTTGCCCAAGGTATGTGGTCCGAGGAGCCAGACATGACTAAGGTTCTGTTTAACACTTAAAATGAATAATTGGAAGTATTGATTTACCCAAGGTATGTGGTCCAAGAAACCAGGCATGACCAAGGTTCTGTTTAATACTTAAAGGAATAATTGGAAGTATTAATTTACCCAAGGTATGTGATTTGAGGAACCAGGTATGACCAAGATTCTGTTTAACACTTAAAGGAATAATTGGAAGTATTAATTTACTCAAGGTATGTGATCCGAGGAATCAGGCATAACCGAGGTTCTGTTTAACACTTAAATGAATAGGAAGTATTAATTTACCAAGGTATGTGGTCCGAGGAACCAGACATGACCGAGATTCTGTTTAACACTTAAATGAATAATTGGAATAAAATATATAACAGTAGAAACAGAAGATGGCAAGATTGCCTTTCATTAGTAATAATACCTTCATAGATTATTTACATTCCATGGACGTAGTACAATATTTTCATCTAAATCTTCCAAAAAGTAGGCACCTATACTAACCACCAAGGTAATACAATATGGCCTTTCCCAATTGGGCCCTAGCTTTCCCCACGATGGGTTCTTTGTAGTACCCACTAATTTTCTCAACACCAAGTCACCTGGTGCTAATGGCCTCGCCCTCACACCGGTATCATACCCCTATTTAAGCTTCTGTTGATAATACACCAGTTGAACCATGGCTGCTTCTCTTCGTTCATCAACCAAATCTAAACTTTTCTCCAATAATTGATCATTATTGTTTGGGGTGAACAAGCTTGTCCTCAGTGTTAGAAACCCATCCTCTAGAGGTATCACGGCCTCAGACCCATAGGTCATTGAAAAGGGTGTTTCCCCAGTTGACCGACGAGGAGTAGTCCGATATGTCCAAAGAACATGTTGTAGCTCTTCCACCCATCTACCCTTTGCTTTATCTAACCTCTTCTTAAGCCCATTCACTATAACTTTGTTGGCTGCTTCAGCTTGCCCATTTCCTTGCGGATAGGCTGGAGTTGAATATCTGTTCCAATGCCCAGTTCACAGCAGTATCTCCTGAAAGCTTTACTGTCAAACTGGAGCTCGTTGTCCAAGATGAGAGTGCGAGGAATCCTAAATCGAGTAACAATGTTCTTCCAAATAAACTTTTTTGCATCTATGTCCTTAATATTGGATAATGGCTCAGCCTCCACCCGTTTCGTAAGGTAATCAGTTCCGACCAGAAGCCATTTTCAATTTCCCCTAGCCCTGGAAAATGGTCCTACAATATCCAGGCCCCATTGAGCAAACGGCCATGGAGTAGACAGAGGATTGAGTACACCCCCAAGCTGATAAATGTTCGGAGCAAATCTCTGACATTGATCACACTTTTTAACATACTTTTGCGCCTCTTTTTGCATACTAGGCCACCAATACCCTTGGGTAAAAGCTCTATGTGATAACGATCTGCCCCCCGTATGACTTCTACATATCCCCTTATGCAATTCTTCCAAAAGTGGCTCCACTTCCTCGGGATGAACACAAAGCAAGTATGGTCCAGAGAAAGAGCATTTGTACAACTTTTGCTCCTCTGACAACCAAAAACGAGGAGCTTTCCTCCGTATTTTTTTGCCTCCCCCTTCTCGTGAGGCAAAACACCTTCCTTAAGAAATAGAACTATGGGATCCATCCAACTAGGTCCGACCTTGATCTGGTGAACTTGGATTTTCTCCTTCTTCTCCTCGGCAGGCCTATGTAGATCCTCAACAAGTATGACCCGAGGTAGATCTTGTCTAGAAGAGGTTGCTAGAGTTACCAAAGAATTAGCATGTTTATTCTTGCTTCTCGGGATTTGTTGTATGGTGAAAAATTCAAAACGGTGAGCTTGATTCAAATACCCCTGCATTCTCAAATCCCTAGCCCTAGTTTCCAACTCTCCCTTTACTTGTCCTATGATTAACCTTGAGTCTGAGAACACTTCAACAGCTTTTCCTCCTATCTTTTGAACCATAGCTATCCCTATTAGTAAAGCCTCATATTTAGCTTCGTTGTTCATGGCCGAGAAGCCTAACCTCATGGATTTCTCAATGGTGATTCTGTCAGAGGACATTACTACCAGCCCCACCCCAAATCCCCTTTGATTTGCCGCACCATCAACATATAACTTATAGGGTGAGGGCCCTAGTAGAGAAATTGCCGGAACTTGCTTTCCCTTTAATCTGTGTTCCTCGACCTCTACCTCTATTAGAGACTCGGTAAACTCTGCCACCAAATCCGCAAAACTTGCTCTTTAACTGAGGTACGAGGCATGTACTTTATGTCAAATGCCTCCAAGATCGTCCCCCACTTGGCAATTCTTCCTGTATAATCAGCTTTTCGTAACAACAACTATAGAGAGAGTTGAGTTAAAACCACAATTGTATGGGCTTGGAAGTAGTGAGGGAGTTTTCATGTAGCATGCACCACAGCCAAAATGGCTTTCTCTAAGGGTAAGTAATGAACTTTAGCTTTATGTAACGACTTACTCACATAATAGACTGGCCACTGTACTCCATTTTCTACCCTTACCAATACCAGACTAATTACATAAGAGGCCATGACAATATAGGCAAAAAGGACTTCTTCCTTTTCGGGTTTGGACATAATGGGTGGCCGAGAAAGGTAATCCTTCAACTGCTAAAAAGCGAGGGCACATTCTTCATTCCATTTAAACCCTTTCCACTTGTGCAAGAGTTGGAAAAATTGCCTACATCTATTTACGGATCGAGAGATAAATCTATTCAAGGCTGCGGTCATTCCAGTCAACTTTTGCACTTCTTTGGGATTCCGAGGAGGTTGTAAATCATTGATTACTTTAATTTGATCAGGGTTAACTTCAATCCCACGGTGGGTGACCATATAGCCTAAAAACTTGCCTGAGCCAACGCCAAAGGAACATTTAGAAGCCTTAAGGTACAATTTATGCTTTCTCAACACCTCAAAGACACTTCCGAGGTCACCCACATGCTTGGCCACTACCTTGCTTTTCACCAACATGTCATCAATGTAGACCTCAATATTCTTGCCAAGGTAGGGTTCAAACATTCTAGTCATCATCCTCTAGTAAGTAGATCCTACATTCTTCAATCCAAAAGGCATCACCTTATAATGATAATTCTCAGTGGGCATTACAAAAGCAATCTTCTCTTGGTCAGCCAGAGCTAATGGTATCTAATGGTACCTTTGAAAGGCATACAAAAAACTTATCCGAGGATGACCGACCGTCGCGTCCACTAACTAGTCTATTCAGGGTATCGGGAAGGAGTCATTAGGGCAAGCTTTGTTTAAATCTGTGAAATCTACACACACTCACCACTTCCCATTCTTCTTTTTCACCACCACCGTGTTGGCCAACCATTCTGGGTAAAAGACTTCTTTTATTGCCCCTGCATGCTTAAGCTTTACCACCTCTTATTTAACAGCCTCGAAATGTTCTTTAAAAGAGCGCCGAGGTGGTTGTTTCTTAGGGGTAACAAATGGATTGACATTCAGATGATGACAAATGAAATTTGGATCCACCCCTAGAGCTTCATAAGCACTCCAAGCAAACACATCAACATTCTTTCTAAGGAAAGCCACCAGCTCTTCATTCTCCCGAGGAGGCAGCTGAACTCCCACTTGAAAATATTTGTCGACATCAGTATCGATAGTAACCTTCTCCAGGTTCTCGTATCTCACTCCTTCAGCCACAACATCTGAGCATGTTTCTATTTCCTTTGATTGCTACAAAGCCCTTTCTGTGGTGGCCGAGGATTCACCCTTGGACTGATGCCTAATAGCTGTAATTAGGCATTGCCTGGCCATAGTCTGACTTCCAATCAACTCCTCGAATTGGTCCCCTGAGGGATACTTCACTTTCAAATGCAAAATTGAAGAGACGGCCCCCATGGCATAAAGCCAAGGTCTTGCCATGATAGTAGTATGGCGTCGACCACAATGAAATCTACTTCAACAACCTCTGACCCTACTTGAACAGACAGTCTGATCTGGCCCTTTGGGATAACTGTATTCCCATCAAACCCCACCAAAGGGGAATCATAGCTGACCAAATCCTCGGGTTTCAACTTAAGTCCCTTGTACAGGTCAGGATACATAATCTCTGCCCCACTGCCCTGATCCACCAAGACTCTTCTCACATCATACCCCCTATTCGAAGGGTGACTACTAAGGCATCGTCATGTGGTTGATAAGTTCCAATTTTATCCTCATCAGAAAAGCTCAAAGCTGGTCAAACTTCCATTCTTCCTCGCTTAGACTTAGGGATCGAATCCTCAGCGTGTGGTTTTGCTATGGACATAACACCTGATGGATATGCGCTAGTTCGACCTAGGGCGGCGAGAATAACACTGATTGTTCCTAGGGGCAATCTTGAGGAAGTGGCCCTTTAGTGTGCTGACCTGGCCTGACTCTTTTGTCTAAAGGGTTGGCATAGGAACTGCTTCAATTTCCCAATTTTGACTAATTGGTCTAGGTAGTCATGTAAAGTTTTACAATCTTCTGTAATGTGTCCCTAGTCCTGATGGTATTGGCAATGAAGACTTTGATTACGCTTCATGGGGTCTCCTTCCATCTTATTCGGCCACTTGAAATATGGCTCATTCTTTATCTTCTTAAAGATTTAGTGTACAGGCTCCCTGAACACTGTGTTAACTACCTGGGCAGTAGTGTTCCCAGTATGTCCAGCAAAATCTCTTTTGGGCCAATTGCCATTATATCTCTCCAACCTAAAGTCTCTTCGGTTGGGGGGGATTACCTTCGCCTTCCCTTTCCTTTGCTGTTGATCCTCTTCAACCCGTTTATACTCATCAATTCGATCCATTAGCTAACGCATACTTCGAGCAGGCTTTATAGTTAAGGATTTCCTCAAATCGTGCTCAGTGGGCAAACCGAGCTTAAACGTCCTTATTGCTACATCTTCAAAATCTCTATCTATCTCATTAAACATCTCCCAGTATCTATCCGAGTAGGTCTTCAGAGTTTCACCCTCTCTCATAGCCATAGATAGCAAAGAGTCCAATGGATGAGGAACGTTACTACAAGTGACGAATCGGGCCCCAAAGGCCCTGGTAAGCTCTTGAAAAGAGCTAATTGATCCTTCCTCCAACCCATCAAACCACCTTATTGCAATTGGCCCCAAACTAGATGGGAATACCTTGCACATCAAGGCCTCATTCCTCGAGTGAACAACCATTCTCTGGTTAAAATGACTGACATGCTCCACCGGGTCTGTCCTACCATTATACATGCTAAATGTTGGTTGCGTGAACCGCCGAGGAAGCTTTGCCCTCTCAATCCTCCCTATAAACGGTGACTTTGAGATTTGACGCAAAGCCTTGCTTATAGCGTTATTTCCTAAGCCCCTATATGTCGGGCTTCTACTTTTTTGCCTATGATGGCGTTCTTCATTATAAGAGAAAGACTCGCTGGGAGGGGTTCTTGATCTAGGTCTATAATTATCATCATCATCAGATCGAGACCCTGAGCTCGATGGAGTCCCCCTCTTTTGCTTATGGCGTAACTTCCTACATAAATGATCTATCTCTAGTTGCAAGTTTCTGGTATCCTCCACATGAGACACATGGCTCCCACTTCTAGACTGACTCCTACTAGTGTTTGTTGTGTGCACACTAACTTCACGATCTCTCCTTCGTTTAAGATTAAGAAAATGATATTGACGTTGCGATCCCACAAATTCTTCTCGGTTTGGCCCTAAACCCACCATGATTGAACAAGCTTAAGAGTGTTCAACTCCTTACAGACGGTGCCAATTGTACGGACTCAATTTGATCTACAGTCCAAAAGATTTGGATAATGGCCCAATAGGCACACAACAATAGATTTGTTAGAGAGTGGGTTTGTTACTGAACATTCAATGAGTTAAAAGTAAGTCATAGTAGGTTAATTAGTGCTGGAATGGCTAAGATGAACAATTTAAAAAGAAAATACTCCTTGGCCATGCCCGAGGATGGTATGTTCTTATAGATATTTTTCAGACTTATACAAATATTTCAAGTTCTTGGTTACAAAGTGGTTTATTTTCTGGTTTTCTAATGATCCCTTTTGTAATGGAATCATTCTCCTTTTATACTCCCTTCTCTTCTTTCATCTTAGCCTTCCACGTGTAGATCAAATTGCTAATCTTCTTGATACTTGTCCCACCAGCACATTCTTGAAGTCTTTGTGGGTAGCTGTAAAGCTAGAGGTCACTATTCAAGTATTACTTCCACATTAATGCGGCCAGTTGGTTAAGTGCAGAGCATTCAATGCGGTGGTATCAGCTTTCTTCCCAAATATTTCTCAATTCTCTGCTGACTTTTCTCTCTCCAAGGCTTATCCTCCTTCCAAGCATGGTTGTCCACTTCCTAGTACTTGTTGGGTGGTCAGGCTTTAGGTTTCCACTCTGCTTCTCGAGAAGGTTTGTCTCCTTGGACAATATCGCCTGCTTATCGTGACCAGCTCTCATTCTCGGCCCGATAACCTACTTACCTTTACTAACATTGGATTGTCCTTGGGCTCTCTGACGTCCTCGAGCATGGCTCACGGCCTAATACCCTTATCTGAGCCACTTATCTCCACAAAAATAATTCTATCACAATTATGATAAATTGTATTCACCATACAAAATACTTGGGAAAAATGAAAGAGGCGGAGAGAGAGCACTACTTGTGCAACATACAATTATAAAAAAGCACTTTTTAAAATTTGATGCTTCTTATATTCCGATTCTTTAGCTTAAGGCAAAAGTATAGATGTCGTTGGTGATGCATGATTGCATCATATTAATACTTGGCTTATGACAGGGTTTTATAATAAATCATAGGTATGTCTAAAATCGATTATTAGATAATGATCATAGTTTTTGGTTGTCGGATTTTTAAAGGGACATCAACATTGAGGGGTTTTTTTTTTTTTTTTTTGGTATTACAACATTCTAGTTTGCAACCAATTTTAAATAACATGGTGCTAAAACTTTTTTATTTTTAGAAGAAATAATCCCTTAAGAACCTGTTAAATTTTGAAGAACATCGTAACTTAGCCTTAAATATTTTAAAAATAGTTTTCAATTTTCATATATAAATTGAATCTACCTTTTTAAGGGAAAAATGAAATCATCACCCCCCCCCCCCGGCCCCAAAAAGCTATTGCATATTTGCATTGCAACATTTTTTTTTTCTTCTTAACATTGCAAACATTAAATAAATAAATAAATAAATAAATATATATATATATTTATATATTTTGAACTTATCACTCAGGTGTCCCCAAAAGAACGACATTGCAACCAATCTTGTTGTATTATTACTACTCTTGTGGTATTGTCTAATCTAACCCTTTTTGCCGAATGATCAAAATGCCCTCATGTATCATGAATGATTATCAAATAAAATGTTTATAAAATGAGTTATTGAACGCAAATTATTGCGCACAGTGTGTATGGAGTGGATGCCACATCAGTTGAAATCATGTTTAAATCTCAAATCTCTTTTTTTGAGACAAAAGATTTACCACTTACCCGTTAATTTAACCCACATTATAGTTTAAAGGGTTATGTTAACGGATGCCTTTAAAATATTTATTAATGAAAAATTTTATGAAACTTTTAATACAATTTTCATGAAAATATTAAAATTTATATAAAAAAAGTAGAAATTTCTAAAAATATTTCCTAATCCAATATTCATAAACCAACTATTAACTTTTCCCTAATATTTTTTTTATTTTTTTTTGGAAAAAAGACTTTTCCTAGTTGAATGATTTTATTAGTAATAGACTCTTCTATTAGAGCACTAGCATTACCCAAGATAGTCATAACCCACTCCATCTAGGTTTGTATACTTAAAAAAAATTTGCAACCTATAAATAGTAAAGTTGCATATATGCAACCTTACTATTCATAGGTTATAAAGAAAAAAAAAATTGTGGTTGTGTGTGAAGAGAAAAAGATAGTGGGAGGAAAGGGAAAGAGAAAAATACTTTTTATTATTTTATTAGTTAGTTTATATTATTTTATTAGGTTGTATGTAAAAATAAAAATTAAGATGTAGGGTGAGTTATAAAATAAGTAAACTAGTGTTCGAGTATGCAAAATAAGTTTTTTTTTTTTTTTTTTTTTTTGCATCTCCAAATACTAAGCCTTTGTGTTAGAACCCATTTTTCCGTGTTTGGTTCTAAAAAAAATTTAAAATAAATTCCTCTGTTTGCTTCTTAAATAAAAAAAAAAAAAAAAAAAAAAAAATCACCGACCCTGCCATGAAGGGGCAATAATTATTCTTTAACCAAAAAAAAAAAAAAAAAAATTCTTACAAGGTACAACGTTCACAGTTTCAAAATTACCAAACCGAACCAATTAGAATAAAAAGAAGAGAAAGCATCCTTATTTTTCTCTCTCCCAAGACAAAAAGGAAAAAAACATCTCTCTCTCTCTCTCTGAGAACAATGGCAAGCAGCATCGTCGAAGAAGAGGAAGTTGCGGCAGAAGTAGAGGCGGTGCAAGCAGTGTACGGAGACGATTGCGTGGTTCTCCAATCCTACCCTCCCCACCTCCACCTCCTCCTCAAGCCTCGCACCGCCGATGTCACCTCCCAACAGGTCCCTCTCTCTCTCTCTCTCTCTACTATTTTCTGTCTCTGTTTGGTTGCCCAGAAAACGATGGAAAGTAAAACCAAAACCCAGAAAAGATAAAAGAAAAACTGTCGAAATCGAATCAAAAGACCACACCTTTTGCTTTACCCAAGTTGTTGTATCAATGGAAAAAAGAAAAAAGAAAAATCTCAAAATCTCAAAATTTTGAATTTTGATTGCTTAATTCTAATTATGAAAATACTTAGCTCGAGGTAGATATTCATGGGTTCTTGTCCTTGATAGCTGTGTATGATTAATTCTACTTGAACTGTCCTTATATGGGTTGGGTTCATGGTGTTAGTTTAAGCAATGTTACACCAATCAATATTTTTTTATTATTATATAATTTGATGTGCATTTTGACAAATCCAATAGTCATGGTATCAATCAATGGTTTAAATTCAAGTTTTTGTAGTTTAAAATAATGTGTCAAAGATGAGTTTATGGATAAAATAGTAATTAAAGTTTGATTGACACGAAATTTGGCATGCGTGTTAAGACCATAAAGAACATGTAATCTCACCGGATTGATTTTAGATTGCTCTTTACTCTGTGTGAATTCGATTTATTAGGATTCTGTACTTAATGTGTTTATTGTACTCATGAATGAATAGATACATGCACATAGTGATATTCTAGTAGATAAGCCTGTTTTGACTACAAAATTTGATGGGTTAGTGTAAGAGTTTAGGTGATTCAGATTGTGTAAATTTTTAATTTTTAACAATCCATCATATTTGTATGTGTGTTTTTGGATTTTGAAACGTATTGGAAGGTCTTAGGATTTATGCCAAAGGTGGCTTTGGTGCTATATTTGACCACTAGTTACTGTATTCAAATAATAGTGTAAATTATTTGTTTGCTTTATTGATGTTTTGTTCTTTAATTGGTCTGATTTATTTTATTGTATACGGCCTTTAATTTTTGTGGCAACTTTGTTTCTTATTCTTGCAGTTTGTGGAGGCAGTTATTGGGTTACAGGCGGGTTCCCAGGTATATCATAGCTTATTCACACTCTTGAGAATGCTTCATAATATTATATCGTTTCCTTAATGAATTGCATGAATTTAATTGGGGGATGCTTCATAATGGTAGTGATTTTGTGAGTATATAATATAGTTAGGAAGAATGTTATGAGTAGAAGCCTTATATATTTTGTGGGGGTTTCATGGTAGCTACATATCTGCCTGCATAATGATCTGTGAAAACAGAAGATATTTTTCTTTATTGGTTAAATTGAATAATGCCATTAAGTTTTAGTGATTTATAAAAATGAGAAAGGAAATTTGGTTTATTGAAATATTTTCTTTAGTTTGGATATGGTTTTCACCTGTGCATTACATGAGCCTATTACTTGTATTTGTTTTTAAAAAAGGACTATTTGGAATACACAAGGTGGGTAACCAATCAATCCTAAACACAGTATATGCTATTTTTTTCCAGCCTTGATTCATTGCTTTGATATTATTGTGAGAATACATAATTGTCAAATCTCATTTTAATGTTTTTGCACTGGTCATTTTCGTCTAGCAAGTTATCGTGTAATGTTGTCAACTTCAGCACTAACTTTACCTATATCTTGTGGCAGTATCCAAAGGAGCCACCACATATTGATCTCATAGATTCTAAGGGTCTTGATGAGCAAAGGCAAAAAGAGCTAATGACTTGTATACAAGACAAAGCATGTGAACTCTCCTGTTACTTAATGCTTGTTGCACTTTGTGAGGTAACTATTGCACTACTCATCCAGCAAAATTTTTTAAGGATGTAAACACTGATATTGGTACTCTCTCTATATTGTCAACACAAATGTGGGTGCAATTGATAGAGGCAAGTATTAGGTGCATAATACTGATAGTGGTAAATACACACCCATAAACACAGGGACATATGTGTGCATCAGACATTTGAGATGCTTTCACATCCTTAGATATTTTGCTGAACTTTCTAGGAACTTGAGTTGGAGTTTCATGGATTATTTATTAAGCCAAGGCTGTCTGAGGGTTACATTTTCCTTGGAAGGCTGGAAGGCAAAGCGGCAAACCATTTTCCTATAATGCTATTTTCTCCCCTCCTTTTGCTTGAAAGTGTCTGAATATACTTTATTTATGAACTCTTCATAGCCCATCTGTATTTTGCTGGAGAAATTTGTTTTTTCTTTTGTATGTTTTTTCATTATTTGTTTTTGTCTTCTTGAAGAGATGATTTGATGCAGGACATATTAGAAACCTGTCTATGATTGATCATTTTGCAGACTTTAGATCTAAGGACTTATAATTTTAAGGTTTGGAAGGATGGAGGAAGGATGTAGGGTTTATTGGTTGATAATGAGTTATAGGGCTAAGATTTGCAGAGAGTATTACATTTGATTTATGGTGAAAAGGCTATGGAAAATAATTAGGGGGAAATGATTTGTGATTGCAAAGATGGATGAGATGGATATTTTCAATTTTATTTTTGGGCTGTGAACAGTACCACATATGTGATAGTGTGCAGAAAAAGAATATATGAGGAGAGAGAGTGCACCAAGCCATCTTGTGCAGCATTCAAACCCTTAGTGTTACACTATCAAATTTAAAATTCTTTGAGCAAAACCGAATTTTTTTCTTGAAAGATATGCTACTTCCTGGTTGAGCTGTCAGACTTAGATGGTAGATCTGTGTAGGTTTGTGGACATGGGTTCATTGGTGTTATATCTGCCATTTCGTAATTTTTTGAGTCTGAGTTTGTTAATACAAGACCTAGATGTGTTTGGATTGAGGTGTGTCATTTGAAAGTAATCTCCTGAATCGTCCATAGCTATAATAAATATAGGTAAAAAACTGGGATTTGTGGTGCTGTTTTACTCAATGTCAAAATTCACTGCAATACTGCATAGATTTCCTATTTTGCATTTTTTTATAGGTATTTTCTTAAATATGGTTATTCTAGATTTAGTAGTATGGGGGCTGTTTTTCTTACGTTAGTCTTTTATGGGCATATGAGGTACTTATTGAGAATTTTACTTATAATCAGTATGAATCAAGAGTCTTTAGAAGCATTTGTTTTTACACAATAGAGATTCAGAGTTTGATAATAGAAGACCAAGTTTTTTGAGTGTTGTTTAAAGAGCAGCCCCAATAAGATTACTTTTTTTCTTTACTTCCCTCTTTGTGATCTAAAATATTTCCCTTCTCGCCCAATTAAAACCCTTCAAATGTCTGTAGTTTATCCTTGCCTCTTGCCATTGAACAACCTGTTGAATCAATTTCCTGCAAATTTCATTCAAATGAATCGCTCATCTTTTCCGTAATCAAACCGTTATGATTCATATTCAATCTATAGACTCTAGGTTGTTTCCTCCATTCTCCTAACCCTAAAACCACACGTTTTTAAATCTTAATCCCAACAATTTGATACAAGAAGTATAGAAAAATATTTATTTTAATTTAGTGTTCTTTAATTGTATTTTATTTATTTAAGGTATAAGTAGTTAATTGGAGGTTTATTAGTATTTTTATTTAATTTATGATAGTCAAAGTTCTATTTGCAATTCAATAAATGAGATTTCCCAAGTCATTTGGAATTAGTTTGTAAGTCAAAACTTATAAAAAAATATGGTTTACTTAATCAATTAGAATTAGGGTTTTCCTATGTCAATTTGAATTAGGGTTTAGTTTTAGTAATCAATTTATTTTTATTTTTATAAGTAATAAAGATTTATTGATATAAAAAAAGAGACACCCAAGTTCACAAGGAGTATACAGGGGTGTACATATCAAATACAAAAAAAATTCATAAATCAAGTAAATCCAAAATTGAAGAAAAGGATTGGTTTCTCCACATTGACAACTAGTCCAATAAGGTTCTAAAAAATAATAACTTGAGATTAGGCATAGAACGCTCACTATCTTCACAACACCTACTATTTCTTTCCTTCCAAATACACCACATCAAACAATGAGGAACAATGATCCGTATATATCCATTATGATGACAACCAAACAGACCTTGCCAACAAGCAAGAAGCTCAATAACGGACTTTGGCATAACCCAAACATACTCCAAATAAACCAAAAACCATAGCCTGTAGATCCATAGCAACCAGACAATGAAAGAAGAGATGGTCAACAGTTTTACTATTACACTTGCACATATAACACCAATCCAAAATATATACCTTTCTTTTTCTTAAATTGTCAATTGTCAGACTTTTCCCTAAGGCAGCAGTCCATACAAAGAAAGCCATTTTAGAAGGAACCTTCTGCTTCCAAATGCTCTTTCAAGGGAAAAAATGATCACTATGGCCAGTTAAAAGACGGTAATACGCACTAACCATAAACCCCTTACTCTTATCAGGTAACCAGCACCTCTTATCTTCCTCAATCCCCCTTATTGGAGTGCCATAAATGGTATCCATGAAGCTCGACAAAGCTTCCAATTCCCAATCATGCACAGCCCTAAAAAAATGTATATCTCAATGAAGGACTCTGTTGGTGTAGTTCATAAAATCAGCCACACTTGCCTCCTTGTTTTGGCAAATCCTAAATAATTCGGGATAGCATTTAGCAAGAGAAGACGTTCCACACCACCGGTCTAGCCAAAACTGCACTTTTGATCCATCTCCAACTTCATACAAGATAAATTGAGACAAAGAGGGCCACCCCTGTCTAATATTTTTCCACAAACTAACTTCATAGGGACCAGACATAGAGCTAGGACACCAACCACCCCATTCACATCCATACTTCACTTCTATCACTTGTCGCCAAAGGGCATCTCTTTCTTGCCCAAATCTCCACAACCACTTCCCTAATAAAGCTACATTAAAAATTCTCAGATTCCTAAACCCCAAACCACCAGAAGAAAGTGGAGCACAAATAGTAGCCCATTTAACAAGATGAAATTTGGGTTTATCCCGTAGGCCACCCCATGAAAAGTTCTGTTGAAGTCTTGCAATTCGGTTAGCTATTGAAGCAGGGATAGGAAATAGAAAAAATAAATAAGTAGGTAGATTTGAGATATTGCTTTTAATTAAAGCGACTCTACCTCCCTTGGATAAATATAATTTTTTCCAACCCACTAATTTCCATTCCACCTTCTCCAGAATTGGATTCCATATTGTCTTATCTTTGAATTTTTCACCCAAAGGAAGACCCAAATATTTCATTGGAAGAGAAACTTACTTACAGCCTAGGATAGCCACCAATAACTCAATGTTATGAACCGCCCCCACAATTCAGACTTACCAAGGTTTATCTTCAAGCCCAACACAACCCCAAACCAAATGAGCACTAGGCGGACTATCAACATTTGATCAAGGTCAGCATCACAAAAAATTAGGGTATCATCAGCGAAAAGGAGATGAGAAACCACCAAAATCTTCCTTCTCAATCACCTACATGAAAACCTAACAGGCGACCTTCATGGACAGCTTTATCCAACATTCTACCTTCATGGACAGCTTTATAGTTTTAGTAATCCATACAAGCACAATATTGTACTATTAAGGAGATAGACTACAGTTTGATTGATGATGAAATTTATCTTGGAATGCCTCCAATGGCCTGGTGCTGACTTCCTAGAGTCAATATTATTTTTTGTAATTCAATAATTGGGATTTCCCAAGTCATTTAGAATTAGATTTCCTTAGTCAATTAGAATTAGGGTTTTCCTATGTCAATCAAAATTAGGATTTAATTTTAGAATACTCTGAAAGTGTACTCTTTTGATGATAAACTACAGTTTGGTTGATAATTTCTCTTGGAATTCTTCCAATGGTTTGGTATTGACTTTGGCTAATTAGGATTTATTGTCTTAGTGTATTTATATTGGCAACTTTATTACTGGTAGCATTTATGTGTTTGGTCAAGGGGGGTAATAAAAAAAATTCTTAGAGAGTTATCTCTCAAACATTGTGATTTTAGTTGGATATGTTAATTGAAATTGTTTCATGCCTGACTATGTGATCAAAAAGTTTCTGCCAGGTAGACACTAAATTGCCAAACCCAGAATTTTGTTTCTTTTTTTGAATATAGATTGACATAAATTTGCTAAACAGGGATATATTAATATGTTTTTCTAGGAAGCGGTGGAGAAGCTCTCTATCATGAATCACCCTGATGGCGACTGTCCATTGTGTTTGGATCCTTTGGTTCCAGAAGATGAGCAGAGTAAAAGTTTGCCATTTATGAAGTTAATGTCTTGTTTTCATTGCTTCCACAGGTAGTCCTTTTTTCTTTTTCTTTTGTCAAGCTGATATCAGAAATAGGTTTCGATAGCTAATTTTCTGCTTCATTTGTTAAAATTATGCAGTGAATGCATTATTAGGTGGTGGGATTGGCTCCAAACTGGAAAGGAAACTCATGCTAGTGATTCATCTAGTGTAACCATCCGTCCTAGCAGTTTCAAGGGAAATGAAAAAGGTATACTTGGATCAGTTTGATGGGAGAGCAATCTTTTCATGGGTGATGGATGATCTCTCATTTTCCTTTTATCATTTATACTCTGAAATTTAATTTCCATGGCTTAAGATAATATCTTTGGTACACCAATGCACTTTGGCTCAAAAGGCACTTCATCCCTCAACAAGAATGGGTGGAGGATGAGGTTGCGGGTTCAAAACCCATTGGGTGTGTTATGTGTGTAACTTACGAATAAATAAAAAATGTAGCATCTCTTGTATGCACTGTCTGCCTTTGGTTTTTGGGGATGGGGTAAAAAAGAGAGTAATTTTGCTCGACTTACTGGGACTGGCTTCCCTTTTCCACTTTTTTCTTGCTTTGAATGATTCATATTATTGTCAGTGGTGATGCATGGTGTCTGCCTTTTGCATGTGTCTCATGTATATGGACTGCTTCCCTTGGGTGACTTGGTCATCATATGTTTTAAATTGTATTCATAATTCTGTTGCCGATGCCCTTGTCTTACATGTTTCATTGGTGACAAGATGAGCAAAACTTAGTGTTTTTAAAGGTTTCATATTATGTGTATTGTTCTGATTTTTAGTGGTTTTAACTTTGCCTGTGATATTGATTTCTCATTAGTGACCAATTAATTTGTTGTTAGACATACATGGAGCTTTGGAAGAGAGAGAGGGAACTTGCCCAGTTTGCCGCAAGGTTTTTCATACCAAGGATTTTGAGCATGTACTTGACTTGGTTGGCTCTCATTCT
The DNA here is from genome assembly GCA_030021035.2 of Notholithocarpus densiflorus. Classification (NCBI taxonomy): domain Eukaryota; kingdom Viridiplantae; phylum Streptophyta; class Magnoliopsida; order Fagales; family Fagaceae; genus Notholithocarpus; species Notholithocarpus densiflorus. Next base: position 795,219 of record JARYZH020000105.1, read on the forward strand.
GCTCAATTGGTATGTCAATTGGTATACATTAGTACATGTGTGTGTGTGCGTGTTTATATATTTGAATCATTGATGTTAGAATTGTGTGGTTAAATGATTAAATCCACCATTTCCGGAAAGCTCATGTTAAATTACCGTCCCAAAAGCTTAAGCTTTTAGGAAATGGTGGATTTAATCATTTAATCACACAATTTTAACACTCCCCCTCATGTGTTAGCTCAAACTCCTTTTTAATAGGTGAGACCCAACGCGTGAGATTTTAAATGGGAGGTAGAGTAGAGACAGGGATCAAACCCAGGACCTCTTGCTCTGATACTATGTTAAATTACCAATTCTCCCAAAAGTTTAAGCTTTTAAAAAATGGTGGATTTAATCATTTAACCACACAATTCTAAAATTTGACTCTGACGTAAAGAGAAAAGGGATTCAAATAGATACTTGCTCAATCACCATAGGACTAAGCAGCATCAGCCTTGTGTACTGTAATGTTATTTTGTAGGAATGATAATTTTTATTCTCTTAGTTTTAAGTTATGGAAAGATTTGAACTTTTGATACATTTAATAACTGATTACAAAGGAAAATACTGCACAATGTCTATTGGGGTTGGTGTGTGCTGACTTGATAATAGTTATTATGAAACAAAATAGAAAATAGTGGACTGCAGATTTGAATTAAATTTGATATGATTTTTGAGGCTATCTACCCAAGTAAAACTACAAGTAGTCGATAGGGAGTGTGGAATAGGTATCTACTCTTTTGATGTATTGAGTCTGTTGACTTCTTAAGTATTACCCAAGTACCAGTTTTGCAGCACTTTCATTCAATGTGTCCCAAGTAAACTGGATAATTTGGCAATTTGTTAACATGAACTCCAAATTCATATTTGTTGGGTTATTGTCTCGTTTATTCATGTTTAATAATTCACTCGGTCATATATATCAAGTGCTAGTGTCTTAGTTGTTACTGACTTTGTTCTTTGATTTTAGAATCTTGATGAAAATGAAGTAGATGACAATGAGAAACTCCTTCAGTCTAATTCAGAGATCGAGAGAAGAGAAAAATTTGAGACCACACTAAGGCTGCAGCAAGAAAACAGTGGCTTATTTGAGCCTAAAAGAAGTATTGTTGTCGTGCCTGGTATGTTTCTCCAACAACCTATTGCATCTAGTTCCACTATTTCAACTGAGGAATCTGCTGAGCAAGAAAGAAGCGTCCCCCAAGTCACCTCCGAAACACACGATAGTGGTTCCTCGAAGGCGCCGAGTACCAGTTCTAACAAGCATACTGGAATGAGGAAATCCAGGCCACGGAATCCAAGAAAACCAGCCAGACAGCCAGTGGCATCGCCCAACACCAGGTCGAACAAAGAAGTTGAGCAACTAAGAAGAGTTCCTGCAGCCACTTTGGAAACACATTCTGTTGGTTCCTCAAATGGACCTAGCACCAGTGAACACAGGATCTCTGGCATGAGGAAGCACAGGTCATGGAATTCAAGAAAACCAGTTGAGCAGTGGATTAGAAAAGAGAATGCTACAGCAGAGTGACCAATTTTTGTGGTTAATATGTTCTTGATTCTTTTTATGTTTTATTTTCCCACCATAATTATCATGTATTAAGTAAAAGGTTTTACATGAACCAACAGATGTAAAAGATAAAATGATAAAATCCAGAAGAAAGAATGAAAGAGAAGTTATAATATGTTTCCCATCTAGTGAGCTTTGTGCCTGATATAATCTTGCTTTTTGGACCCATTAAAGAGGGTGGAATTCGAGGTTTGAAATCCAAAAAAATTGACATGAATCCGCGTACTCTCCACTTCCCATACCACAAATAAAGTAAAATCACAATGTCAAGCCTAGAATCAAATATCATTGCGCTTACTTTATGGTACAAGATTAACTTCTAAACCTGTGTTATTCAAAATAACAGTAGATTGATTTGTCATTTTATTGGACAAAAAGTGAATAAGTGAACGCATGTGTTTGGTAAGAATTAGCATGTGTTTTCATTGAAGTGATGTTCATGTAATCATCATTCAGTGAAAGTGATGAGAGTTGAAATAGTCAAATTTAAGGATATGAGAGTTTCATGTGGTTGTTTTTATCCAATGACAGTGATGGAAGTTTAAATAGTCATTTTATCCGATGACAGTGATGGAAGTTTAAGGTGTGGTTTGGATTCAGCGTTTGTGCGTTTTCATGTTTTGCGTTTTCTCTTTATTTTTTTTATGCACGCGTTTTAGAGACAGAGAGCATTGTTTATGCACTGTTCACGGGACCCACAATCACTTTATTCAGAAAAAATATTAAAAATGGGTCTCACGACACTATTCACACATTTAAAAATTATTTTGCTACAGTGTTTTCAGTTTTCAGCAAAATAATCTGTATCTAAACGGACCCTTAAATAGTTAAATTTATAGTATATAAGAGATTTGTGTGATTATTTTTTATCCAATTGACAATGACGGGAGTTTAAATAGTCAAATTTATAGTATATAAGATGTTTCATGTGGTTATTTTTCATCTAGTGAAAGTGATGGGAGTCAATGCAATCAAATTTATAGTATATGAGATGTTTATGTGGTCATTTTTCATCTAGTGAAAATGATGGGAGCTTAAATAGTCAAATTTATAATATATGAGATGTGTTGGATAATGACTAGTATTAATGGTGGTTTTTTCTGGCCCTTGTTCTAAACACTAGTTGTGGGATGTTAAATTGTTTATGTACTAGTGAGTGAGAAATCACGGCCATAATTTTGGTAATTGAAAGTGATGGGAGTTTAAATAGTCAAACTTATAGTATATAAAATGTTTCATGTGGTTATTTTTCATCTAGTGAAAGTGACGGGAGTCAATGCACTGTGGTCTTGCAGCAAGATCAGGTCGGCCTGGACGTCTTCGGAGTGGACGGATTGCCAGAACATAAGCCCCTTAGACTTTAAGGAGTTCTTATCGTGGATACTCAAAAACCATGGTAATCCGGAGTTCTTTGTGATGGTGACGTGGGGCTTGTGGCACCAACGGAATCAGGTTCGGCTCAACAAGCCTTGCTGCCCATCGGACCTGATTGAAGCCCAGGCGAAGGAAAAATTTGAGGAGTTCACTGTTACAATCCCAGCCAAACCAGCAACCATGCCACGACAGAGAACGAAGTGGAAACCACCTGATGCGAGAAGTTTCAAAATAAATTTCGACGGTGCGATTTTCAGGCAGGAAAATAAGAGCGGGATTGGGGTGGTTATTCGTGGTCACACAGGGGCTGTTATTGCTTCTCTTGCTCAAACCATTGCACCTGCTCTTCAACCCATCGAGATTGAAGCAATTGCAGCTGCTCGGGCTCTGGAGTTTGGAGAGGAAATAGGCATTACAGAGGCTGTACTTGAAGGTGATTCAGAACTGATAATAAACTCACTTAAAGGAGGTGGTCACTCAATAGTTTCAGTGGAGCCTTTGCTTCATGATGCCATGGTTTTTTTTAATTGTTATGCAAAATTGCTATACTCTCATTGTAGAAGAGATGACAATAAATTAGCACATAATCTAGCAAGATATTCCATTAATGTCTCAAGTTATGTAGTTTGGATGGAGAGAGTCCCGATCCATTATTTACAGTTGTTCAACAAGATGTAGCCAATTTGACAAACTAATTTCAATAAAGTATCAAGCTGTTTCTCAAAAAAAAAAAAAAAAAAAAAAATTTATAGTATATGAGATGTTTATGTGGTCATTTTTCATCTAGTGAAAATGATGGAGGCTTAAATAGTCAAATTTATAATATATGAGATGTGTTGGATAATGACTAGTATTAATGGTGGTTTTTTTTGGCCCTTGTTCTAAACACTAGTTGTGGGATGTTAAATTGTTAATGTATTAGTGAGTGAGAAATCACGGGCATAATTTTGGTAAATGTTATTTTATGTTCTTACTCTAAGAAAAGAAAAGAAAATGATTATAGTAAATTAGCTCCATTGGAAGTGAAGGGTATTGTTGGATTAAACTAGAATAAAAATAATTTCTCACACTTTTTGTGTTTGACTTTATACTTTACAATAAAAACTTGTCACATATTATTTTATATATATATATTTATATATATATATTTTATAAAATAACCAAAGATTAAAATGAAAAAAAAAATCAGACACATGATATATTATAATTAGTAAAACATAAAATAAAATTCAAAAAGTAAAATATAGGATTTCTATTCTACTAGACCATATTCATCGGTATTACAAAAACCTATGAAATGAGTGAAATATGAATTGTGTGGGAATCTAATCGTGGAGTGCTTGGAAGAGAGAGAGAGAGAGAGAGAGAGAGAGAGACCAATATTTAGTGTTGTTTGCTAATCAAGAAAGTGTTGTGTGGGGAGTGGGACAATTATCACTGGGGCCAAAAGCCCAAAAAGTAATTGGGCCACGGGGAATGACTTGGGCCTGACCTATGTACTGAAAGGAGTGCTCGGAAGGATGTAAACCATGAAAGAGGTGAAAGCTGGATCGTCCTAAGTGTTGAGGAGAAAGCTGAGTACCACGATAAACCAATTCCCGCGGAAAAGGGAAAGCACTCACTTATCCGAGGTGTGGAGCACGGATAATCTATGTATAACCTCTAGAGGACACTAATAATCATGAGAAACTTTTGGAATGCGCAAGAAGAAAGAATATTTTTACCTCCGCATTAATGAGGGGGTTCTTACCTAACCTTTGCCTCATTAAATGCGCATAAGATAGCCTGAATAGCACATGCAACCCTTGGCAGTTAGAATTCCAAGATAAGAAGGAGAGGAAACCGATAAAGTAAGGGAAAATATCGCTGAGACTTTGGATGGGTACATGATAGCTATAGTGATAGAAACAAGGACTGAAGTTATAAAAAAGGGGGGGGGGGGGGAGGCAAAAGGTAGGGGGATCCAAAAAAAGGGAGAGAAATCTGTTTGAGAAGAGAAATAGAGTTAGAGAAAGGAACACCAAGTGTGGCACCACGGGAATATAAAACAAAAGTTTCCTATAGTCACCATAGCATTTGTAATTGTAATTGTAGCATTAATGGTCAAAGAAATCCACTGCTTGTGCTTCCCATTGTGGAATGTTTATTCCCTGTTGTTTACTTATATTTAAATTGTGTGGGTCATTGTAGCAGAATCCCGAGGAGTGTACTTCGGGGGCTAATTTCTGTGTCCCTACATGTTGATTTGCATGTAAATAGTTGTTCTCTTTCTTTCTCTGGTGATAATGATTTTGATTAGCAAAACATGCTCATGTGTTGAGTAACGTATACCTTACACAAAAGTGTAAATATTGTTTTCTTTTTCACACCCAAATTTCCAAATGAAAAACACTATAGATATAAACTATTTTACAATATTTTTTATAAACTACTGATGTGGTGAATCGTTATTAATAAGTTAAAAAGTCATGTTAGTGATGAGGTTAGATGAGAACCAGTAAAGTTTTGCTACAACAACAATTTACAAAAGTATTAATGTAAAATATCTTATAGCTGTAGCATTACTCTTTTTACATATTGTATGGCGTGGTTTCCTTCTTCGTGCATTCGATGATAGATTTTAGTCATGAAAGAGACAATTAAGCCTTCAAAAACTTGGTTTTGTTAAACTAGTTCATACTTGCCCTCAATTTCAACCAAACCAAGTTTTTAAAGACTTAATTGTCTCTTTAATGACTAAAATCTATCATCATGCACAAGGAAACCACGCGGTTTGTCCATTCTTGCATGCACATGTACAGTATGTAAAAAACATGAACGAAGAAAGTGTTAGTCACTTCAAAACTTCAAATCCAAATGGAAACAGTAGCGAAAAGCTCACCCTTTATATCTTCTTTTAATACAACATGCATCACATGCATAAAAACATAAACATTTTCGAACCCACTCGAAGAGAACAAGCTAGAAGCAACAGATAATATTATAATTTTTTTGGTTCAAAACTTCAATGGGAATGAGAGTACAATGGATCAAATTTGAAGAACTAGTTCATACTAGTATGCATAGACCAGAATCATAGAGATTGGAGGCAATGATTGGAGTTTGCGGGATCCACCTTAATTAAGTTGATTTGCCATGAAAGTCGGGGGCCATATCTAAATGGAGGCCAATATGAACAAATAGGTGGACTGGTCAACCATGCAAAGAAAGTGTCATATGGTATGCTAAGTTACCATAACAAGCATTTGGCCAAAGCTGACTCGAAGGTATGAAATGTGGATGCGAGTAGTGGTATGTGTTGTGTGCTGGTTGTATTCTTGGGCTTACCAATCTAAACCTTAGAGCGTGGGGCGATGACCACGCATGTGAGCGCCTTTTTTCGTTTCTAACAAATTTTTTTTTTTTTTTTTTTTAACAAGTTCGTCTATGAATGAACCATGAAAACATTCCATTTATATAAGTGATTTGTGTATTATTTAGTTCTCTTCATTTCTTTTTAGTTTCATACTTTTCTGCTTGGAAGAGATATTGAATAATGAGATTTTATTTTGGTTTTTTTTTTAAGTCATATAGCAAGTAGGAGAGGGGAATTCAAACCTCTAAATTCTCCTTATATGTGAGAAACTAAAGAATGCTATTGAACCACAAGGATTTTGGATATATAATAGATATTTGTTTCTAATATTATTAACACTACCTTTTGAAAGTTGGAACAGTTCAGTTGTCTTTATTATTTGCTAAAAATACATGATGGATGAGAAAGACTGCTAAAAATCTATAAAACAAAAACTTGTTCATACTTGTATTGTATGTATGGATTGAACTTTGACCCTAGAGCTCGAGTGAAGACCATCAACATCAAAAGTCGGTCAATCAATAGAAGTTCCAATAGCTGTTTCACATAATTTACCAACCAAATCTATATATGCTAGTCTTAGTAGTCTACCTACTAGAAGAAAAATTTAAGACATCAATTATCAGTATAAGTTCTTAATTTCTAAATTAACTTTCTGAAAAGATAATAAAGGCTTGCAGATTTGAGTTTTTGTCCAAGAGTTTTGTTGGTTCAATCCTCTAATAATGATATGTCTTTGCAGGTAAAAGCACCGATTTGTGACGCTATTTGTTCATCGTGGATCACATGTTCTCAATTAGAATCTTGAAGATGATCTAAACAGCTGGTCCTTTGGAAAATAAAGTTTAATAGAAAATTGAAGAAGAAGGCTGATATAGAACAAAGTTGAAAGAACTCGTTCATACTAGCTAGCAAACTTGGATTAGAGATCAATTAGCCTTTGTTTTGATGCAATAAACCACTCCTAGAAAAGACAAAAACTATGGTTGAAATCAGGTCAATTGGTCAACATGCAAATAAAGGCACTCATATGTACATTTACTACTATTTATTTTCTCTTCATCTTTTGCCCCTCATCTAATTTTTGGACCTTCCACACCAATATATACTGCTTTTAGCATATGGGGGCATTTATCTCCCAAAACATTTCATAGTGTACTTAATAACTTTATTGGAAAATTTCTTAACATGTAGAATTTGTAACAATGCTTTGAAGTTGTGTGTGTGTGTATATATATATATATATATATATATGTTCATAAAAAAAAATTTTATATATATATAGAGAGAGAGAGAGAGAGAGAGAGAGAGAGAGAAATTGAACAAACGAGGAAGCAAGAGAAGTTCTTTATTTTCCAAAGAATATAAACACATAAGGAGGTGATCACTATTAGAGACGGAACTAAATGTGGGCTAGGAGGCCATGGTCCCCCCCCCCCCCCTCCCCCTAGATTTTGAAAAAATAACGAGTAGTATACATTGCTACACAAAAATTCTAACTTTTGACCTTAAATTGTATATACTTGCCCTCCCTCCCCAAGTATTGTTACAAATTGACCTATGAAATTTTCCAAATTGTTTTAATCAAACCATCCCTTTGCTCTATTGCCTCAAAAATATCAAGAAAATCCATTAGACAAACCAACAAAACAATTCATAAATCTGGATAATTAGAAAAACAAACACTGGTGAAACTTTTTTTTGGTTATACTTGCCCCTTGATTCAGTGGCGGTGCCAATACCCTGAACTGAAAAAAAAATTATATATATATAATAATTTAAATTTTTTTATTTGTTTACCCTTAAAAAAAAAAAATAGGAACACCCTCAAGCGAAATCAGGAACACCCTCAAATAAATTTTTTTTTTTTTATCTGTTCTACTTTCAAGCAAAAAAAAAGCCCAAAAAAAAAAAAAATTTGAACTAAAATTTGAAAAAAAAAAAAAAAATTGTAACAGAGCAAGCCCACTGCCTAAAGCCCAACATCAATCCTAAACAACAGATGGGAAAGCAAACCCAATCTAAAGAAAAAAAACAACATAGGGCAAACCCAACAGATGGTAGCAACTAGCAAACCCACAGATTCTCAAAAAAAAAAAAAAAAAAAAAAAAACCAAAACCCAATATACGCGTCCGCCGATTCATCAAGTAAAGCAAAACTGAAATCAGAAATGGAGAAACCTAACCTAAAGAAAAAAACCTCATTAGTCATCAACGACACACGGATGGTGCCTCCGCCTCAAATTCGAGCAACAAAGCTCATCGGTCATTGCTAGTCGAATTGGAGATTGGTCATCGCCTCACCAGTCGGATCGGAGATCGAAATAGCACAGATCGGATCAGAGATTCCCTCCTCGCGGACCTCCCCAGTTGCCTCGACGTGCTGGCCAGCTCGACGGCGCCGCCCCTCAGCCTCAGGCCTCCCTGCTCCCTCAACCTCAAGGTATTTCATCTTTTCTTCTCTCTGACTCTCTCTTTTTCTCTAATGGGTTTTCTCTCTTACTTCTCTCTGTCTCTTTCTCTCTTTTATCTGAAGATTGAAAGTGAAATGAGTCTAATGAGAGTCTCTCTCTCTTTAAGACTAAAGACTTTATCTGATTGGTTGATTTTTTTTTTTTTTGGGTGAAATTGATTAGTTTTATTGAACTGTAATTGCTTATTTGCTTAGCTTTATGCCTTTATTGTAACTTTATTAATATTTGCCCCTGTTTTGACTTTATCCGTTGGTGTTGGTGTTGGTGAGTTACTGAGTTTGTCTTTTAGTGTATTGTCTATTGTGATTTGTGATTGTGAATTTATCATTTGATTGGCTCTTGTGATTGAGGCTTGTCTGTTGAGTGGGGGGAGGGGTGGGGGGCATGGGGCCGGGTGGGAAGTAAAGGCATGAGAGGCAGGCAGTGGGTTGGCAGTGAATAATGCACATAGGGTGTGTGCTAGTGCACAGTGAGGTGTGTGTTAATAGTTAGTAAAGAAAAATAATGAAACAACTAATAAATAATAATTAATAATTTAATTAACTAATACATTATAAAAAAAACAAATTAAATTATGTTAGGCTAAACAACAATTAATAATTTTATAATTTTTTTTTTTACACACTATTATGTTTATGAAGCTATACAATCTATCAAATGAGATTTATTATATATATATATATATATATATATATATGAGATTTGTTGTTCATACTATCAGACCCTTAATTTGTTAGCACGTTATTCGTACGTACGTACTGATAGTTCAATCTAAATCAAAAAATAATGGTAATTAATATGATTGTGCACATTCAAGTTGATACTCTATGATTTGACAATGCGTATGTGTATATTTAATATTAGGTTCATCGTGTATCACACCACACACTTAACAACACTACCCAATAGCGACCTGGCCTTTACGAAGATATAACAGTGGGTCTCTTTCGCAATGAAATTAGGGCACTATGTACTAGGGGTGTGCATGGGTCAAATTGAAGAAATTTTTTGACTCAATCCATTATGATGGGTAAAAAAAAATTCAACCCAATCCAATGGCACATTATTCGTACGTACGTACTGATAGTTCAATCTCAATCAAAAAATAATGGTAATTAATATGATTGTGCACATTCAAGTTGATACTCTATGATTTGACAATGCGTATGTGTATATTTAATATTAGGTTCATCGTATCACATCACACACTTAACAACACTACCCAATAGCGACCTTGCCTTTACGAAGATATAACAGTGGGTCTCTTTCGCAATGAAATTAGGGCACTACGTAATAGGGGTGTGCATGGGTCGAGTTGAGAGAATTTTTTGACTCAATTCATTATGGTGGGTCAAAAAAAATTTAACCCAACCTAACCCATTGGGTTGGGTCGGGTTGAACTTACGGGTTGGACAATTTTTTTATTACTATTATTATTAAATTGAGCAAAAAAAAATATATCACACTTGCCATCTAAGTTGATAAACAAAATATACATTAATATATAAACTAATATTCTAACTTAGTTGTAAATAAAATATGTTTAAGTATCCAACTGAGTTGATAAACAAAATATAAATGAACTAGTATCTTAATTCACTTATAAACAAAATATACATGAGTTCCTAACTCAGTTATAAACAAAATATATCTAAAATTTTTAAATTTTTTATTATTATTTATATAATATATTTAAATATATATTAAAAAAACTAATAGGATTTTATATTATATATGACAGTAGGAACCGAGGAAGTGCTCTACAACTAGTTTTTTTTTTTAAATTTATTAAATATATAATATATTTTAAACATATATTAAAATATGGGTGGGTCGGGTCGGGTTTGGCAGGTTTGTAATTTTATGACAAAACCCAACCCGACCCACTATAAAAAAAATTTTGTAACCCAACCCAACCCTCCAAGCCCTAAAAACCGACCCAACCTGGTGGGTTGGGTTGGGTCGAATCGGGTTTGGCAGGTTTTCTGCACACCCCTACTACGTACTAGTACTAGCCACGGACAAGGTTTGAAGAACTAGTTCATACTTGTAAGCTTGACTATAACAAGACTTAAATGCAGTTCATGTAGTCATTAAAGTTCAACCATAGGAGTTAGATCTAGTTAGTTCTTAGGTCACCCGAATCTGCTGGATGTAGATATCGGAGACAAGATTTGGATCCGGTGTAATAACTGCACTGTTTAATTATTATATTGGTGTAAGATGTAAAAGTTAGAATGCTCAAAAAGTAAAAAGTATAAGGAATTTTCGGATCTAAGGATTGAAATTAAAAGTGAAATTTTAACTTTAATTTCAACAATTAATTTGTTATTACTTGGTGATCGGGATCTCCGGAGAGCCAAGCATTAGAATATTTAAAACACTGACACAAATTAAAGTTAAAAAAAAAAAAATCACAATTCTCTATTTTCTCATTAGAAGGAACCTTTTTATTTATTTTTATAGTAAATATGTAAAACAAAATTCAATTAATGCATGGCAAAAGTTATTCATTAAATTACCGGAATAATAGTTGGTCACTAGCCCCTCTCTCTCTCTCTCTCACACACAAATATATGGTTAGTTCATTTTTAAAATATAATATATATATATATATATAAATATATATATATATTTACACACGATTAGTTTCTAAAAGTCCATAAATGATTTTAATCATTGAAGTTTAATAGGGATTAAAATTAAGCAATTTCTTTAAGTTTTTTACAGATCAAAATCAATGATTTAAAATTTTCAAGAACTAAAAATAATTATTTTAAATTTGTTAGGGACTAAAAGTGATCACTTTAAAATTACTCATGAGCTAAATTTTAATGGTATTTGGCATTTTTTTTATAAAAAAATTATCAAATGTTTCTTATTTCTTTATTTGTATTGGTTGGGAGTAGGGTACCTCAACAAATGGGGAGGCAACTTATTATGATGAAAATTTTCCTTGTATCTATACTACTTCTCCTTGTAAAGGTGGGGGTTGGGTTTAATTAATCTATTATGAATACGGAATTTTATAGGATTAATTTTTTTAGAAAGCATAATTAGGAGCATGTTTATTCGTGTACATATCAACGACACAAAATATATTATAGCTTGTATTATTTGACAAAACTTTGAAAAATTCACAAAGGAAAAAAGAAAATATATTTGTATCAACTAAATTTTTTGACAATAAAATATGAAATAATTAAAAAAGAAAAGAGAAAAAAAATTGAACTAGAATAAAATATATATATAGTATTTTAACTTTTGATAGTAGATTTTCAGCTGAAGTAAATTGTCAATTTTATTATAAAAAAATTTAAAATTTAAATGAAAAAAAATTACAAGTAACCATGTCTAGAATTAATATATGATGTGATATGTTTCTCAGATATATACATATGATGTGATCTATCATCTGGCGGATAGAATCATATATATAACACTTCAAAAAAAGAAAAGAAAAAAAGAATCATATATATAGATGGCTTTTTCTCCCCTTCTCAAAATAAATTAATCAATGAATGTGCTGTAGAACTGCTGTACCGACAATGGTTATTAATTTAATGACAAATTTTAGTTACAAAATTGGTTGTAGCGTTGTAACCTAAGGTTACAAACTTACTCAATATAATTAACATTACTATATATTTTAAAAATCTAATCGTTGAATTGCATGTTTTTTACGCTCTTAATACACACGTCAAATTTTGTGTCAATCCGATATTATTTATTATATGATCTATAAGTTTATATTTTATGCATAATTTTAAATTACAAAAACTTGCAATTTAAACAATTTATTAATGACATAGCTATTAATATTTAATTTTCTAAAAATTTTGTACGCATGAAAGATATAAGAAGAACATGTAATCCAATGGTGGATTTGTCAAAATTCACTTCCAATTAATTATGTTGAGTAAGGTTGTAGTCTTAAACTACAACTAACTTTGTTCCTAAATTTTGTTCCTTAACTTAATTAATGCCATTTAGCTTTGAATGGGGGATCCTTAATTAATTAACTTCCAAATCATGTTGGAAATTTGTCTCTATGACTTCAGGCTTCCAAGCATTTATTCAAAAGGTTATTTTTTAAACTCATAGAGGACACTTTTTCATATTGTAAATCGTTCAAACTTCCAACGATTATGTGTGCCACACCAAATTCTTACTTTACATTTTCTCATTGATCCAAACCGTGTCTCAGCCCAAAAGCAAGAACAGAAAAGCAGAAATAAATTTTTTTTTTGGTTGCTCAAAAGGTTATTGCATATAAAGTTTCAACGTTCAAAGGTACAACAGGGGGGAAAAATAATCATGAATACTGACATACCATACCGTGCTCAAAGTATATTACTTGCAAAATACAAGGTTTCTTTCGAAATGAAATCCTTTATGGCATGTTTGGATGGAGGGGGGAATGAGGGAAAGTGGAGGAAAGTAGAGTAGAGTTAGCTAAAAATAAACTAATTTTGTACTAAATCTACTCTACTCTACTCTACTCCCCCTCCCTCTCCCTCAATCCAAACGGACCATTAAACTCTTTCTATATCTTTTTATTAAATGTGAATTTTGAAAATCTAACTACTAGATTGTATATTTTTTATACTCTTAATAAGCATGCCAAATTTTGTTCAAATCAAGTGTTATTTACTATTCGATCAATAAACTTATTTTTTATATATAATTTTTTTCACAAAAACTTGAAATTTAAACATGTCATTGATGACATAGATATTGATTTTTGATTTTCTTGAAATTTTGTAAGTATTGAGGATACAATAAGAACATGCAATTCAATTGTTCAAAATTAAATCTAGTAAAAACATATAAGAGAAGTTTGAAGGGTTTATCTACAAATTAGTTTAGAGATAAACATTTTCCTCCTTTAAATGATATTGTTTCTCAAAAAATAAAATAAAAATGAGGTAGGTGGGCAGGGCCAATTTGATCAATGAATGTTCAAAAATCAAAATGGTCATAGAACTATTGAAGCTTCTATATTTATTATTTTTCGTTGTTTTTTTAGAATAATTATTTTTCGTTGTTTTTTTTTTAAGAATAATTATTTTTTCTTGTTTGGTCCCATGAGAGTCCCCCTTTTTCTTTTCTTTTTTTTGGGCAGATGTGGAGACTGGAGAGTCCCATTACCCACATCAGTTGGGAAATGAAATCTACGTCCAATTCAAAACAAGCACATAGCCATAGGAAAGATGTTTCTGCATTAGAAAACTTATTCATTATTTTTCCCTAGAAAACAAATCTGGCAGCACCCTCCAAAAATTGCAAAGCACCCACAAGCATTTCAAATATTTACTACACTAGCTCCCCTACTCTAAAAACTAGTTATCCAAATACACAATTTTTTTGTTTTGTTTTGGTAAATTTTCGAATTCACCACTAAATTTACTATGCATCCCTTCACCTTTGTTCGCATGTAGTGCCATGATTTACGATAATTTTACCTATGTCTCAATCATGAGTAGTGGGTTATGACTGGACATTTGAATTGGATGAGACATGATCTTAGTAGCCAAGTTCTTTGTATATATTATTACCTCGTTTAGAAAACGGAAACAGAGAGGAAGTAACCCAAAAAAACAAAGGCCATTTCAACTTTCAAGGCAGCCAAGTTTGTTTTCCCATTCGTTTAAGAATCAAGGGAAGAAATATCAGCATGAATTTTAATCTATCAAAAAGAAATGTACTCTCTAGTCTCTAGGCGTGTTAAGTAGTACTAATTAGATTCTAAATTAGAAGCCGAAATTGGTCAAAATTCGAATTCTTTCTTTATTGCTTTGAAAAAGGTGAATTGAAAACCAACATAATCAAGAAAGGAAATTCAATTAATTCTACCTCTAGCTAGGGACCAAGAAATAATATAGTGGACATAAGGGGCCAAATGAATCGTAATTGGATTTAGAATAAAATTTTCTAGCCTCGTGTTATACATGTAAACGAGTTGTGATTCATGTCTGTCTTAGTTTCTCGTTTAACCTTATGTAGGAAATAGAAAAAAGATGATTTGAAAATCAATATCAATCAATCAAAACTACTAAAATCCAATTTGTGGGCGAAAGATTGTAGAGTAATACTGATTAGGCATACAATTATGGGGCTAAGTGCATGAGTCTAATTTGATCAGCAAATATTTGACAGGATATAAAGAGTTTGAACCCTAACTTAGGATAATGATCACCTATTTAAGAAAAAGGTGAACTAGCTTGAAGACAATTTCTTATACGTTGTACCTTATATTTTCTAGTGAAATCCAATAGTCAATTATCAAATTATTAATAGAAGTAAAAAGCCAATTTGCTGCCAAGATCACATAATCAAAAACTGTTTTAGCAATCTGTATGTGGTCTTATGAAATAATTATTATATATATTGAAAATAATAATTAATACTATGATGTGATAATTACATCTAATTATACATGCACAACATCAAAATCCACAAAAAATAATGTGACTTAATTAACCACTAATTTGTGTTAACAAAATTTATTCAATAAGCTAATTTTTCTTTTCAATTAGTTTTAAGTAATTGATTTTTATTAATTGTATATACATTGAGCAAATTAGTTTAACAACTTAGAAACAAAGAATGCTAAAAAAAAGAAAGGGCCAATTTGGGTAAAAGGAAACATATTATAGGGTGGCTGAACTTACTTGAAAGAAAATTTGAAAGTAGACATTAATTATTGGGGTATATAATTTTCAGAAGAAAAAGTAGACCATTCTCTTTGGACTTCTCACATTGTTAGAACTAAATATGTGTTATGAAAGAATAAGATGGAAGGTAAAATTGTAGGTTTAAAACTCATAACATGCATTTCATGATGTCTACAAATAAATAAATAAAACATGAAAAATTCTATTAATGTCTCACTGCAAAAAATGAAAGAAAAAGTGATTTCATAATTAATGTTTTTGGGTTTCATGTTTCACAACGATCGAAGAGGTTGGCTTAGTTCACATGCTATAGGTCAAATCTTGGCTGGCTGGCTTGCTTTAGCTAGCTTGGCTTAGTCAGGCTTACAATTGGTGCTTATATCTCGTGCCATGTTTTCATATAATTGTAAACTCATGCCAAATGTGGTGATCTAGGTCTACCATTCATCTATGTGAAAAAAAAAATGTGGTTTTTGCATTTTAGGTTAGTAATAGTATGACTAATAGTATTGTGTGGCCAAAAAGTGAAAAAAAACGAAAGTAAAGTGGTCTAGTAAGCAGAAAGAATCCAACATGGTGTTCTGCCTAAGTGAAGGGATATGCATAAGCCATGGACAAAATGGTGTTCTGCCTAAGTGAAGGGATATGCATAAGCCATGGACAAAATTTGGGTCCTATTTCAAAATACGTATTTGAAATAATAAAACGTGATTGAAAGCTGATTTTTATAAAACTATTTACAAGTCCTAACAAGTTCAAGATACATTTTGGTGCTACGTACCCTGATGATTTATGTTTTGTTCTTCTGTGGGACACTATGGGTTGATACATGCTGAAAATCAATATAACCTCCACTATGTATCTTGTTACTTGTTAGGACATGTAAATAGTTCTATAAAAATCAGCTTTCAATCACGTTTTATTATTTCAAATACCTCCAATATAATCAACTCTTTCTCAAAAAAAAAAGAAAAAAAAAAAGAAAAAACTACAAGATACATAGTGGAAGTTATATTGATTTTCAGCATTTTTCAACCCATAGTGTCCCACAGAAGAACAAAACATAAATCATCAGGGTACGTAGCACCAAAATATGCACAAGGTCAAAGTTGGCCCCTCAACGATGGGAGAAAATTGGCCTCTGCCCTTTTTAAAAAAACAATCCAGCGTTTTGCCCCATTTCCCAAACTAATTAGGGAAATGCCCCTCTTTTGAAACTCGACTTTCTAAAAATCGAGTTTTAGTTTAAAACTCGATTTTTGGACAATCGAGTTATAACAAACTAAAAATAAAAAAAAATAAAAATTTTTTGGAGCCCTATAGTGGTGTTTTAAAGAGCTCTATAGTGGTGTTTTAAAGAGCCCTATAGTGACGTTTTAAGACCCTATAGCGGCATTTTGGAACTCGATCTCCATGAACTCGAGTTCTATGCAATTTTTTTTTTATTATTTTTTTTTTAAAGTTTAATCGCTTCATACCTATAGTGACGTTTTAAGGACCCTATAGTGGCGTTTTGAAACTCGATTTTTGGACAATCGAGTTATAACAGGGGCATTTCCCTAATTAGTTTGGGAAAGGGGGCAAAATGCTAGATTTTTTTTTTTGAAAGGGGCATTTGCCCATTTTCTCCCTCAACGATGTCACATACTCATCAATTAGCTTCTCCATATACGTACATATTGAATAGACACTACTCACCAATCCTTATGTTGAGTTCATAGAGGGTTATATTTTCAAACTGTGACCCTATGTTTTATGAACTGGAAAATTAAAAAGATAACTTAGTCGATTCAAGGTGACTAGCCTCCTAAACTTGAGAGGGATAATAGAGTTTTTGGTTTAATTTCTGCTTGCTTCATTTATAATTCCAGGTACATAAATACTAGTGAGGAGATAGGCTTCATCACAACCAACTCCTAAAACATAGGATCTAACTCCTACTTAAATTTAAATACAAATTGAAATTAAATCCTAATCTACTGCATAATTTTATTAGAATTCTATTCAAATTCAAACTTCTTCAACTACTTCAAAATTATTTGCCATTTGGCCTTGGGACATAACACTATGTAACCAAATTCTTGGAACCTTAGTGTGTGCTTAGTGTGTTTGAAACCTATTTCAAGTCCAATATAAGTTAGAGGCTCAAGCATCAAGAAGACTAAAGTTTATCAGATCTTGACTCCAATTTGATCCCTTCTCAACAGATCAAGCTCTAGTTAACTCGAGCCACCGAGACAAAATCTTGGCCCATCAAGATTTAAGCAAAAATAATTTTCCTAATCCATTTCTTCACATGTAATGTACTAGGGCCAGGTTTCGTGGTTTTCAAGCCAAGGTATAAAAGCAACCATCGGACATGTTTTTCAAAACTTTTGGAAAGTCGTGTGTAGGGACTGGGTTTGAGCACTGTTCTTGAGGGATAAGTGAATTTAAGCCCAACATGCCCAATACAATAAATTTGTAGAGAGTGGGTAGAAGAACTGAGCTTTAATGAGTGTAACAACAGTCGAAGATGATTAACAAAAATGAGTAAGTAAAACTAATATGAACTTGTGCAAATAATTCAATCCTCAGCACTAGTCCGAGGAGTTTCAACTTGTTATTTCTTGAGTGATAATGAAAGTGGTTACAAAGTTAGCTCAGACTGCTACAGTCTTTTCTCTGGTCCAAAAATCCTCTCCCCTTTTTGTAGAAGATTTCTTACATTATATAGTTTTTCTTGGACCATCTTGATCCTACAATTGTTGATTATTTGAGCCACTACTTGAGTACCTGTCCCATCAGCCATCCTCTCTTGCCTTCTGTGAGTTGTGGTAGCCAAGACAACACTGTTCAGAGGTCTTTTCCACATAAATGCGGCCAAAGTGTTAGTTGTGGAGCATTTAATGCAGAGGAAAAAACTTTTCCTGGAATTGCTCTACCGCCATGCTTTAGTGTGCTTACTGGCTGTACTTATCTTTTTCCCTGGAATGCTTTGGAAGATTGTCTTTGTCGGTAAATCACATTTCTTCAACCTCAGCTTTGGCTAGCTGAGGACGGAGTTGTCCTCGGCACGGTTACCACTGTCCTCTTCATATGCGATTATGGGCCTCGGCATAGGCCTCAGGCCCAGTACAAGAGGCGGACGCATATCGCTGGGCCATATGACCCCACAATAACCCCTCAAAATCTTGTTTTTCAACCCCTCGGGAGGAAAGAAGGATTTTGATATCCTCGACCCACCTTGTTTACAGTTACACCCCTTCTATCTAAACTCCCAAATGCCTTTTTACCTTCTCAAGGCACGCTCCTGATGCTTTGGCGTCCAGAGCGCGCCCTCATTAAATTTTGACGGCACTTTTGTCCCCCACGTTCAACGGCACGATGCGGATCTAACGGTGGAGGATTTCTTGGGGTTATGAGTGGGAATTTTCCCACTTGTAACTTCTGTACCACTATAAATAGCCTTTTAAATCAACTCCTTTCCCTACTTCCAACAATCACATAGCTCTAGAGTTCATACACTAAATCTGTCACTCTCCCTCACTTCCTTGTGCGTCTACAATTACCAAAAATTTGTCCAAGGACCTTCTTTTCAAACTTGTAAGTTTCCTCGAATCCCTTTAGTTTTATTTCTTTCCATATATCCTCTTTTCATCACACTTTTTTCTTCTTGGCTCTACTTTTCGTTTCAAACTTGTTAGTTTCTCTTCAAATCTTCTTAGGAAATGGGTAGGTTCAAGTGTTTAGTTGAATCCGAGGAGGATAGAGAGAAATTTAGGGCTAAGTACAGGATCCCACCAATAGTGGGCATGAGATACGCCACCCAAGGAGAGTGGGTAGACGATAGGAAAGGGGGAGAGGTGGTCATCCCAATGATCGCCTTCATAGAGGGAGGGATGACCATCCCTATGGGTACTATCACAAGGAACTATCTCAGATTCTTTAGACTATCCCCCACACAATGCGCCCTAAATATGTTCAGAGTGTTAGGGAGCGTAGAAGCCCTAAATGAGAGAATGAACCTGGGATTGACATATCATGATGTCAACTGGGTATACAACCTGCATCATTTGAAGGGGCAGGGATACTACCTTAAGTCAAGGTATCCCGAAATAAGCCTAATTCAATGCCTCTTTATATCAAACAAGGGGCTAAAGGAAGATTTTTTAATTTTTTCTGGGGAATGGCACGATGGATTGCCCTGTCCGGTTAAGGAGGGAACATCAGGTGGGGGTCTAGTCGTAAATTTATGCACCTGGGTTTATATTTCCCTTTTGTTTCGCACAATTTCTGCTTCTGACAAATTCTTCTTTCGTTTTAATGATTTTACAGACAAACGTTCTACCAAACCTCGGCTCAACTTAGTCAACAAAGAAAGTTTAGACAAAATTCTACGGTCCGAGGTGTTTGTAAACGAAGCCAACGGTCAATTACGAGCTGCGCACATAATCCTTGGGTACAAACCTATTTCCCTTGGATTCCAAGCTCCCAAGTGTGTAATAAAAGCCAAAGATCGTCGTCTTCACCGTATTAGTGTGGCCTTCAAAGGATTCGTTGTTCCTGAGGTCGTTCTAATTCCTGAGGGTACACCATTTACACAGCCACTCTTTGTGGGCATCCCTTCAGTAGGAGCATCTTCATCTCAACCCATTGTTAAGGAAGGAGAGGAGGAAAGAGAAGAGGAAGAAAGAGAAGAAGAAACAGAGGGGGTTGTAGACTTGTCAGACTCTCAGGACGAATTTGAGGTGTTCAACTGACCTCTATCCCTCAAGGATACATCAGCTGACCTTGATCATCAGCAACAAATAGACACCATCACTTTGGACGAGATGGGTATTCAAAGGAAAACTCAAAGAAGTTTGCTGGATTTAATAGAGTCCCAGCCCGGAAAGGGTGCGTCGGAGAAACTAATTCAGTCCAAACTTCCTCCTCCTCCTCCCAAACTTCCTCTTCCTCCTTCTCAGCCATCTTTGCCATTCAGATCTGACTCTACTGACCCGAAAAGAAAGAGAGAGCAGAAAGGCAAGGAGGTAGTGGATGCATGAAAATCTCACCCTGTGCATGAAGACGAGGCCCAACGAGCTGCGAAGCAGCAAAAGACTGGCCAAACATGGCAGAGGGGCTTGGAGAGATGGGATAATCAGCCATCTGAGTCTCAGGCCTGGCTTCCAGCTCCGATGCTTAATGGTGAACTCTTGAGGGATAATGCATCCATCAGGGATTTCCATGGAGGTGTTGGATGCCAAGTGGCCTCGGCCTTGGAGGAGGCGTTATTACTCCCCACTGACATGGCCGAGTTGCGGTCTATCAGGAAAAATGAGGTTTTCCTTAACATCAAAAAGTACCTAGGTATGGTATGATGCTATTCCTTTTTTTTTTTTTAATCTTTATTGTTATTTGTAATGTTACTAACCCTTTTCTTTCAGGCTGTCCAAGCCACTTTTAGGGCTAAGGAGATAACCAATTCCTGCTACCGGTAGCTGGACGACGAGAGGACTAGGCGCGTGGCAATTGTGGAATCATTCAACATCGCCGATCAGTCCAACAAAGATTTAAGGAAGAAGTTGACTGAGGAGGAAAAGGCCAAAAAAAGTGCTGAATCGGGTCTAGAGAGTGCTCAAAGGCAAGCCGAGGATCAGAGGCTGCTCTTGCGTGATGCCAAGGAATAGTTGGCTTCTTCCAAATAGCAGATAGCGGCCCTTCGGAAGAAATTAGAAGAAGCCCAAAAGCTTAAGGATCAGGCCGAGAGGTCAAGAGATGAGGTCGATAAGGCTAAAATGGAGGCTGAGAAAGCTCGGGACGAGGCTAAGCAGCATGGTTACGACGTCAGAGTAGCCGAGAACAAGAAAACCCTTAGGGCAGAGGTCCCAGTCGTGTGTCGAACCTATTGTGCTCAGACTTGGAGTGAAGCCCTCAACCGAGCTGGGGTTGAGACTTCTTCTGAGCTAAGAATACTAGAGAATATCTACTACCCACCAGCCATACGAGCCTTGGACCCTCCTTCCGGCCAAATTGAAGCAGCCTCTACAGTTGCTGACTCGATTGAAAAAATATAGCCTCAGGATCCTCTTCCTCCCAGTTAGCAGGAGCAAACAAAAGAACCTGAAGCTCCCAAGGAAATATCCTCGAATAAGGATGCAGAGGTTCCACAAGATGGGGTGTCTTCCCAAGGTTTTCAACAGGCCTTAGCTTCAGTTACCATGCCTGCTGAGGAAGCCCTTAAAGAGAAAAAAAAAACGATCCTTACTGAAGCAGCTAAACAAGCTAGCAAAACTTCCAAGGATAAGCTTCAGATAAAATTGAAACAATGAATCTTCTTTTGTAATGTAGTCACAATTTCTGTAATGAAATTTCTTTTTCCTAAAGCATGTTTTAATGAAATATGCATTTTACTTTCTCGAATCTGTATGAGATAATTTTTTCATTTATGTAATTTTCATTTTGACTGTTCTTTGTTTGAACATAACCATATACCATAAAAGTGCAAAATTTTTTACACAAGGGAAAACAAAGTTTATATATATTTTTAATTGGTAACCGGAGTGGATCAAAACTAACTTTGAACCTATCAATTCCAACAAGGTTTTTTTTTTTTTTTTTTTTTTTTTTTTTTTTTTTTTTTTTTTAACTTTAAGGAAAATATCCAAACATTTGACCAAACAATAGCCAAGTCCATGGCACCCTAAAATGCTCTAAGTGATGCTCATGGGCTTACTTTGGTTTACATCTTTGCTGGGTGATAACAAACCTTGTGATCCGAGAGAGGAAATCAGAAGTTAGTTTTTATTTAATCCTTCAACAGATGTTAAAGGGTATCAATTTCCACTAAGTCTGTGGTCCGAGGAACCTGACATGACTTAGTTTAGAAGTACATATCTGCCCTTCGTTTCTTGTGTTTCGTGGCACCCATTTTGAGTTGTCTTAATCCCACTTCAACTGTGTTGCGCGTCCTGAGGATCCTGATCTTGGCGGGATGGGCCTTTTTCTTTCTTCCCTTTGTTTCATGGGCTCTAAGGCTTGTCCCTTCATGGATTTTAGGCTTCAAGTCTTTTGGGCTTGCCATGGGATTGGCCCATTGTGCTATTTCTCTAGGCCTTGGTGTTATGATTTTTTAGACCTCAACATTTAGCCCCCCGAGCTCGTGGGTTGCCTGCAGCCCACGCGTGAGTAATTTAGAATTTTAGTTTTTGTAGGACTTCCCTCTTCACTATTTTAATTATCCTCGGGGTTCCCCTTTACCTTCCTTCAAGATCCTAACTTTCCCATTGCTTTTGGGTATCCTGGTCTTCTTTGCATGTTGCGCTCCCTTCTTTTGTAACTCCTTTTTGCACGGGACGTGACAGTTGAATTTTGGAGTGAAAACTTCCTCTACCCACTTTTTACGTTTCCCGTAACTCCCAGTAATAACTGCTAATAACTCTCTTCTTTGAAATTAAATTTTGGCAACTGGCGCGTCTTTCCATACATCGTCTTCTCCAACCGGTTTTGGTGCCATTATTGCAATCATTTCATATTTTTTCTTTTACTTCCCAGAGTCTTCCATTCTCAAGCTTATCTCCTTCCTCTCGGTTAATTTGCTTCTTTGTTTTCCATTCCCAGGTTCTTTATTCTCTCAACTTTCCTATTTCTAGTGTACTTGCTGCTCTATGGCTTCCTCTTCCTCTCGAAAAAGGAGGGAGCATACTCCTAGCCCCTTTGAGGGCGAGAGTTCTTCTGGTTCTGCACAAGGTGAGTCACAGGGGGTCATGGAGTGCCCGGCTCTCCCTTTCCTTTGGTGTCCCATGGTGAGGCCCCTTCGTCCCCTCACACTTGGGTATTTTCCGGTTAGGCAGGTTTCGCCATTTCTGCTCAGGTCCCAGACCCAAGAGAGATTTCAGATCTTTAGATTAGACGAGGATCTTGGGAGGCGGTTCCCATTTTCTTCAATTTCGTTCCTGGGAAGATCACTGGTTGGCCCATTTGGGTGGACAGGGAACTTTTTGACGAGGAATTTATGGGCTGTCTGGAGTGCGTCGGGGTTCTGAATGCAGTGGCGATTTCTAGGAATCTTGAGGGTTTCAAAGACGCTAAAGGTCTCAGGCACTTGGTACATCGACTAAGTCTGTGGTCCGAGGAACCTGACATGACTTAGTTTCTGTTCATTAGTTCAATAGATGTCTAAAAGTATTAATTTCCACTAAGTCTGTGGTCCGAAGAACCTAACATGACTTAGTTTCTGTTCAATACTTCAATAGATGTCTAAGGGTATTAATTTCCACTAAGTCTGTGGTCCGAGGAACTTGACATGACTTAGTTTCTGTTCAATACTTCAATAGATGGTGGTGAACCGCATGACGCGCAATTACAACAAATCACAGTGCAAACAGGACTGCTTTCATTAATAATAATACCTTCTTAGGTTATTTACATTCCATGGGTGGAGTACAACTTTCTCATCTAAGTCTTCTAAATAATATACACCTATTCCTGCTACTGAAGTGATGCGATATGGTCCTTCCCAGTTGGGCCCCAACTTTCCCCAGGCCGGGTTCTTGGCACTACCCACAACTTTTCTTAGCACCAAGTCTCCTGGTGCTAGTGGCTGTAGCCTCATTTTGGCATCATACTCTTGCTTGAGTTTCTGATGGTAATAGGCTTGTTGGATCATCGCTTTTTCTCTTCTTTCTTCAACTAAATCCAAACTCTTTGCTAGCAGTTCATCATTACTGCTCGGACTGAAGGTACTCGTTCTCAACGTTGAAAAGCTGGTCTCTAGGGGGATGACAGTCTCGGCCCCGTAAGTCATGGAAAAGGGGGTCTCCCCTGTTGACCGACGTGGTGAAGTCCGGTATGTCCACAAGACATGTGGTAGTTCTTCCACCCGTCTTCCCTTTGCATCATCTAACCTCTTTTTCAGCCCAGCGACTATGACCTTATTAACAGCCTCGGCCTGCCCATTTCCTTAGGGGTAGGCAGGAGTGGAATACCTATTTGTAATTCCTAGATCACAACAGTATCTTTTGAAAGCCTTGCTATTAAATTGGAGGCCATTATCCGAGATGAGGGTATGAGGGACCCCAAATCGAGTAACGATGTTCCTCTAGATAAACTTCTTAGCATCCACATCCCTGATGTTAGCCAAGGGTTCGGCTTCGACCCATTTGGTGAAATAGTCCGTGCCTACTAATAGGTACCTCTTATTTCCCACTGTTTTAGGGAAAGGGTCTACAATATTCAAGCGCCACTGAGCAAACGGCCAAGGACTAGAGAGAGGATTGAGGACCCCACCTAGTTGGTGGATGTTTGGGGCAAACCTTTGGCATTGATCACATTTCTTGACATACTCTTGTGCTTCCTTCTGCATACCCGGCCACCAATATCCTTGGGTGATGGCTCTGTGAGACAAAGATCTTCCTCCTGTGTGACTCCCACAAATTCCTTCATGCAACTCCTCGAGCAGCAACTCTGATGCTTCGGGATGTATACACAGCAAATACGGCCCAGAATAGGAGCGCTTATACAACTTGCGATCCTCGGACAGCCAGAACCGAGGAGCTTTTCTTCGTATTTTCTCAACTTCTGATTTCTCTTCAGGTAGTGTATCATCTTTGAGATAGCTCACTATAGGATCCATCCAGCTCGGACCCACTCTAACTTGATGGATCTGAACCATGTCCTTCTTGATTCCATCTGCTCTGCACAAATCCTCAACAATGATGACTCGAGGTAAACCCTGCGCCGAGGAGGTGGCAAGAGTGGCCAATGAATCTGCGTGTGTGTTTCCACTCCTAGAGACGTGTGACAAGTCGAAAAATTCAAAATTTGATTGCAAGCGTCTGACCTGACTCAAGTACTTCTGCATTCTCACATCTCTGGCCTCTAGCTCTCCCTTCACTTGGCCCACTACTAATCTTGAGTTCGAGAACACTTCCACTGCCTTTTCCCCCATTTTCTGTGCCATAGTCATTCCTTGCAATAATGCTTCATATTCGGCTTCATTGTTCGTGGCCGAGAATCCTAGTCTCAATGATTTCTCTATGGTGATCTTCTCAGAAGATATTAGAACTAGCTCCACCTCGGACCCCCTTTAGTTTGCTGTGCCATCAACATACACTTTCCAACGTGAGGGTTTTTGCACAAAGACTGTGCCAACCGATTTTTCATCCATGTCTTGCTCTTTTCCTACTATTTCTATAGGGGGTTCGGCAAATTCAGCTATTAAATCAGCGAGGACCTGGCCTTTGATAGAGGTCCGAGGCATGTATTTGACATCGAAAGCCCCTAGAACTGTGTTCCACTTGGCAACTCTTCCCGTGTAATCGGCGCTTCGGAGTACAGACTTAAGTGGAAGTTGAGTTAAAACAACAATCGTGTGCGCTTGGAAGTAGTGAGGGAGCTTTCGTGTGGCATGCACTACTGCCAAAATCACCTTTTCCAAAGGTAAATAACGCACCTCGGCCTCATGTAATGACTTACTCACATAATAGACTGGTCGTTGTATGCCGTTATCAATTCGTATCAACACCAAGCTTACAGCATGAGGGGCCACTACAATGTAGGCGAACAAGACCTCGTCGGCCTCAAGGCTGGACATGATGGGTGGCCGGGATTCCTTAAGTTGCTGGAAGGCCAAATCGCAGTCCTTGGACCACTCAAATCCTTTTCATTTGTTCATCAGGAGGTAAAAGGATTGGCACCTATCCGCAGACCTGGAAATAAACCGATTTAGGGCTGCGATCATTCCAGTGAGTTTCTGGACTTCTTTGGGGTTTCGAGGAGGTTGTAGATTGTGAATTGCTTTGATCTGATCCGGGCTGACCTCAATTCCCCTATGAGTTACCATATAGCCCAAAAATTTGCCAGACCCGACACCGAACGAGCATTTAGAGGCATTGAGACGCAGTTTGTGCTTCCTCAAGATGTCAAAAATGATTCCGAGGTCTCCAACGTGCTCAGACATCGCCTTACTCTTTACCACAATGTCGTCTACGTAGACCTTAATAATTTTGCCCAGCTGTGGCTCAAACATTCTAGTTATCATCCTTTGGTAGGTAGACCCTGCATTCTTCAAACCAAAAGGCATCACTTTGTAGTGGTAGTTTCCAATAGGAGTCACGAATGCCGTTTTTTTTTTTTATCATCCAGGGCTAGTGGTATATGATGATAGCCTTGAAAGGCATCTAAGAAGCTCATTCGAGGATGGCCTACAGTGGCATCCACTAACTGGTCAATCCGAGGCATGGGGAACAGGTCCTTTGGGCACGCTTTGTTTAAGTCTGAGAAATCCACACAAACTCGCTACTTCCCACTTTTCTTTATTACAACCACAGTGTTAGCCAGTCATTCAGGGTAGAACACCTCTTTGATAGCCCCTACTTGCTTGAGTTTTTTCACCTCGTCCCTGACAGCGCCGACGTACTCCCTGGATAGGCGCCGAGGTGGTTGTTTCTTGGGAGTGACTGATGGATTTACATTTAAGTGGTGACATATGAAGTTCAGATCAATTCATGGGGCATCATAAGCGTCCCATGCGAACACATTAACATTTTTCCTGAGGAACCCTATTAATCCCTCATTTTCTTAAGGGGGCAGTTGAGATCCCACCTGGAAGAACCTTTTCGGGTCATCGCCAATGATCACCTTTTCTAAATCCTCACATTTTGTGTCCTCGGCTGGTGCATTAATAGGCGATGCCGGGGTCTTTGATTGCTATGAGCTTTCCTGAACATGGGCCGAGGACTCTGCTCTGGGCCGATGTGAAATGGCAGCCAGTAGGTACTCTCTTGCCGTAGCCTGGCAACCTTGAATTTCTAAGACCCGGCCTTCGGAAGGGAACTTCACATTTTGATACAGGGTGGAGGCAACGGCTCCTAGAGTATAAAGCCAAGGCCTGACCACGATGGCAATGTAGAGGGAGTAAGTATCCATCACGGTGAAGTCAACCTCCACTATCTCCGGGCCAGTTTGCACAGGTAGCCTAATCTGACCCTTTGGCATGACTGTCTTCCCATCGAAACTCATTAAAGGGGAGCTGTAGGGCGTCAAATCCTCTGGTCTTAGCTTCAGCCCTTTATAGAGATCGGGGTACATGATCTCGGCTCCACTACCATCATCTACCATTACCCTTTTCACGTCATAACCCCCAATTCGAAGGGTGATTACCAGCGCGTCGTCGTGGGGTTGGATGGTTCCAATTTTGTCCTCATCGGAGAAACTTAAGACCGGATGAGGATACACTTTGGGTCTTTTTGGCTCTGGGCCAGAGTCATCGGTGGGTAGCCGAGCTACAGACATCACTCTGGAAGGGCATGAGCTTGTTCTCCCCGGAGCAGCAAAAATTACATTTATCGTTCCTATGGGTGGTCTTAAGGAAGTGTCTCTCCGGGGCTCCTGGTTTGCCTGGCCTTGATGACCACTGGAAGGATGCAAAAGGTGTCTCAGTTTCCCTTCTCAGACCAGCTGATCTAGGTGGTTCCAAAGGTTCCTGCAGTCTTTTGTAGGATGTTCGTGGTCCTGGTGGTACTGATAGTACAGATTCTGATTGCGCTTCGTGGGGTTTCCAGCCATCTTATTAGGCCATCTAAAGAATAACTCATTCTTGATTTTTTCCAAAACCTGGCGCACCGGTTCTCTAAATACGGCATTAACTGCTTGTGTGCTGGTTGGTCTGGATTGCCCTGCGAAGTCTCTCCTCGGACGGTTATTGTTGTATTGGTCCGACCTGAAATCCCTCCTCTCTTGAGGGATAATAGACTTACTCACATAATAGACTGGCTGTTGTATGCCGTTATCAATTCGTATCAACACCAAGCTTACAGCATGAGGGGCCACTGTAATTTAGGCGAACAAGACCTCGTCGGCCTTAGGGCTGGACATGATGGGTGGCCGGGATTCCTTAAGTTGCTGGAAGGCCAAATCGCAGTCCTCGGACCACTCAAATATTTTTCATTTGTTCATCAGGAGGTAAAAGGGTTGGCACCTATTGGCAGACCTGGAAATAAACTGATTCAGAGCTGCGATCATTCCAGTGAGTTTCTGGACTTCTTTAGGGTTCCGAGGAGGTTGCAGATTGTGAATTGCTTTGATCTGATCCGGGCTCACCTCAATTCCTCTATGAGTTACCATATAGCCCAAAAATTTGCCAGACTCGACACCGAACGAGCATTTAGAGGCATTGAGACGCAGTTTGTGCTTCCTCAAGATTTCAAAAATAACTCCGAGGT
This sequence comes from Notholithocarpus densiflorus, assembly GCA_030021035.2. Classification (NCBI taxonomy): domain Eukaryota; kingdom Viridiplantae; phylum Streptophyta; class Magnoliopsida; order Fagales; family Fagaceae; genus Notholithocarpus; species Notholithocarpus densiflorus. The sequence goes on from JARYZH020000105.1 coordinate 823,871, forward strand.
CTCCAACGTGCTCAGACACCACCTTACTCTTTACCACTATGTCGTCTACGTAGACCTCAATACTTTTGCCCAGCTGTGGCTCAAACATTCTAGTCATCATCCTTTGGTAGGTAGACCTCGCATTCTTCAAACCAAATGGCATCACTTTGTAGTGGTAGTTTCCAATAGGAGTCACGAATGCCGTTTTTTCCTGATCATCTAGGGCTAGTGGTATTTGATGATAGCCTTGAAAGGCATCTAAGAAACTCATCTGAGGATGGCCTACTATGGCATCCACTAACTAGTCTATCCGAGGCATGGGGAACGGGTCCTTTGGGCACGCTTTGTTTAAGTCTGAGAAATCCACACAAACTCGCAACTTCCCACTTTTCTTTTTTACAATCATAGTGTTAGCCAGTCATTCAGGGTAGAACACCTCCTTGATAGCCCCTGCTTGCTTGAGTTTTTTCACCTCGTCCCTGACAGTGTCAGCGTGCTCCCTAGATGGGTGCCGAGGTGATTGTTTCTTGGGAGTGACTGATGGATTTATATTTAAGTGGTGACATATGAAGTTCAGATCAATTCATGGGGCATCATAAGCGTCCCATATGAACACATCAACATTTTTCCTGAGGAACCCTATTAATCCCTCCTTTTCCTGAGGGGGCAGTTGAGATCCCACCTGGAAGAACCTTTCCGGGTCATCGCCAATGATCACCTTTTCTAAATCCTCACATTTTGCGTCCTCGGCTGGTGCATTAATAGGCGATGCCGGGGTCTTTGATTGCTATGAGCTTTCCTGAACATGGGCCGAGGACTTTGCTCTGGGCCGATGTGAGATGGTAGCCACCAGGCACTCTCTTGCCGTAGCCTGGCAACCTCGAATTTCTAGGACCCGGACTTCGGAAAGGAACTTCACCTTCTGATGCAGGGTGGAGGCAACGGCTCCTAGATTATGAAGCCAAGGCCTGGCAACGATGACAGTGTAGGGGGAGTAAGTATCCACCACGATGAAGTCAACCTCCACTATCTTCAGGCCGGTTTGCACAGGTAACCTAATCTGACCCTTTGGCATGACTGTCTTCCCATCGAAACTCATTAAAAGGGAACTGTAGGGCGTCAAATCCTCTGGTCTCAGCTTCAGCCCTTTATAGAGATCAGGGTACATGATCTTGACTCTACTACCATCATCTACCATTACCCTTTTCACGTCGTAACCCCCAATCCGAAGGGTGATTACCAGCGCATCGTCGTGGGGTTGGATGGTTCCAATTTTTTCCTCCTCGGAGAAACTTAAGACCGGATGAGGATACACTTTGGGTCTTTTTGGCTCTAGGCCAGAGTCATCGGCGGGTAGCCGAGCTACAGACATCACCCTGGAAGGGCATGAGCTCGTCCTCTCCAGAGCAGCAAAAATTACATTTATCGTTCCTATGGGTGGTCTTAAGGAAGTGTCTCTCCGGGGCTCCTGGTTTGCCTGGCCTTGATGACCATTGGAAGGATGCAAAAGGTGTCTCAGTTTCCCTTCTCGGACCAGTTGATCTAGGTGGTTCCAAAGGTTCCTGCAGTCTTCTGTAATATGTCTGTGGTCCTAGTGGTACTGACAATTCAGACTCTGATTGCGCTTCGTGGGGTCTCCAGCCATCTTATTAGGCCACCTAAAGAATAACTCATTTTTGATTTTTTCCAAAACCTAGTGCATCGGTTCTCTAAATACGGCATTAACCGCCTGCGTGCTGGTTGGTCCAGATTGCCATGCGAAGTCTCTCCTCAGACGGTTATTGTTGTATTGGTCCGATCTGAAATCCCTCCTCTCTTGAGGGATAACCTTCTCCTTTCCTTTCCCTTGCAGCTGGTCCTCTTCCACTCTTTTGTATTTGTGAATCTGGTCCATAAGCTGACATACATTGGTGACAGACTTGCCAGTCAAGGATTTCCTCAAGCCGTGCCCGGTTGGGAGACCACTTTTAAAAGTGCTGATGGCGACGTCATCAAAGTTGCCGTCCATCTCATTGTATATTTCCCAATATCTGTCTGAGTATACCTTCAGAGTTTCTCCCTCACGCATGAATAGTGACAACAATGAAATCAGAGGCCGTGGAACCCTGCTGTTCGTAATGAAGCGAGAGCTAAAGGCTTAGGTAAGCTGCTTATAGGAATCTATGGAGTTCATCTTCAAGCCATTGAACCACCTCATCGCTACAGGTCCTATGCTGGACGGGAAAACCTTGCACATCAAAGCTTCGTTTTTGGAGTGAACGGCCATTCTTTGATTAAATTGGCTCACATGCTCTACGGGATCTGTTTGACCATTATAAATGGCGAACGTAGGCTGATGGAACCGCCGAGGTAGCCTAGCCCCTTCTATCTTGCGCGTGAAAGGTGACTTAGAAATCTGATCCAGAGCCTTACTCATGGCATCGTTACCCAAGCCCCTACCAGATAGGCCCTTGTGTTTTTGTCTATGATGGTGCTCGTCTTCATAAGAAAATGTCTCGCTTGGAGGAGTTTTTGATCTCTGCCTGTAATTGTCGTCCTTTTCATCATTAGAGGATATGCCGAAGCCGAAAGGAGACTGCCTTCGCTGTGCGTGGGACAGTTTTCTTTTCAAGTCATCTATCTCCCGTTGCATGGTTTGATTGTTGTTTTGTCTTTGGGATATCACTAAAACAAATTGTATTTTCAGTGACAAAAAAATTCGTCACTAAAAGTCCAGTTTTTTGTCACTAAGGACCTTTAGTGACGAAATTGGACTTTTAGTGACGAAACTCATTTCGTCACTGTAGCCCCGTCACTAAAAGTCCTGGTGACGAAAAATTTCGTCACTAAAAGTCCGATTTGATTTAAAAAAAAAAAAAGTTTTAGTGATGAAAACGTTTCGTCACTAAATGTTTTCCTCACTAAAAACACTATTCAGTGACGAAAATATTTCGTCACTAAAAACACTTTAATTTACTAAATCATATTTAGTGACGAATAATTTCGTCACTAAAACTATGTTCGGGTACATATAGTGACGAAAAAATTCATCACTAAAATTATTTTTAAGAAAATTCAGGCACATATAATGACAAAAATTTTCTTCACTAAAACCATTTCTTACAAAATTTTGCTATATTTAGTGATGAAATTTTCGTCACTAAAACTTATTTTCTGTTTTTATTTTTTTTCATGGCTTTGATATTAACCTATAACCTGTCATTACATTATTAAAACCTCACATTTGAATAACACATTTATTTCAACAACACATTTATAAAAAAAGATCCATACATTCCACAAGTAAAAAATAAAACAAGTATCCAATTCAAACTCCTTCCATACAATAATTGTTTGCAATACATACAATAACTCTACCTAAACCCTATTTTAGAACTAACGGAAGATTTTCTCATATGTCTTCAATTAATGCCAAAAGTAAATCCCCTAAAAGCCACCAATAAGAAATCTGCACAAATATAAAAAAAATACTTCGTTAAAATCGTAAAGTAAAAATATTAACTATGTTATAAGAAACATTTCTAATAAATACATTGACCCCTTCAATATATAAATGACTTAATCTGCCATCGGGTGTCTTACCCATTGTCATCCAACTTTTATCCATGTTTGACTACAATTACAAGATGAATGCTACTTTAGTAAAATAGGAACAACTCATGCATAATGTATTCTAACATCTAAGTCTATAAGCTACTTAGATAAAGTTCTATCTTATTCATGAATGCACAAGTCTATATTAATACTTAAATAAATATACATTGCACACACAAATATACACTCTCAATATGAATTTAAACGACCTTATAACACCACGCAAGCCACCCGCTTGCTCCAACATAACAACCCACCACAAAACCAATTACAAACATCACAACTATAATGCTTACAAGTATTGAAATTGAATAAGGGAACACAATTGCTACTAATCAACAAGTTTCATTCACATTTGCAAGAAATTAAAAACACTCCCAATATGAATTTAAACCACCTTATAACACCATGCAAGCCACCCGCTTGCTCCAACACAACAACCCACCACAAAACAAATTTCCAACATCACAAGTATATATAGAGTTTTATAAGTTTTTAACTAGAATATACTTACTTTGCTCAAGCTAAGTTTACAACTTTCAGAAAAAATCCAAAGTTAACTCGTGTTCTTCACTTTGTTCCTCACAATAGAGAAACTGAAAAATCAACAAAAGAAGTCCAAAAAAAAAAAAAAATCAGCAAAATTTTACCATGCTTATGTAACTAGAATAGTTCAATTTCGAATTCATGATTTTTGTAAAGTTATCAACATTTTCATTGTTTACAACATATTGCAAAAGAACCGCTCTTCGGTTTACCGAACGATTTGATGAAGAAAGGAAAGCACTTTATATTGATTCGAAATCCCGTTGATATTTTGGTAAGATGCTTGTGTAATTTATTTATTGGTCATTTGCCTCACAATCTGCAAATGACCAATAAATAAAGTACAGAATGAATTAAGTAAAGATCTCACGCTTTTAAGTTCTAACCAAAACAAAGTACACAATGAATTGTGTATGGTAGAAAGCTCACTCTTTTAAAATTCTCCTTGTTTCTCTGGATGTTCGCCTCTAATTCTGCAATTTCCCCAGTGCTATAACTATTCGCCAATTCAATGTAGGGCTGCTCAAAGAAAATAATGTACAAATAAACATATTGCACTATGTTCTCAAAGCTCCAAATTTGAATACCATGAACAATGGTTCAAATATGCACATAAGAAAGAACATATGACCACTAATGGATAAGAACATAAATGTTGGATATTCTATTTGTGATTTGTTGCACAAAAAAAGACCAAGAATGAGAGCAGGTGCACAAATATTGGTATGCCTAGCCGAGAAAATATAGATTTAGCAGAGTGGATAAAAAAAAGTAGTAATCTGGCATTAGATGCCAAAATTGTTGTTATGTCAAGGGCTATAAATGTAACATAAGAGTCACATTCATGTTACATTTGCGTAATATAGGCATCACAAAGGTGGGCGCATAAGACAAGTTAAAAGAAAACTACCTAACTCCAAATAGAGCATCACATATAGAAACAAATATTACCATAAGTGTGAAGTGTGAACACTGAATAGTAGCATTTTTCTGCAAATAGCCCAGTCCACACAAATAGCTATTAATTAATGTTTGTTGGCACATTAAAATATGAATTTGAAAAACCCAAAGACACCTTTTCTTCATATATATATATGTGTGTGTGTGTGTGACTACTAGCTTCTAGTATGATGATTATGGAGTTTTAGTCAATCATTATATTCTAGCCATAATGTTGGCTGCCTATTCAAACAAGATAACTATTTAGCCCAAAATATCAAAAGATTTTAGTACCTGATCTCTGCTTGGTAAGAAGAAAAATGCATTGGGAAGCAGATACTGTAGCATCCCATCATATAAGGTAAGGTACAAAATGAATCCAAGATTTACCGAACGATTTGATGAAGAAAGGAAAGCACTTTATATTGATTCGAAATCCCGTTGATATTTTGGTAAGATGCTTGTGTAATTTATTTATTGGTCATTTGCCTCACAATTTGCATATGAAATAAGTAAATAGTTCATTTCATTGTAAAATTCATGACCTTGCTCATAAAATTTATGACTAGTACTCTTATCACTAAAAACCTGTTATTAAAAGACAGTTAAGCAAACACATGATGGGGAATTCCCCCTCAAAACAGAGTAAGAGACTTCCCATGCACAACATTTCCTTTGGGCCCTCTACTCGAAATTTCCACTTTCTTCACTACTAAAAAAAAACCAACGAAACAAAAACACGAAAAAAAAATCCCAGCTTGGTCTAACCTAGAAGAAGTCCTTCTTTTCTTCCATTTTCACCAACACAAAATCACAGCCAATCCTCTCTGCAAAAATCCCAAGACAAAACCAAAATCCCAGCAATAAAGAACACCAAAACAGAACCAAACAGCAATAACCCAAAGCTACAGCAAACACAAAAAAGCTCCCTCTCCTTTCTTTCATAAATCCGAAGCCATAACCAGCTAACCTCCTGAAATTCCAAATTGAAAATCACCCAAAAAGTGTCTCCTTTCCCACTCATACACGGCCAGCTCTCAACAGTGGCTATCCCACTCTCAAAAACTCCATAAACAGAACCCAAACCCATAACAAAAATATAAAAATCCAACCTTTTCGCCATCAAGCCAAGAAACACACAAAAGTCTCTCTAGCAAACTCATGACTTTGAATGCACAATACCTTCCTCAAAGCTAATCAGACCTCCATGAATGCACAACCATTACACAGTAAATATCAAATACCCAAACTAAACAAAAATGCATATACCCATTACTGTATCAAACAAAAAAATACTCAAAGGAACTAGAATCATTAAACAAAAAAATTAACATCAAGCATTTAGAATCATTAAACAAAAATACCCAAAGGAACTAGAATCATTAAAAAAAAATTTTAAAAAAAATTAACTCAAAAGGTAAAAAAAAAAAAAAAAAAAAAATACCAGATGGTGCAAAGGACTGAAACGTTGCCGGAAGCGTCGCAGATAGTGCGAAGGACTGAATCATCACAAACGGTTGGCGAAGGACTGAAGCGTCGCGAACGGCCGGTGAGCTGAACTGTCGCGAATGGCCGGCGAGCTAAACCGTCGCGAGCTGAAGCGAGCGAACTGTCGCGAGTTGAAGCGAGCAAAGTGTATCGGCGACGGTGAGGCAAGGTAGATCGGCGACGGTAAGGCGAGGAATGGCGATGGTGAGACGAGGATAGGCGACGGTGAGGCTGGGTTTGCAATGGTGATTGCGACAGTGAGGCTAGGTTTGCGACGGTGAGGTTGGGTTTGCGACGGTGAGGCTGGGTTTGGCGACGGTGAGAGTGAGAATTAGCGACGGTTTGAGAGTGAATCGGTGACGGTCAGAGAGTGAATCGGCAACGGTGGGAAGTGAATCGGCGACAGTGAGAAGTGGTTTCAATTTGTTTGCTATTTGGAAATATAGGGAGCAGAGTTTTTTGTGAGAATCAGGTGAGTGAGGGAAGTTTAACAAAACAAAAAGGGGTTGAATTACATTTTTAGTGTAAAACTTATTGTGATGACTTATATTTCGTCATTGTTGGCTACCTTTAGCGACGAAAATTAGCTTCGTCGTTGATAATGATACCCATTTTTGTGATTTTTTTTTAGTGACGACTTATTTTCGTCACTATTTGTGACTTTCAGCGACAAAATGAGTTTCATCACTAATAGTATTCTTATCAGCACCTTTAGTGACGAAAGTTTTCGTCACAAAAAACTTAAACTTTTAGCGACAAAATAATTCGTCGCTATAGATGAATTTAGTTTGGCGCCTACATTTTCGTTTGGCACCTTTAGTTCAACTCAACATTTAGTGAAGAAATTTATTTTTCGTCACTAAATGTGACTAATTTTTTTATATTTAGTGACGAAATATAAATTTCGTCACTAAATGGTACTTTTTAGTGACGAAAAAATTTTCCTCACTAAAATTCGTCAGTGAAAATATATTTTGTTGTAGTGATATGCGACTGTCCACCTGAGAATGGCCTTTGCTCGACTGGGTGGTATTCACACTTCCCTCTCGATTCCTTTCATTCTCTTGATTTTGTTCATGTTTAGAGCCAAGAAGGTTACCCTGTCGTTGGGATCCCATGGGTTTCGTCCATTGAGGACCTGCTTGGCGTGGGTTTTCCTGGTGTGGACCTGATCCTACCATGTCTAACTATTGCACTTACTAATCCACAAGTTCTCCCCACAGACGGCGCCAATTGTAGGGACTGAGTTTGAGCACTGTTACTGAGAGATAAGTGAATTCAAGCCTAACAAGCCCAATACAATAAATTTGTAGAGAGTGGGTAGAAGAACTGGGCTTTAATGAGTGTAACAACAGTTGAAGATGATTAACAAAAATGAGTAAGTAAAACTAATATGAACTTGTGCAAATAATTCAATCCTCGGCACCAGTCCGAGGAGTTTCAACTTGTTATTTCTTGAGTGATAATGAAAATGGTTACAAAGTTAGCTCATATTGCTACAGTCTTTTCTCTGGCCCAAAAATCCTCTCCCTTTTTTGTAGAAGATTTCTTACATTATATAGTTCCTTTTGGACCATCTTGATCCTACAATTGTTGATTATTTGAGCCACTACTTGAGTACCTGTCCCATCAACCATCCTCTTTTACCTTCTGTGAGTTGTGGTAGCCAAGACAACACTGTTCAGAGGTCTTCTCCACATAAATGCGGCCAGAGTATTAGTTGTGGAGCATTTAATTCGGAGGCAACAACTTTTCCTAGAATTGCTCTACTACCATGCTTCAATGTGCTTATTGGCTATACTTATCTTTTTCCCTAGAATGCTTTGGAAGATTGTCTTTGTCGGTAAATCACCTTTCTTCAACCTTGGCTCTGGCTAGCCGAGGACGGAGTTGTCCTCGGCATGGTTACCACTGTCCTCTTCATATGCGATTATGGGCCTCGGCATGGGCCTCAGGCCCAGTACAAGAGGCGGACGCATATCCCTGGGCCATATGACCCCACAATGTGTGTTAGTGGTAGAGGCGTGCCTTGCTCTCCGGAGAGGCAACAAAACTGTGCGGGTAGCATGCAGTGTAGGACATGGCAAAGCCAATCCCACCCTTGCTCTAAAGCGGACAATAACTGGAGATGGGCACTGCCTTCAAAAGCACCTTTTTGTAGGGGAGGATTTTGTTCCAGCCTCTGCAAGCTTATTGTCCTCTTTGGGGAGCCAAGCCCGCAAGGTTTTGTTCTCAGTGCCAAGTATGGGATGACTTCTGAGTCCGTCCCACATCGGCAAGAGATGCGCCCCACCAATGCCTTATAAGCTCTTGTGTGTTAGTGGTACACCATGCTGATGCTCCAAGAGCTTATAAGGCATTGGTGGGGCACATCTCTTGCCGATGTGGGACGGACTCAGAAGTCATCCCATACTTGGTACTGAGAACAAAACCTTGCAGGCTTGGCTCCCCAAAGAGGACAATAAGCTTGCAGGGGCTGGAACAAAATCCTCCCCTACATCGTGTATTGTAAAAAAACATAGGACTTTATCAGTGGCGACGCCACGTTCAGGCCAGGGTGTTCCTGGGAACACCCTGACCTGAAAAAAAAAATTATATATAATAATTAAAAAAAATTTATTTGTTTACCCTTAAAAAAAAAAATTAAGAACACTCTCAATCAAAATTAAGAACACCCTCAAATAAAAAAATATATATATATATATGTTCTACTTTCAAGAAAAAAAAAAAAAAGCCCAAAAAAAATTTGAACTAAAATCCGAAAAAAAAAAAAAAAAAATTGTAACAGAGTAGGCGGCAAGCCCACGGATTCTCAAAAAAAAAAAACAACGGACGGCAAGCCCAACATCAAGCCCACGACAAGCCCAACATCGGATGACGACGCAATGTTTTTGCAAGATTTTTATGACAAAAAATTGAAAAAATCTTGCATTTTTGTTGTTTGTAACTGAGGTTGAGAAGGAGGGAGAGGAAGAGATTTGTTAGGAAGAGAATGAAGAGACTGAGAAGGGCAGAGAGGAAGAGACTTGTGAGAGAAAAAAAAAGATAGGAAAAAGAGGGAACCTCTGAACGTGTAGATGAGAGATGATTAGTTAGGAACTGGGAATGTATAAGTCAAGGCATTGGGAAAGTAAGAGAAGTTTAAATGTGTGGATGAGAACCATTCTAGACAAGAGTGAAAAAAGAAAAAAAAAAGAAAAAAGAAAAAGAAAAAGAGAAGATAAAGATGAGAGAACTAAAAATGGTGGAAAGGATAAAAATCAAGGAAAAACCGGATTGGGCTTGGGCAATTTAGGAATTTACAATTTCCTTTTATCAAGTAATTTCCCATCATGCCACTTTCTCCTCTGGTACTCATTGATTGAGATATATACATATATATATATATATAAAACTTGAGTCAAATTAGATTATCTGCATTATTGTTTCTCAAAAAAAGATTATTTGCACATGGAGTGTGTGCTAGTGCAACAAATAAACAATAATTTAATTAATCAATAATTAATTGGGGGAAACAACTAATAAATAATACTAATTAATAATTTAATTAACCAATACATTATAAAAGACAAACAAATTAAATTATTTAGGCTAGACAACAATTAATAATTTTATAATTAATGAAATAACAATATAACAAATTATAGTTTATAAAAGACAAACAAATTAATGAAACAACTAAACAACAATAATTAATAATTTTATTAATATTTCAAATGAACTTATAGTTTTTTGTTTATTCTTTTGCTAGAATTATGGACAAATATTTGATAAGAAAACCACGTAGAATGCAATTGTAAACTTTATGTATTTGCTTATTTTTTTTATTGTTGTTGTTGTCAATATACAAAATTTTCTAGAGGAACACTTTGAAAAAAATTCCTGGAATCGCCACTGGTTTTTATAAGGGAAATTTCTATTGCGTACGTTCACTCTCACTTAGTTTTTTGAACTAAAGTCATGACTTGAAAATAGCGACTTCAAGTCATGATTTCTGTGCAAAAGTGGTGAGTGTGTATACTATGTGCGTGAGTGTGTATACATTGCTATTTGTATAATACAGTTTGATAACAAAACCTTGCTAAATATATAAACACATGTATATGATAGTCACCAAACCTTGTTAAATATTTAGACACGTATATATGATATCCTACCAGACCTGTGAATCACCAAAACCAAATGTCTGAGCTAGGTTCTTTATATGCACTTGAATGGTGGTCAAAAGGAAAATGCTAAAGAATTGTTTAATTTGCGACATGCGCCATTGCGCAATGCTATTGAAAGGGCATTTGGTGTACTGAAAAAGAGATTTCCTATCATAGCAAGTACAATAGAGCCTAGTTATTGTGTTGACACACAAAATGAAATCATTTTATTATGTTGCATACTTCATAATTATTTAATGGGTGTCGATCCTGATGAAAGTCTTATTGCTGAAGTTGATGAAGAGGTTTTACATTCTCATTGTGAACGTGTGGTCCCTACTCCTAGAGAAGATGATAAGCATGCTAGACAATGAGATATTATAAGAGATTCTATAGCATTAGCCATGTGGCAAAACTATGTCCAAATGTGATAGCTTTTGGGTTTATTGTTGTCATGTTGTTTAAGACTATGTTATGTTTCAATTACTTAGACCTAAATGTTATGCAAATTTCTCTTTTCATTTTGATATTGCTCTCTATCTTTTGATAATTAATATTAATATCTAAACAATATTTTATATGTGTTTTTTGTCTTATTAATTATAGCATGGGTAAGATATAAAAGAAGAATGGTGGAGATCCAAGCAAAGAAGTACAATGGAGTAGTGTTATGGATGATGCTTTAATGGATTTTTTTTTACATCAAGTGATCATCGGTGGTAAAGTTAATGGAACTTTTACCTTTAAGGCATATGATGACATAGTGAAAGAGTTGGTTGAAAAATTTCACATGGAGATTAATAAGGATAAGGTGAAAAATCGACAAAAGACATTGAAGAAGAATTTTCATGAATGCTATGACATATTTATAGATGGATTGAGTGGTTCTGGATGGAATGATTCTTTAAATATATAGACAGTTGAACTAGAAGTTTGGGAGCCACTTATAGCAGTAAATTACCATTTTTTGTGAGTTTAATTTTGAATTACATAATTATATCTGTAATATAACCATTTTTCTTGGTTTGTAACAGTCTAAACCTGCGGCCAAGAAGTGGATGACAACACCTATGCCCAACTACTCTAAGATGACACAACTTTGGGCTAAAGATAGAGCAAAAGGTGATCATGCTGAAACTGCAAAGGAGAGACGTGCTAGGTATGCTGCATCGACCACTATTGATGAGATTGATAATTTGGTATCTCAAAATGAAGTTTCTTTGGAGAACTTTGAAGTCGAAGATGATCAGAGGTCACCATAAATTAATGTTGTATGTTCTCGAGCGTCATCACAAGATGCAATGTCTTCTAAAAGCAAGAAAAGAAGACTGGCAGAAGATGACGAACTTGGGAATGTAATTTCCCAGTCATTTGATAATGTATCAATGGAAATTGATAGGGTGACTGAGGTTATGGCAAAGTGTTTTTCAAAGTCATATGGAGAAGAAGTTCATGCAGCGTTGGGCGTATTGGACTTGGATCCAATATCAAAGACTGAGACCTACATGTTCTTTGGTTGCCCAGATCATGAGTGCAAATGTGTTCTATTGACACTGATGTCTAAGCCTAAAAATTAAAAAGTGTGGGATTTCTTGGCCAACTTTAGATTTGCTTTATTTTGTTATTTTGTTTTGTTTTGGCAAGACTCATTATAGTTAAAAAAAAAAAAAAAGATATTTGTTTGTATTTTTTAGACAATGTTTATTTTGTTGAAAATAAATATGTGATGCGTGAATTTCTTTACAACATAGAAATATACATAACTTAATTTTTAGCTACAATAAATTTTTTTCCCCCTAAACTAGAATCATTATTTATGTTCTTTAAAATGAGGGGTATAATAGTAATGTTATTATAAAATAATTTCTTTTCATTCCATTCATTCCAATGTCACTTCCAAACAATATTACTTACATTCCATTCAATTCCATTCCTTTATTTTAAAACATCCAAACAAGATTTTTTAATTCAAAATCATTCATTTCCCTACTAAATTCATTCTATTCCATTCCTTTAATGACTATTCCATTCCATTTCATTCCCTTATGAACTCTCAAACGGAGTGTAAGAGTCCTGAATGAAAAGATTTGGATTTATTTTTTCTATTTATCCTTTTGTGATTGTTTGAATTTATTAAAATTATTTTGTTGCTTATTTTGGTGGAGCTATGGGTCAACAAATCAATGAATGGCCAAATTTCATTTTTGATTCTGGGTTCTTTATATCAAAATGGGTAAATTACAAAGTTAGTCCCTATATTTTACACCATATCTTAATTTTGGTCCCTAACCTTTCACTTGTGTCAATTTAGTCCTTAATATTTCCAATGACGTGTCAATTTAGTCTTTTCTATTATCCCTTGGATGAAAAAAGCTGATGTGTCAAACGGAATAATAAAAAAATATTTTTCATGCCATATCAATTACCCCACATCAATTTTTTTAAAGAAAAACCCACTTCAAATGTTCACATGTGAGATTTGTAATCTTGATTCTTGACTCACGTGAGAGTTGGGGGGGGGGGGGGGAGAGAGAGAGAGAGAGAGAGAGAGAGAGAGAAGAAAGGGAGGTGAATCTGATGAGAGATTGGAAGGATTTAGAATTTTCCCTAGACTGATTTGTACATGTGAACATCTGAAATGGTTTTATTTTATTTTTGTTTTTAAAATAATTTGAGTGGATTTTTTAAGCCAGCAATATCAACTTCAACTTAAAAAATCCAAAGCCCAACACATAACACCCAGAAGCTAAAAATGATCAAAAGGTTCAAAACCACGATCTTTCTCAGCTTTTTGAAATTGATAAGATTAAGATTGGAAATAAATGGGTTTGTTTGAAAGAAAGGAAAAAAATAAAAAAGCTCAAAAGAGACAAAGATCAGAGAAAGAGATAATAATGTGAGCGAGGTTGTGGAAGATGGTGTTATATAAGAAGAGAGATACAGAGAGAGAAAGCAAAACTAGGGGCCATTTGAAAGAGTTAAGTAAGTGCTTTTGGCGGGAAAGCGTTTTGGGAAAGTGAGAGTGAGAGTAAAGGTGATGGAGGAGAGGAAGATGAACCTGATGAGAGACAGGAATTTAGGGATTTAGAAATTTCCCTAATCTGATCTCATGTGTGAACATTTGCAATAGATTTTTTTTTTAATCTGACGTGGCAGTACAGTTGGCCGTTGATGTGATATAATTAATATATTTTTATTATTCCATTTGACACATCAGTTTTTTTCATCTAAGAGATAACAACATGGACTAAATTGACACGACACTAAAAAGGTTAGGGACCAAATTGAAACAATTGAAAGGTTAAGGACCAAATTGAGATATGGTGTAAAGGATAGGGACTAATTTTGTAATTTACCCTATCAAAATTTTCTCATTAGGTTGAAAGTGTGAATTTATTTGAGGTCTAAAGTCATTTTTTTCCAAAATTCTAGGGGGGCCAATAAGTATATCACTCTTAAATTTTAAGATAATTTATGTGAGAGTTATATGTATTTTTACTGGGTTATCCCCAAGTTTTGTCTTTACTTAAACATTGGATGTAGGGGTATTTTTTAACCACCAAAATGTTCATTCCAAACAGGAGAAACCCTTTAAATAGTAGTAGTATAGTCTATGGTTATTAATATCCCTATCTGGATCTTAGGATATTAAAATACTAAGATCCTACATCCCTAAAATGTTATGGATCTCACTAGGATCTCTAATAAAGTGAAATTTGTGTGAGATTTCAATCCAGATCTTATAGAATTCCGATCCCATAGAGATACTAAAGATCTTGTGCTATAAAGGAAAATTTAATTTTTTTTGTGTGTGCTTATTTTAGGCCTCCAAATGGAGTTCAAAGACCCCAAACTAATAAAAAATGTAATAAACAGATCAGCCCAGTAGCCCTAACCAAAATTGATTGAAAAAAAAAGTAAAAAATAAAAGCCTAACGCTCACGTCAGTCGCCAGTCGTCACTTTAACCTAATAAATAAAATCACAAAAAACAAAAAAAGAAGAGAAGAGACTAGACTACTAGAGAATGGAAGGCGAGTGTGAAAAGCTAAGAAATCCGAGGGTGATGCCACTATGAGAGAGACCATTAACTACAAAGGTGATTTTTTTTTTTAATAATTTAATTCAGCTAATAATGACTAGAATGATGTTTATAATGATCAACCGTACTTTGAGAAACACATCCAAGATAGCCAAACCTTTGGTCTTGATGATTGAGTGTCATTATGGTGTTATTTGAAATATTTTTATTTGTGTGGGACAATAGGTATTGACAGATTCTTAAATACGTTGGTTTCCAACTTTCCAAAAAAAAAAAAAAAACAAAAATGTTGGTTAAGTGAATTACGAATCCCTGATGGTGTCAGACATGAAACAAGGGGTATGAAGCGTTAAAAAAAAATCTCAAACCTATTTAATCAAACACATAGTTATATAGTTAGAGCATTAGAATTGCAACCCCTAAATTGCTATTTTTTACCATCAAACCAACAAAAACAAGCATTATCCCAATTTCTATTTATAAAAATTTTTGCAACTTAGCTACAGTAAGATGGTACTTTTAGAAGATACTGTAGCAAGTTGTAAAATCGTTTTTATTATATTTCATTACTTCTCCTCTCTCTCTCTCTCTCTCTCTTCCAAGTCTCTCTTTTCTCAGCTCAGACTCCATCCCTCTCTCTGTAATCTTAGCCTCTCTCTCCCCACTCTCTTTGTCTCGGTCTCTCTCGAATCGACATGGAGACAACGGTTTATGGTGGAGGCATGGAGATCGGCTTCTGTGGTGAAGGCGTGGACATCATGGAACCATGGTGGAGCTGTGGTTGTGGCTGGGTAATTGTGGTTTTGTTCTTAGGTCACGGTGGTTGCAGTGATAATGGGTTTGCTGGGCTTTGTTCTTGGTTGGGTTAGTGGTGGTTGTAGCGGAAACAATGGGTTTTGGTGTGGTAGTTTGTGGTCAAGCCAAGGAGGTCGTGGGTTGTGGTCAAGGTGGCGTTTGTGGTGGAAGTTGGGGGTTGTGGTTCGTGGTTGTGGTTGGGCCATGGTGGTTTTGTTCTTGGCATGGTGGTTGCGTTTTGTTCTTAGGTCGTGGTGGTTGATGTGATGGTGGGTTTGCTGCTTTGATCCTGGTTGGGTTGGTGGTGGTTGTGGTGGTTAAACAATGGGTTTTGGTGTGGTGGTGCCTCATATTGTTGGTGGTGGTGTGGTTGAGAGAGAGGGAGAGAGAGAGAGAGACAGAGACAGAGAGGCAGTGACAGAAATTAGAGAGAAGAGAGATAGATAGTTTTATATTATTTAATTGTATAATTTATATTATTTTAATGTGTTATATGTTAAAATAAAATTTGAGATGTTGGGTGTATTGTAAAATGATATTGTATAATAGATAAAATAGCTTTTTACATGGTAAAATAGAAACTTTTATGCAATTCCGGATGCTAATGCTCTTATAGACTTATAGTTTAATATATTTTACTTTATTAAATCCTAAAATTAAATAAAAACAAAACAACAACAACAACAACAACAATAATATTGGGTCCATTGTTGAGGTCCAAAAAATCACAATGTTATACCAAGGCCCAAAACAAAGCAAAGGATTGAAACCTAGGAAAAATAAAGCATTTAGGCTTCCAATAAGAAAGAAGAGAGGTCCAAACCCATTAAGGGTCCATAAAGAGGAACCTAAATCCATGAATGGGCAAGTCTCAGGCCCCATAAAATAAAGGAAGGAAAAAAGCCCAGCATAGCCCTTAAAGGTCAGAAAATCGCTGGGGAGCCCGGGAAAATAACTGGGCCAGGATACCTGGGGATTCCCAGGAGCCAGGGATCCTTGGGACATGCAGCAAAGCTAGGTTGGGATTAAGACAGTTTAGAGTGTGTACCAAGAAACACAAGGAAATAGAATAGATATGTCTCTATCAGCCACTCAATGATGCAGAAAGGGGGTCAGAAGGCTTAAGAACCAACAACCCATGAGTAAAGGCCTAGTACCTCGGGGAACCCAGGAAGAAGAACCATAAGGGAATGTGGCTGGGGATCTTTCAGCCTGGCAGGAAGGAATCAACTCACTTGGTAAAAATGATAAAGGGAAAAGCAACCAAAAGTTGGGTCTGAAAAGGTGGAATCTAGAAGCCTTAAAAGAAGAAAGACCAAAGGTCAGCCCTTTAAGACACCCCAGTACGGGAAGGTTAGCTGGGGTCTTTCGAAGATGAAATCTCAAAAAAGGGAAATAATAAAGAATAAGGAAGGGACCAGCCACTAATGTTGCTGACACAACATTGGTTCTGGTACCCAGAAGAACAAATAGAGGGAATCAGTGGTACCCCGGAAACCCTAGGATGGCACTATAAAAGGGGAAGCAACCAACAGTGAAAGACATTCAACAATAGTGAATTAGAGTAAAAATCATTAAGAAAACTCTGTTAGAATTCAAAAAAAAAAAAAAAAAAAAAAAAAAAAGAGAAAAAGGAGGGAAATATTGTTCGGTATCCTCAAATAGCCACTAGAGAACACACTTAGATTCAAAGAGATTCAAACTTTGCAAGTCTTAGAGGCCTGAAGAGCCATCTAAGTCTGTGATTTTGAACTTATTTGGACCTTGTAACCCGTCCTAGTGAGCATAGTGTATTACACAATCAAGAAAGTAATAAAATATTTTGCATTATTTTAAGATCCCTAATGCTTTATTTTATGTTCCTTCTTGATCAATTTCGTTCCTTTGCTATTCCTTGCTGTTCAGTGCATATATTTCTTGTCTGTTAGCATGTATGTGTTGTAGGATTCATGCTTTGTGCACTACTTGGTTCGAAATCAGCCCAATTTAGCTGCGGTGAACCAAGCCCAATCCCTTAAAACAATAAGTATTGGGTCCAGGATCCTTGTTTCTACTTGGGCCTGTGTGCTAAAAAAAAAAAGAACCCACACATTAGGGCGACTCCACTAGGGACTAGGTAAAGGAAAGGGAAGAAGCAGTCCCTTCGCAGAGCATGGCTCCAAGACCAAGGAACAGTAAAGGTACCAATGTACTACCTGCGACATTTGAGCTCGTAGGAGAAAATGAGGTAACTTCAAGGCAGAGGAATGAAGTACCTCTGGTGGAGCAGGAGGTCGTCTTAGGACAGAGGTGTGGGGTGTAGGAACTAGAGCCCATGGCTCAGATGGCAGAAATGATGAAAGACTTACAACAGGAGATCCGTATCCTCAAAGAGGGAAGGACTCAAGAAATCAGAGATAACGCTCCCCCTGTGGCCAACCAAGAAAGAGCCCAACCAAAAGGAGGGTCAGTAGTAGGAGGGGGAGTTAACCCCTAGTATCTCACACTAGCGGATGTCAACGCCCTTTTGGAACAAGAAAGGGAAAAGCTCTCGGGGATCCCCAAGCAATTCTCTCGGGATCCCTCATTCCCACCAAAACTCCTTGGCAAGCCCTATCCCAAGGGATATGAACCCCCAAAGTTTCACCCTTTTGATGGAAGGAACGGAAGTGCTGTGGAGCACGTGAGTAGGTTCATTCACACCATGGGTCTTTACGCAGGAGACAAGGAGCTGTGTCTAAGAGAGTTTGCTAAGTCCCTATTGGACAGAGCATACACATGGTACACTACCTTGAGGCCGGGGTCCATTAAGACCTGGAATGAGATGATGGAGAGGTTTTGCTCAAAGTATTATCCAGGTGAAGACAAGGCCACCTTCCAAAGCCTTCAGATGGTAAGGCAAAGGCTCGGAAAAGACCCTATCCAGTTCATCAAAAGATTTGAGGATGTTTCTTTGGACTGCTATGGGGATCACGAAGAAAGGGAGTGTTAGGACATATGTGTTTCACATGTTAAGAACATATATCATGATTTTATGTAATTGGCTAATCCTTTGACAAAATGCACTTTACTTGTATTTGGGTAGATTTAGGATGTGTTTAAATACTTCAAGAAATCATGTTTCAAGATCAAGTGTTGAAGCCTTCAAGTCTGTCCAAGAAAACAAGCTGAAAGTGCAGAGTTATTAAAACTTGACAGCTAGCATGTGTCGAGGTTTAAGAAGTTGTTTTAGCCCCGTGGCTCGACAGCTAGCTCGACAGATGCTTGACAGCTTCTATCTGTCGAGGTTTATGAAAACAGAATTTCTGTTCTATTTTTCTTGAGATCCATGGATGTGTCTTTGGGCTTTCTTTTCTCCTAACCCTAGACATATAAAAGGATTGTTTTAAGAGCTGTCAAAGTACACAAGTTGCACAAGCATTGAGCAAACTCTGTTCAAGCAATTTGTAACCAAAGACGAAGTTCTTGCCCTAGTTTATCTCTTTCTCTTGAAGAAGTTGCTGTGTATGTGCACCATAGGGTTTTGTAACCAAGCATCTTCTTGATCTTCATCATGTGGATGAATTAAAGAACTTTGCAGTCAATAACCTTCATAGTTGGTTATTGAAGTTGCGTACTGGGATTCGCGCATTGGTTAGTCACGTACTTGGGAGCCGTGCATCAAAAGGGGGAACTGTCATTACAGAACAAGTCCAATTGGGTATTGGGGTAAGGGTTCAACTGTAGGTTGGTAAGGTACTTGGGATTCCTTTACTTGTAACCGCTTGTTGTGATAATAGTGGAGTTTCAGGAGTGGTGACACTCGGTGGAGTTTTTGCCGTTAGGTTTTCTCCATTCGTAAACAAATTACCGTGTTATTTATTTTCCGCCTGCATAATTAGTTTATTGGTGATTTGTTTGTGCTACCACGTGTTTTGCATGATAAATTGATTAATTAATAATTTGGCTAATTAATTAATTAATTTCAATCACAAGGGGTCAATTTCTTTGTGGCCTATCAAGTGGTATCAGAGCCAAGGTCATAGGTTTGAGTCGTTGGAGCCGCATTGTGAGGGAGGGATTGTGAGGGATTTCACAATTTGCTCCAATACCAATGGGCTTGGTCTACGATCGAATGCTATAAAAGATTTGTGCCCCCTCATCCTTCACCAATTGGTGGTTGGATGGATTGGTGAGGCACACGGTTCGATAGGGAGCTCATGGAGACTTGCATATCTAACATGCTCTTTGATTACAGGCTTAATCTCGAAAATCTATGCATAACCCAATTTGCTGACCTGCTACAGAGAACTAGGAGGACAGTGTTGACCATGAGAACAAAGAGGGTGCCAGTACCTTAGGCCATGACAGCTTTGGTAGGAGAAAAGAGGAAGAGAATTAAAGGAGAAATGGCCGAGGAACCACCTGTGATCCCATGTACTGCGGAAGAATTGAATCATGTTCTGGATAAATGGATTGGAGACGGAATTGTTAGGTCATTCACTGTGTCCATTCCACCTATTGAGGAAGAAAGGAAGAATCCTTTGTTTTGCATGATTCATAACTATGTCAAGCACTCCACCAAGGATTGTTGGACCCTTCGGAGGCTTTTTCACAAAAAAGTTTAGGGAGAGGACCCTGGAGCTCACCCAAAAGGAGCCCGAGGTGTAGAGGAACCCTTTACCCAACCATAAAGGGAAAGGAGTGGTGGCTGTAGTAATCCATGGAAGCTCGGCAGAAGTAGAGGAACCTGAAGGATCCTTTCACCCTAGCACAGTCAAGACCCTTCAGAAGAGCCCTAAGTTCAGATCATTATTCAATCAATTGGGATTTGGGCTAGAAGTAAGAAGGATGGCCATAGAATCCCTCATGAGTATAGCAGCTGATTCAGGGGTGGAATGTTTCACAGTAGAATCCCATGCCAACCGAGCTTACTTGGAGACAACCAATGCAATAACCTTCACGGATGAAGACATGGAAGTTGAACATCCAGACCATTGCAGACCCTTTTATCTGATGGCCACCATAAACGGTGTCCAAATCAGGAGAGCACTGATAGACATAGGGGCATCATTCAACCTCATAGCCCTAAGTACCTTAGAGGCTGTGGGCTTGATTGGTAGGAGGATCCTGGGGGCTCCTATGGAGATAATAGGATTTGGAGGAGTAGCAGAATCGACTGAGGGATATGTGCAGCTGGCCTTAAAGGTGGGCCTAATAGTAGCCCTGACCATATTCCATTTGATTAACTCAGAAGTTTCTTACCATGTTCTGTTGGGACGCCCCTGGCTCCATAAGCATCGCCTCATTCCCTCCATGTACCATCAATGTGTTAAAGGAAGATTGAATGGGAAGCCCATAAGAATCCCTGCCAATCCAATCCCTTTCAGCCAAGAAGAAGTGAACTTTATAGAAACAATGTTTTATGAAGAATTGGAACTAGATGATGAGAGTCCCACACTAGGGACACTAGGAGCACTTGTCTTGGAAGAAGAAGAAAGAGGAGGTACCCACGACCTAAGGAACCTCTTGGACAGAAAAAGGCAAAAGAAGGAGACTAGCTCCTCAGGATCCTGGGAATGTGTAGTGGTGCGGGAGCCCGGAGGAAGGCTAATATATCGTTTATAAAGGTACGCGGGGCTTGAATGCATTATGCAGGAGGGTCCCGAACTGCCAGATTGTATGATGGTTCAAGAAGAAATCCTAGAGGATCTAGACAAGGAAGCTCAAATCCAGTCTGAAGAGGAATTGGAAGAAGTAAACTTGGGGGCTGGTCTAGGATCCCTGAAACCTGTCTTCATTAGCAGTCAGTTAACAACACAAGAAAAAGAACAATTAGTAGCATTACTCAGGAGGTATGTGGATGTATTCGCATGGACATACAATGCGATGCCTGGCTTGGACCTAGGACTAGTAGTCCATTCTCTCAACATGAACCCAGGAGTTAAGCCAGTAGTTCAACCAGCCAAGGTCTTTCACACTGACATAGAGGCTCAAATAACTCAGGAAGTCAAGAAGCTACTGGCAGCTGGGTTCATCAAGCCAATCCAGCATCCTAAATGGCTCTCCAACATAGTACCTATGAAGAAAAAGAATGGCCAAATCCGGTGTTGTGTGGATTTTCACAATCTGAACAAGGCATGTCCAAAAGATGAATTCCCCCTGCCTAATATTGATCTCCTTGTAGATTCAGCTGCGGGAAACTCTATGTTTTTATTTATAGATGGATATAGTGGGTATAACCAAATTCGCATGGCTGCTAGAGATGTAGATAAGACAGCATTCAGGACCCCGATCAGGAATTTCTATTACATTGTGATGCCCTTTGGCCTTAAGAATGCGGGAGCCATGTACCAACAAACCATGATAGCCATCTTCCATGATATGATGCTTAGGGAAATGGACGATTATGTGGATGACATCGTGGTAAAGTCTAAGACTAGGGCAGGACACTTCTAGGTGCTTGAACAAGTTTTTGAAAGGTACAGGAAGTACAAACTACGCATGAACCCCATGAAGTGTGCCTTTGGAGTGTCTGCTGGAAAATTTCTTGGGTTCCTAATACATCGCAAAGGCATAAGTGTGGATCCAGCCAAGGCCACAACAATTGCAACAATGAGGAGGCCAAAAACGGTTAAAGCTCAAAAGTTTCCTGGGGAGGGTCTCTTACATCAGGAGGTTTGTGCCAGGACTGGCTTCGGTCACAAGTGAATTATCCAAATAGCTGAAAAAGAGGGTTGAGTTCACTTGGGGAACTGAACAGCAGAAAGCCTTTTAGAGGATCTAGCAGATTATGAACCATCTGCCTACCTTACAAGCACCAGTACGTGGGCGACCCTTGTTACTATATTTAGCATCAAATTCCCAAGCTATAGGAGCCCTGCTAGCATAGGAAGATGATGATGGGAATGAGCAACCCATTTATTATGTGAGCAGGACACTAAAAGATACAAAGACCAGGTACCCCAGGATAGAAAGGGCATGTCTGGTGGTTATGTATGGATCCCAAAGGCTAAAACGGTACTTCTCAGCCCACCAGATCCTCCTAGTGACCAAGTCTCATCCCATAAAAGCACTCCTTCACCAGCCTCTCCTAAAGGGAAGAATAGCACAGTGGCTGGTTTTGCTCTCTCAATATGACATCGGTCTGAGGACCCCCAAGGCTGTCAAAAGCCAAGCCATAGCAAATCTGCTAGCCCAGTTCCTAGGGGAAGAAGAGTGATCACTAAGCAAGGAGATCCCCGGAGAGGTGGAAGTAGTAGAACTCTCAGGAAAAAAATGGACCATGAGATTTGACGGGTCAGCAACGACAACTTCAAATGGCTTGGGAATTGTGTTAAGTTGCGAAGATGGGGATACCATGCCATTATCCTTCAAGCTTGAGTTTCTCTGTTCAAATAATGCTGCTAAGTACGAGGCATACCTTGACTGGACTGGACATAGCACTCAGCATAGGGGTAAAACATATGAAGGTTTTGGGAGACTCCAACCTCGTAGTCTCCCAAGTAAAGGGTGACTTTGCACTAAGAGAACAAAGTTTGGCAGCCTACAGAACTTGGGCACAGAAGTTGGAGCAAAAAATTCCAAACCTTCAGTGTGGAATACACCCAAAGAAGCGAAAACAAGTTTGCTGATGCACTAGCCACCCTAGGATCCCAGATACCATTTAAAGGAAAAAGTACTTTGATAAAGGTAAGCAAGCAGGAACATTCCATCATAGGGATCCTCAAAAGGATGTTCCTTGAAGAATCAAAACAGAAAGATTGGAGAGATGAGGTAAAAGGAAAGATAGGAAAGTTGGGGCATGAAGGAAGTATCAAGGAACTAAAAGATTACCCTTTGATAGAAGGAGAGTTGTACAGGAGGCTGCCCGGAGGGATCCTGTCCAAATGTATCAATGAAAAAGAAGGGAAGCTGAGATTAGAAGAACTGTACAGCCAGGTTTGTGGGATTGCAGAAAAAATCAGCCTATACAAAAGGATGCAGCGCATGGGGTATTACTGGCCAAATATGAACAAAGAGGCTACAATTGTACAGGAGGAATGTCAAAAGTGTCGACTTTCAATGGACAAAGAAGAAAGTTATGCCGTATTCGTGACAGAAGATTGGAGGACCCCATTTATGGAATACTTGGCTCAAGGGATCCTACCAACTGACAGGACACTGGCTCACTAGCTCAAGAAACTTGCCTTTAGATACTTCTTGCAAAATGGAATCTTGTTTAAAAAGGGGTACGGCGGGGATCCCCTAAGATGCCTGGGGCCTTGGGAGGCCAGAGAAGCAGTCAGAGAAGTCCACTCCGGTGATTGTAGAAGTTACCCAGGGAAAAGAAGGCTTTACAGGCAGTTGTTGTAGTTGGGGCACTATTGGCCTACAATGAAAAAGAACTCCAAGAAGCTGGTTAAAATGTGTCATGCATGCCAAGTACTTAGAGATGCAATACATACTCACCCAGATGTGCTGCAAGATATGACCACACCATGGCCTTTCCATACTTGGGGGCTCGATCTTATAGGACCCATAAATCCCCATTCTAATGGCCATATATGGATCTTAGCAACCACCAAATATTTTACAAAATGGGTAGAAGCCATCCCTTTGAAGAAGGCCACCGGAACAGCCGTGGCAAACTTCATCCGAGAACATATCATTACACGCTTTAGGATCCCAAGGAGACTGATCAGTGACAATGGTACACCATTCATAAATAAGCATATGAGGGACCTGACCGAGGCGTATCACATCAAGCATGGGAGGTCCACACCATATTATCCACAAGGAAATGGCTAGGCCGAGGCTACCAAAAGGGTGATATTGAAAATCCTCAAGAAAATGAAACATGAGTATGGGGGAAAATGGAGTGCCCACCTGACAGATGTACTCTGGGTGATACTGAAAATCCTCACTCTCTGTGTTTTGCCATGTTGTTTTTTGCAAAGAACTTTATGTAGTCATCTTTTTTTAGAATCCATGATAGAAGGACACTCTAAGATCCTTACTATCTTTTTGACAATTATCCTATGTTCCTTATCTTAGTAACTGTGATGGAATCTTTTCAAAAAAAAATGGAGCTTCAAGTAAGATGTATGATTGCATAATATTACATGGCTCAGCCCAAATGTGGCCAACTCTAGGAGAGGTACCTGGGTTAGCGCAAAAAAAAAAAAAAAAAAAAAAGGAAGAAGGATGAAATCTTAACGCATGACCTAGGACTCACACCACAATCAGTCCAAGTACATGGTCTGGGACTTCGAGCAAGAATGAGTGCCCCGGGGTACCCAGCCTAGTACTTCCCCTAAAATAGGTCCTCCTGGTTCATGACCTAGGACTTGGAAAAAAAAAAGAATAATACAGCATCCAATGTACCTAGCTTAGTACCTGCGCAGGAACACAACCACAAGGGTACCTATTCCAAGACCTACCACAAGAATTTGTAGGAGCCATGGTCCAAGACTCAATACAAAAAAAAAACAAGAGAGAGAGAGAGAGAGAGAGAGAGAAAACAGAAAGAAAAAAAAATGCATAAAGCACAGATCCATATATATCATAAAGAAAGCAGTCAGAAGTAGCTACTTTAAAAAAAAAAATTTAAACACCTCGAATTGTCTGAAAAAAACAAAACAATGGAGGAAATAAACTTATACACCCTGAGTTATTCAAAGAAAGAAAAAGAAAGAGGAACTAAGGAATAAGGTCGGTCAGCAAAGAGCCTCCTGAGGAAATTGCAGGAACAGTTGATGAAGAAAGAACTAGCTACTTCTTAACTTTCAGATCTTGCAATGCCTTGTGAGCACGAGCCAGGGCCTCCTCAGCAGCAGCAATCTCAATGTCAAGGTCCTTAGAAACCTTCCTCTAGAACAGCATGTAAGCTAAGGACCACAGGTAATCCAGCAAAAAAGACAAATTGAACTTGACTTCCATAAGATCCTGCACCACTCATCTCCACTCCAAAAGTCTCTCCTCGGAGAGGGAATCAGGAGAGGAGTCCCTCAGAGAAATCAGCACGGCGCACAAGAGCTCCATCAGGATGTTGCCCAAGAATACGATTCCCCTGAACCCACTGGTGAAGTCCCCATGGGCTTTGAGTAGCCCCTCCAAGAGTGGCAAGCCCTCAACAGGCACAGAGAAGTGCATGAAGCTACCAAAGGGAGGCCCAAAGCGATGGAAGTGGCTTGTAGGAAGACTGTTGAACTCTAGAGAATCAAAGTGGGCCAGAAAAGCAAGGAGCCTTGAGCTAGGATTTGAGATAGCCATCTCGGGGGCCTCCTTTATTGTTGTGTCTCCACCTTTAGGAGCTGGAGGACTTCCAACCCTTTGAATAGTCTGGGGAATCCCTGTCTGAGCTTCAACAACCTAGACAGTGGGAACAGGTTCCTTAGCTTCTTTAGTAACTGCAGGCTTAGGATCCTTAGCACCTGTGTCAGCACCTGTGAAAGCAAACAGAGTCAAAAAAAGGGGGAGAGAGAAAGGAAGGAGTAAAGATAGAAGGAAAAAAAAAAACCAGTACCATTCCCCTGTGGTAGAGCTTCCTTTTGAGCTTAGGCAGCCACTTCAACCATCAACGAAAGCTCCTCCTCCCGCCTTTCTGACCTTTCAGAAGACTCTGTGAAAGGGCATAAAGTACGTTGAAAGAAAGGTGAAGAAACCTTGGCAAAAGTGCTAAAGGAAGGGAGGGACACCGGGGGACTCGCCATAAAAGAAGTATAGAAAGAAAGAAAAAAAAAAGAACTGAAAAGGGGAGAAGAATAATGATGGCGGGTAGTACACACCTTCAGAAGCCTCTGACTCCAAGGAAGGAGCAGCTTCAAGGGCAGATTGGGCGCTGGTTTGACCTAAAAGAAACAAAGGGGAAAAGGAACAAGAACCTTTAGGAAGAAAGGATAAGGGAAATAAGAATAGGTGCTAATAAAGAATGGATGAGGCTTACCTGCTCGAGTAGATAAGGACGCACCTCCTAAAGACTCCTTGCCCAACGCAAACTTAGTAGTGGGCTCAAGTGTCACAGTTTTAGTTGGACTAGGGGTTTGCACGGGCTTAGGCTCTTAGGGGACAGGAGGCTGAAAAGTTTCAGGGTCTTAGACGGCCAAGAAAGCAGAAGGTGAAATGGGCTAGGCATCCTTCACTACCTGCCTAGCTTCCTCAACTATGCCACCACTAGGGGGCTCCTTATCCACACTTAAGGCAGCAGCAGGCTGAGCTACCATAACTTCTTTCACTAAGGCACCACCAGCTGCAGGAGGAGGCACCTTGACCTGCAAAAGAAAAGAGGAGCAAGAAGGAGTATGTGGCAGACATAAAATAAATAAATAAATAAATATATGTACGCAGCACTAGAAAAGGGAAAGAAAGCAAACAATAAAAGGGCACAAGTGAAAGAGGGTCATACCACATCATCACCAGAGGATTGGCTTTTACCTCCATTGGGGTTTGATTTGCGCTTAGACTACAAAAAAAAAGGAGTGACCATTCATCAGTTAAAGAAAAGAGAAAAGTGAGACACAACAAGAACAGCAAGCCAAGATGGCCAGATGCAAAAAAAAGAAAGAGAGAAGAAGGAAAGAGGCCTTGCCCTTCTCTCTCTCTCTACAGATTCTTTAATAGTCTTTTGTCTACTACGGGTACGCCCAAAGGGTCTTAAGGGAGACGAGTGTGATGTCAAACCCCGAAGA
Source organism: Notholithocarpus densiflorus (assembly GCA_030021035.2). Lineage (NCBI taxonomy): Eukaryota > Viridiplantae > Streptophyta > Magnoliopsida > Fagales > Fagaceae > Notholithocarpus > Notholithocarpus densiflorus. Next base: position 851,028 of record JARYZH020000105.1, read on the forward strand.
ACCATGGGCTGAGGAACTCACAGGAACCTGAAAGATAGAAGACTCTACCTTAGTTTTCACTCTGTTCTTTGGGATTAAAGGATGGCCAACTTCCTTTCCAACTGTAGAGGGGTCCACTCTCTTAAGCTCCTCAAAAATAACTAGCTGCTTGCGAGACTTAGTAGTTTTCCTCTTCTTAGTCTCAGGGCCAGCCTCAGTACCCTCAACGCTTTCCTCAATCTTAGCTCTTTTGACAACTTCCTATTTGATTTTCTTCTCCCTACCTTTGCCCACAGGAGTGGCAGCACCAATTACCTCTACCACCCCTCTCTTGATTGGCACACCAGAAGAAGCACCCACAATAAGGTCACACCCTGACTAAGCATCAGGAAAATCATTCGTATGACATACCCAACCACCCCTAGAGGCATGCCACTCCACAAATCCTGTTTTGCTACTTATGGCAGCAGACACAATGCCAGCAGTGGGGAGTGCCAAACGCTTGTTAAAGGTATGAGTAGAGAAAAGAGTAGGATCAAGAGTCCTCCCAATCTTACCGAAACCAACAAAATTTAAGAAGGACTTCTGAACTCTTCTCCAATAACCAGCAAAGCTACTGGAAGCAAAGACTCCTCGCTGGGAGTTTGGCACCACAAATTGAGGGCTCCTCCGTGACCAGTAAGAAAAAGCCTAGGACCTTAGAAACGGATCCAGGGAAGGGAGAGAAGGCACTACCTCCTTGAATACCGGCGGGATGTCCTGATCAAAACCAAATTGTCTAAGTACCAAGTGTGCTGAATAGTGAGTGAACGTTGGACCACTTGATGAAGGTACTGGAAGCCACGAGGGGCTGATGTAAGCTAAGTATGCCAAACTGCCCTCATCTCCCCGACGCAAATCAAAGGTATTCCTTGGGGAGTTAAGGAAAGAAGCCAACATAGAATCACAGGCGAACCCAGGACTGAACTCTCGGGGAGAATGCCAACTTAAATGCCTTGCTTGATCAAACAATTCCACCAAATTGAGGTTGCCCCCCTTCAAATTAGACCAGCGAAAAATGATAGGATGACTGTCAGTAGAATTGCCACACAGCCCTTTGATCACGTCTGGGTATCCCTGGAACTTATCCTTCATATACTTTAAATTCCTACACTTAGCCAAAGTGACGGAAGACCAATCCCACATGAACCCCTGAAGGATAGCACAGTGGAAGGAAGAAGTGATAGTATAGCAGGAGTTGCCCTCAACCTCATCCCCATGAAGCAGATCCAATTGAGACTAAACATGGCCTAAGAACATGGGGGCTAAAGGATACTGAGCACCCCGGGCCAACTTGATTGCCAGAGGAAAGAAAATAGACTTAATCCCGTATCTAGGGAACTCACTGAATAAAAACTTATTGAGCCAGAGTGTCAGGAACCTACCTTGCCTAACTGCCTTGTTTTTCTCTCCAGAAAGGTTCAAGACCCACTTACCCATTTTGGCCGGTTTCCCCCCGGGAGAGGCCGTACGCCCGCCGAAGTGACTAAAAAGCTTGTCTTCAACCTCGAGATCCTCACTGAAAAGGCTGATATCAAAGGGATTCTCATCACCAAACACTGGGAGGAGAAAATTATTAACCACATTCTCCAAAGTGATGGTGAGCTTACCAACAAAAAAGAAGAAAGTGTGGAGAGAAGGACACCAGCGGCGCATTAAGTGTCTAAGGCCCTTGGCGTCCTTAAAAGCTTCAAGATTCTTGGAAATTGCTACTGATTTCAGGATCCCTGCGCGCCCCAAGCAACTGACAAATTTACCATCAGAAAGCTCTGTCTCCACCCAACTGGACTAACTAGTAATCTTCCCCGGGACGAAGTCGAAAAAGATGGGAACCGCCTCGTGGGATCCTCGCCTAATCTGAAGGTCTAAAATTTCCCTCGGATCTGGAGCCTAGGTAGAACTAGCAAACCCAGACTGGCTAAAAAACACCCAGGTATAAGGGTGTGAGGGTCCCTTTTTGGACAGTGCCTAGGCCCAAGCTGAAGCAAGGACCTTAGGCCTTGTTGTTGTAGTTTGAAGGGACTGGGCTTGGTTTATTGCAGCAAAATGGGCTGTTTTTCAAACCAAGTGGCGCACAGAGCAAGGATCCTACAATACGTACATACTAGCAAGCAAGAATATAGGTATATGAATAGCAAGAAACAGTAAAGGAAGACAATGTAATAAAGAAACACACAAAATAATTGTTAAAGATCCTCAAATTAGTATAAAATATTTCATTATTTTTCTTAATTGTGAATTACAATGTGCTCACTAAGATGTGTTACAAGGTCCAAATAAGCTCAAAAATTACAGACTTAGATGCCTATCTAAGCCTTTAAGACTTGCAAAGTTTGAATCCGTCTGAATCCAAGTATATTCTATAGTGGATGTTCTGGGATACCGGGCGCTGTTTTTCTACTTTCTTTGAGTTTTAGACAATGTTTTCTCAATGATTCTGTTATGATTTCTTATTGCTGAATGTCCCTCCAATGTTGGCTGCTTCCCTTCTTTTATAGTGTCATTCTAGGGTTCGGGGTACCATTGATTCTCCCCCTTGGCTCCCTGGGTACCAGAGCCCCTGTTATGCCAGCCATTTTGATGGTTGGTTCTTTCCCTATTTCTCATAGTTTTCCTCTTTTGGTGTTGTTTCCCTAAAAGCCACTTGCTGACTTTCCATTTCGGGGTGTCCTTGGGGAGCTGACCTTCAATCTCTCTTCTTTCAAGGCTTCTTACCTTTTAGACTCAGCTTTTGGCTGTCCTTCCCTTTTTGTTATTTTTCCTAAGTGAGCTGAATCCATCCCTGCCAAGTTGAAGGTTTTCCCAGCTACTTCCCTTTATGGTTCTTCTTCCTGGGTTCCCCGAGGTACTAGCCTTTTGTTCACAAGTTGTTGCTTTCCAAGCCTTCTGGTTCTTTGCTACATCACTGGGTGCTTGAGAAGTACATATCTGCCCTTCGTTTCTTGTGTTTCGTGGCACCCATTTTGAGTTGTCTTAATCCCACTTCAACTGTGTTGCGCGTCCTGAGGATCCTGATCTTGGCGGGATGGGCCTTTTTCTTTCTTCCCTTTGTTTCATGGGCTCTAAGGCTTGTCCCTTCATGGATTTTAGGCTTCAAGTCTTTTGGGCTTGCCATGGGATTGGCCCATTGTGCTATTTCTCTAGGCCTTGGTGTTATGATTTTTTAGACCTCAACATTTAGCCCCCCGAGCTCGTGGGTTGCCTGCAGCCCACGCGTGAGTAATTTAGAATTTTAGTTTTTGTAGGACTTCCCTCTTCACTATTTTAATTATCCTCGGGGTTCCCCTTTACCTTCCTTCAAGATCCTAACTTTCCCATTGCTTTTGGGTATCCTGGTCTTCTTTGCATGTTGCGCTCCCTTCTTTTGTAACTCCTTTTTGCACGGGACGTGACAGTTGAATTTTGGAGTGAAAACTTCCTCTACCCACTTTTTACGTTTCCCGTAACTCCCAGTAATAACTGCTAATAACTCTCTTCTTTGAAATTAAATTTTGGCAACTGGCGCGTCTTTCCATACATCGTCTTCTCCAACCGGTTTTGGTGCCATTATTGCAATCATTTCATATTTTTTCTTTTACTTCCCAGAGTCTTCCATTCTCAAGCTTATCTCCTTCCTCTCGGTTAATTTGCTTCTTTGTTTTCCATTCCCAGGTTCTTTATTCTCTCAACTTTCCTATTTCTAGTGTACTTGCTGCTCTATGGCTTCCTCTTCCTCTCGAAAAAGGAGGGAGCATACTCCTAGCCCCTTTGAGGGCGAGAGTTCTTCTGGTTCTGCACAAGGTGAGTCACAGGGGGTCATGGAGTGCCCGGCTCTCCCTTTCCTTTGGTGTCCCATGGTGAGGCCCCTTCGTCCCCTCACACTTGGGTATTTTCCGGTTAGGCAGGTTTCGCCATTTCTGCTCAGGTCCCAGACCCAAGAGAGATTTCAGATCTTTAGATTAGACGAGGATCTTGGGAGGCGGTTCCCATTTTCTTCAATTTCGTTCCTGGGAAGATCACTGGTTGGCCCATTTGGGTGGACAGGGAACTTTTTGACGAGGAATTTATGGGCTGTCTGGAGTGCGTCGGGGTTCTGAATGCAGTGGCGATTTCTAGGAATCTTGAGGGTTTCAAAGACGCTAAAGGTCTCAGGCACTTGGTACATCGTTGGTGTCCCTCCCTTCATGCATTCTTCTTCTCTGTTGGTGAGCTCACGATTACCTTGGAGGATGTGGTTAATAACCTCCTCCTCCCCGTGTTTGGAGATGAGAACCCTTTCGACATCAGTCTTTCCGACGAGGATCTCATGATGGAAGACAAATTATTCAGCCATTTTGGTGGACGTACTGCTTCCCCTGGTGGGAAACCAGCCAAGATGGGCAGGTGGGTTATGAATCTTTTGCGAGAGAAAGACAAGGAAGTCAGGTGAGCCGGGCTCCTAGCACTCTGGCTCAGCAAGTTTTTGTTCAGCGAGTACCCCGGTACGGGATTAAGTCCACTTTCTTCCTATTGGCAATCGAATTGGCCCGAGGTGCTCAGTATCCTCTAGCCCCCATGTTCTTGGGCCATGTTTATTCTCAATTGGATCTGCTTCATGGAGAAAAAGTTGAAGGCGACTCTTGCTACGCGATCACCTCGTCCCTCCATTGTGCCATTCTCCAGGTATTCACGTGGGACCGTTCTTCAGTTACTTTAGCAAAGTGCAGAAATTTGAAGTTTGTGAAAGACAAGTTCCAGGGATCCCCTAATGTAATTAAAGGTCTGTGCGGTAGCTCCACTGATAGCCACCCCATTATCTTTCGTTGGGCTAGTTTGAAAGGTGGCGGCCTTAATTTGATTGAGTTATTTGAACAAGCAGGGCATTTACGTTGGCGTTCTCCCCTGGAGTTCAGCCCCGGGTTTGCCTGTGACTCTGTATTGGCTTCTTTTCTTAATTCTCTAGGAAATACTTTTGACCTTTGTCCTGGTGATGAAGGAAATTTGGCCTACTTGGCTTGTGTTAGTCCCTTATGGCTTCCAATTCCCTCCTCCAGTGGCCTCAGGTACACCCATTACTTAGCACACCGGGTACTCCAGCAATTCGATTTTGATTAGGATATCCCGCCAGTGTTTAAGGATGTAGTGCCTTCTCTCCCTTCTTTGGACCCGTTCTTGAGGCTCCAAGCTTTCTCTTATTGGTCACGGAGAAGTCCTTAATTTGTCGTGCCCAACTCTCAGAGGGGAGTCTTTACTTCCAGTGGTTTTGCAGGCTACTAGAGAAGAGTTCAAAAATCTTTTATTGATTATGTTGGTTCCGGCAAGATTGAGAGAGTTCCCAATCCTGATATTCTTTCTGCTCCTACATCCAACAGGCGCCTATCCCTCCCCATTGCTGGTATTGTATTTGCTGCTATAAGCAACAAGACAGGGTTCACGGAGTGGCATGCTTCTAGGGGCAGTTGGGTGTGTTATGCATAAGATTTTCCAAAGACTTGGTCGGGATGTGATCTTATTGTTGGTGCCTCCTCTGGCGTGCCAATTAAAAGAAGGGCAGTAGAGGCAATTGGTGCTGCCACTCCCATTGGCAAAGGTACAGAGAAGAAGATTAAGCAGGAAAAGGTTAAGCAAGTCGAGCTTGAAGAGGGTGTTGAGGGTACTGAGGCTGGATCTGAGACCAAGAAGAGAAAGACTACAAAATCTCAGAAGCAGTTAGTAATTGCTGAGGAACCCGGGAGAGTAAGCTCCCCTACAGTGGGAAAGGAAGTTGGGCATCCTTTACTTCCCAAGACTCGAGTGAAGACTAAGGTAGAGTCTTCTCTCTCTCAGGTTTTGTGAGTTCTTCAGCCCAGGGTTCTTTAGGGTCCTTTGATTTTGCACCCTAGTCTCCCTTAAGACCCTCTAGGCATACCCATAGTAAGCAAAAGACCATTGGAGACTCTGTAGAGAGAGAGAGAAGGGCAAGGCCTCTTTTCTTCTTCTCTCTTATGTTTTGCAGTAGCTTATTATTGTTGTTGCAGTGTCCTTCCTTTCCTCTTTTTAACTGATGAGTGATTATTCATTCCTTGCAGTCCAAGCGCAAGTCAGACCCCAAGAAAGGGAGGAGTCAATCGTCTGGTAATGATGTGGTATGGCTCTCTTTTATTTGTGCCTCTTTCTGTTTGTTTCCACCCTTTTTTTGGTACTGTGTACTTATGCATTCTTTTCCTTTTGCAGGTGGAGGTACCTCCTCCCACGACTGGTGGGACTCCGGGGGAAGAGTGATTGCTGCTCCCTCTGTTGTTTTACCAGGTGTGGAAGAGGAGCCCCCTAGTGGTGGTATAACTGAGGAGGTTAGCTAGCCAATGCAGAGTGTCCAGCCTATTCTGCAATTTGTTCCCTTGGTTGCTCAAGATCTTGAAACTCCCCAGCCCCCTGTTTCCCAAGATCCCCAGCTCGAGCAGACATTCAAAGACAGGCCTTGGTCCCCCCAGCCCACATGCAGTTCCGTCTTTGGCATGACTTATGAGATGTTGTCAAGGGTGAGCTGTTTATAAACATAATGGAAGAGGGGTGTATTAACCTACATTACGTCCTTATAGTTGTATAATTGATGGGCACAAGATATATATTATCAAGGTAAACACTTTTATAAACATGAGAAAAAAAAACTGCATGCATTCCATGCTTTTATTATTCTCTCTTAGCATTTTTTTTGGGTTTGTTTTTGTATTGAAAGCAGATATATATTTGTAAAACTACTAACAAATACAAGATACACGTGACATGGAGTAACCCAGAGAGTCCCACAAAAAGTTCAAACATGAAAGGTCAACATAAAAGGTCAGGTTACGTAGCACTGAAATATGCATAAAGGTCTCAAAAGTTGGCCAGACAACGATGTTTTTTTTTTTTTTTGATGGGGCCAGACAACGATGTTAGATACGCATGGATGAGCTTCTTTATGTACATTTCTGAATACTAATAAGGGTTGCACGTGCAAGGCATGTGTTGCCCTTTGAATGAAAAAAATTTAAGATAGAATTATTTTTTTGAAATAGTATCAAACCATGTATTTAAATTTAGAATAGTTATTTAACATATGACTATCTATTTAGTACGATAATTTCTTAGGAGAATGTATTTGGTATCAAATAATACCATGTCAATGTCATCAAAATCCAATAAGCGTGAGACATGTCAGCAAAAAATAACTAACTCACTAACAATTGAAAGACATGTATTAGTGGGTAATTATTTTTACACACATGTCTCTTGTTTATTAGATTTTATTACTGATGACGTAGTATTATTTGATATAAAATACTTTTTCATTTCGTAGAACCTATTTACTAAAGACAGTATATATCTACTCACAAAAAAATTCTACTAAGAATGATAACAAATGTCGTCATCTTTCAACAATAAACAACTAAGGTTTGATAAAACATTGTCACAATATTTAAATTTTTGCAATAAATGATGACATATGCTACAATTAAAACTCTTCATCAAATTAAATACCTACAACCATATGCAATGAATATTTTGTTATTCATACTTCCTACTTTATCATTTTATTTTATGAGCCTAACTACGATACTTAGCTTACTTAATTTTTAATGAACACCTTTTTAAGAAAGAAAACAAATAACAAAATAATAAAAGACATATGTCATTAAAGTTTCTATCAGATAAAATTATAAATCTAGAAGATTTAAACCACTAATAAATTAGTGTTCTCTAGGTAACAAATAGAATACTATACATCACTATTTTTACCTTCTAAGTATGACTAACACATAAAACTCAAAATACACGAAGAAAATTTTTGGAACATTAAAATTTCTTGAGCATTTTAGATATTGCACAATGAAATATTCTAAGAATCATAAGATTTTGTTAAGGTTTAACTAAGAGAGTAACAGCAGGGACTATATACTTGTCTACAAAATAAAAAAAAAGAAATTATTCAACTTTAAAGTTGGGGGGATGAAACTACCTCAAACATAAAGGGGGAAAGTATTTTTTTCCATAATTCTTTTTTGTTAGTAAAACTATGTGTTTTTTAGTTTAACCAATGTGTTAAAAAAAAAAAAAAGTCAGCCCAAGAAAACTGTCTATGAAACTATGAATTTTGGCTCAACAAATTGTCTAAAAAAAATAAAAAGGTCAGGAACACAATAAATGTCACGACTCACGATATTTTCTCAATTCCTTTATTTTAGTTATGGTGGGCCCTGGTATGATCTCTTATAATTTTCTTTTAGAGTAATGCTACATCCACAACATTTTCACAACAAATCTTAGGTGGTAAAAATTGTTATTGGTTTTTAATTGGGACAACCACTTTAAACTATGCATTAAAAGAAACAACAAACAAAAAACCAACAGAAGAAAAATTGTGCGTGAAACAGTGAATTTTTGCTCACCAAATTTGACTAAACCAAAAAAGAAGTCTAGGAACACAACAAAATGTCACAATATTTTCACAATACCTTTATTTTTAGCCGTGGTAAGTTTTGGTCTGATATATTATTATTTATTTTATAGAAATGCTATCTCCATAATATTTTCATAACAAATTTTAGATAGCAAGTTGTTACTGATTTTAAAATGGACCCATAACTGATATCACTTTTTTATCCATCAATAGTACCTTACCTATGATTTGTTGTGAAATTAATGTGAAAATGTTGTGGACTTAGCATTTTTTTATTTGATCTATAAGAAACTAAGATCTCAACAATTGTGAAAATATTGTGATAACAACAAGTGTTACAACATTTTCACAAAACATTTATTTTCAGTTGTGGACTTGTGGTTAGTCATAGTCTCATATTTTATTATTTTATTTTGACCTATAAGAAATTGACACCTTAATAATTGCGAAAATATTGTAAAATTTGTTGTGTCATTATAACAATATATATGCCAACTCATATAAATATATATAAAAAAAAGAGCACAAACTGATGACTGAAAAAAACGGCCAATGAAGTGATGAACATTATATATTGAACAAACTAAAAAGTATTGTAGCTTTTACACATTCACACAACAAGTAATACAACATTTTCACAAAACATTTATTTTCAGTTGTGGTTGGTCACAGTCTCATATTTTATTATTTTATTTCGACTTATAAAAAATTGACACATTAATAATTGTGAAAATATTGTGAAATTTGTTGTGTCAGTATAACAATATATATGCCAGCTTATATAAATATTTAAAAGAAAAAAAAAGCACAAACCAATGATTGAAAAAAAAAAAAAACTATAGCTATTGTAGCTACAGTGTTAATTGAACAAACCAAAAGACACTATAGCTACTGTAGCTACGCGCATTTGCACTTTTTATATATAGATATAGACACTCGCCATCTTTAGATAGAATAGCATTGCAATTGGAAACCAATAGAGGGTAACATGGAGAAATCAAGAAGTTATAAGTAGTAATAAATCATTGAACTAAAATGGAGTCAATATCTAGGATAAGATTTGACAAACCTGTTGGGTTAAGATAGCTTGACCCCGGTTAATTAATTCAATTACTCAAGTTGATTAATTAGGTTCAATTGCATGCAAATTGTGCAGGCACCAACAAATCACCAAAAATACTAAATGCAGCGGAAAATAAATTTGACATGGTGATTTGTTGACAAATGGAGAAAACTTCGCAAGGAAAAAACTCCATCGGGTGATTTTAAGGTCACCACTACCAATAATCCACTAATCAATAATCAAGCGGTTACAAGTATAAGGAATCTTACCAACTACCTTGGCCTATCCCGAAATACCAACCAATAGTTGAACCTTCGCTCCAATACCCAATTGGACTTGATCTTGTAGTAGTCTTCTTTCCCTTGATGCACAAACCTCCAATTTGTGACTAACTCCTTTGCACGGATCCTAGTACGTGATTAACTCCAGCAACTTGAATGGATGTTGTTGGCAGAAAGTTCTTCACTTCATCAACAATGAAGATCAAGAAGCACTTAGTTACAAAACCCGATAGCGTACAAATGCAGTAGCTTTTTACAGAGAAAAAAAAGCTCTTAGTCTCTGTTTCTGTATATGATGGCTTTTAAAATAAGCCTTATATATGTCTAGAGTTGTGAGAAAAGAAACCCTACACATACACATAAGCTTGGGCTGAATTTTAGATAAAGAAATTCTGAAATCGTAATTCTCGATAGATCGAGCTGGTGTTGAGCTATCTATCGAGCTTCAAATTAAGTCTCGATAGCAGCTATCTGCGAGCTATCTGTCGAGAATTAATGAGCAGCTTTTCTTCACTTGTTTCTTGGATCAATCTTCATGTCTTTAATACTTGACTTGAACAACATGTTTCTTGAAATACTAAACCCATCTTAGATCTACCCAATTACAAGTAAAGTGCATTTTGTCAAAAGATTAGCCAATTACAAAAAATATGACCCTAACAATCTCCCCCTTTGGCAATTCGTGACAAAACCACAAACAACAATTATGAGAGAAGTCTAACACAACTATCCCATAACTTATAAAAGTACATAAGTCTAACCCTACTACGAACTCTTGAAAAACTTTGCAAGAAGAGAGATCATGGCATGATAGACTTGCAACCTGTCTTAACTGAAACACTTAAACAAGATTCATCAAGGCATCAAGTGTGAAACATAGACAAGTTATATAAAAGAAGAAACATGTGTATAAAGAGAGAAAAGAAACAACACATGTGAGATAAGGTGAAAAACATATATCATCATATATATAAAGAATACAATGTATGTAAAAATGGTCACAAGACTGCGGTACATGAAGTGAGAAAAGATATATCAAAATCTCACTACATCTCTCAAAGCACTCTCCACCTATCTAGTATATCCTATGCTAGCTCTCCCCCTAACATAATGACTGCTCTCATATACAAAACTACTCCTCCTTTTTGTCACGAGTGACAAAGGGTGCATCATTGAGAGGTAATCATCTCATCATCACTAGAAGAGCTAGAACCATCAGCACCATCAACAACATCTCCACCAAAAAAGGACTCCTCAGTAGGCTCGGGTGAAGGTGAAGGCGCAAAACCACCAAGGCGAGACTAGCGGCGAGCGATGCAACCGATTTTGGTGTTCATTTGACATATCTCATTAGACAGATGGTCGAGATGACTACTAAAATCAGCACGCATGTGCTGAAGTTGATCCATGATGTCAGCGAGAGAGACATCTGCCCTACAGGAGGAAGAAAGGGCAGATGAAGAAGAGGGTCGAGGGGTAGGGGTTGCATTCGTTGTCTCCACATGAGGCTGCGCTGCACTCCTCTGGATAGACTCCTTACTAATGGCACCCATGACATAGAAGAGAGGAGAGGGAGGAATGGTGATGTGCATGTGTGTGAGGATGCGTGTGATAGCTGAAGGAAAGATGAGCTTATTACGTGTAGCTGTGTCTCGATAGGAATCTATCATAGATACTATCATGTGTGAGGGAAAATCTATAGAAAGATCTTCCATGAGAGAAAGAGGAAATGGGCACGAGGCTTGGTGATAGTGTTATAGTGTGACCGTGGAGTGAGAACAAAGGTCATCACCATATTAAGGATCCTTAGACTCTTAGCAAACTCGGTTGTGGAGAAATTTAGGGAACCTCCCCATAACATGGCCTTCTCACAAAATAATAAGGCCAACTCGTCTCTAGAGATAGAAGAGAGACGCTTATGACTAGGGTAATTCGAATGATCCACCCTAGGGACGCGTAGTACCTAGGAAATGAGTTCTGGGGTAACTACGATACATGTACCACGAAATACCGTAGTAAACCGAGGCACAAAAGTATCGATGGCATGCATATTGGAGTAAAACTCCTATATGAACACGTTGGGACACCTCGAGGGTTTCTCACATAGAGAAGCCCATCCTCGAGAGCTAAACACACTAGGTAGAGGAGTGTCTGGAAAGTCAGACAAAATGACCTGGCGTTCCGAATGAATCGCCCGGTCAGAAAAGTTCTTAAAAAAGTCATTTCGTGCCTTCTCATCATGGAACCGAACATAATCAAGAGGGAAGGGAGCAGAAGAAGAGGAAGAGGAACCACGACGTCTTATCGGGTTCTTAGAAGGAACGGACTTTTTAGGTACTATGAGAAGGAAGCTAAATGAGAGAGAGAGATAAGAGAAACAGTGAACACAGCAAGAATGTAAGGTTGAATTTAATCAACCATTCTGTTGGCTTTATTCCGTGCCAATTTGCTTGTAATTCAGCACTTAAAAACCCTGTATTTAGGTGGGAATCATGTAAGGGTAGTGTGTGAGAGAGTGTAAAGAAAACCTCAAGATTGTGCACTCAGCAAGGGACTCGCGACTGGATCTCGCGGCTTGCAAGTCGCCAAAGGATGCACACGAGTGAAGCATGCAGAGGAGCTGAACAGTCATGCCAGCTGGAGCACTACAGGACAAAAAGTCCAGTCTGGCCATTCAGTTATCTCGCGGCTTGGACTCGCGACTCAGTCAAGTCGCGAGGCCAAGTCGCTAGTCCACTCTGTTTGGGAAAAACTGACTCTTCACATTCCAAACACACACCTGTATAAATACCCCTTATACCCACGAAATGTAGAGAGCTTCCAGAGAGATTTTGAGAGATAAACCCTAGAGAAAAACAAGATTGACTCATCCATAATTTTCATCTTTGTTTCTCCAAATTCCTATACTTTCACCCTCTCCATTGTTACATCCTTGAGAGGTACATTAGCCAAAACCTTTTCTCACCATACCCATATCTGTGAGAAAGTTGTTTGGTGCTTGGGAAGCAGTTAGGAAGGGACCAATTGATATTGGTTGATGCTATGGGCTATAGCAGAATCCCGTAAACTAAAGAAGACAAAGGTTCGGCGTAACCTCGTTGGAGCAAGAAGCTTAGAGGGCTTAGGTACACTGGGTAGATTAGGCTTGGAGGGTCTTCTGCTGTTCATGTATCCCAACTTCATTCTTTAGTGGATTATTGACCGCTTGGAGGGCGGTGGAGAGGTTTTACGCCGAGGACTTTGGTTTCTTCTTCGATAACACATCGCTGGGTTGTCTTTGTGTTTGCATCTCTCTTCCCTTTATCTTTGCCATTTAATTTCTGCTGTGGTTGTGATTTTATTTGGTTTAGATTATTTTATCAATTTTGATTTAGCTTATTTTCATATTCCGCACATACATTGTTTGATAATAAGCTTGAATTGGTAATTTGTAATTTGGGGGTATAAACGTTCAAGGTGTTTTACACACTATTTGAACATTCAATTGGTATCAAAGCGGGTACACTTGTTGTGGTTTAAATACCTAAGTGTGATCCTTGACCCCTTGTGTTATTTGCCATGGATAATGCTTTGTATGCTTCTATGCATGTTTTGGATGTTGATGAATGTAACATGCCACGTGTTTGTGAAAATGCCTCCATGAGTAATAATCCTCATGATTGTGATGCTATGTTACATGAATCTTTGGATGTTGTTGATATTCCTAACATCAAACTCTTAAAGAAAAAGGCTAAGAAGTTTAATAAGGATTTGAGCAAGTTATTTTGTGAAAATGATGATTTGATTGCTAAGATCAGTGAATCCAACAAATTGGTTGAAAAATATAAGAAATTTGCTGAAAATTCTCTTGAAAAGCTGAAAGAGTTTGAATGTTTGAATATGGACTTAGATGCTAAACTTGTTTTGTCTAACAAACTTGTTGATGAGCTAAAATGTGAAAATGAATCTCTTAAGATGCATGTCAAGTGTTTGATTGCTGAACCTATTGTTAAAAAGGATAAAAATATTTGTTGCAATCATGTTATGGTACCCGATTTTGTGCCTATTGTGTGTTCTACCTCAAAGGACAAATCGGTGTACATTCCTCCACATAAAAGAAATCAAAAAGTTGAGAGAAAGGCTGTTAAGTCAAAGCCTCTCTTTAGGTCTCAAACTAAGGTTTTGGATGGATTTAAGTTTGTTCCAACTTGCCACCATTGTGGTGTGATTGGTCATATAAGACCTCAATGTCGTAAGTTGAAAAGAGAACAAAATCATATGGCTAGATCCCTTCCCAAAAAGCCTAGTGGACCTAAACACATTGTTTGTCACCATTGTGGTGCTTTTGGTCATCTAAGACCTCATTGCTTTAAGTTTCAAGCTCTTAAAATAATCAAAAGAAAAGAGAAACTTGAGCTTTTTGGAAGTTGTGCTAAAAAAAGTAAACCGGTTTTGAGTGAAAATAGCATGTTGTTAAAGAAAATGTTTAATGCTCTTAACTCCTTGACTATGTGCATCTCCGGTTCTCATTCTTCCAACCCTCGTCTCACTTCTCTTGAGACACTCATTCCAAACAATCATTCTGTTTGGATGAGGAAGAGTTCCTATGGTTGAGCTTTTGCTCTTTTGGTCCTTGATCTAATTCTTTCGATCTTTGTAGGACTTTTCATGCATTAGATGCTTCATTGTCATGCATTTGTGCATCATGCATCTCTTTATATGCATTGTTTTGTTTTTGTTTTTGATCTTACTTTTATGTTTTAGTTTTGTGAGAGTAAAAAATCCAAAACCACATAAAAAGTTAAAAAAAAAAAAAATTCATAAAGTTTGATCCTATATGTTTGAGCACATATCACATGTGAGTTTGGCCTAGTACCTTCGTACTAATGGCGTAGTGCATTTACGAGCTTAACTTGTTTTGTATGAACATATATCTTTGTGGGAAAAATCTTGACATCTTTGTGTGATTGTTGTAAATCGCTTTTCAAGCTTGTCATAAATGATTAGTCAATAGTCATGTTGGTTTTGATACATGCGTAGACTTGTGCCTATATCTCTTCCCATTCTTTTTTTGTTTTTGCTTAAAGAGCTCAACCAATGTAAATCTCAAAATGAAAAGAGATAATGAGCTGCAAAAATCGTCGCACACACTAGTATTCAACTAGGAAAAAGGGAAAGCGACTTTTATGAAAATGTATGATGCCCAAAAAGCCAAAGGCTTGTTCATCAAATTGAAATATCAAAAATTTCAAGCATCGATCTCAAAAAGAGATGTAAAGATAAAAAATGGTCAAATGTTATGAATTGTAAATAAGCCAAATGAAAAGTTTCAAAGATATGTAATCATTTTCTTGTGGGAGGTCATATATGTTCATTTCTATAATAGAGATAGACCACTTGACTTAGTACTAGTTGTGGATGACTTGATTGAATTGATCATTGAATCTTCACTCTACAATAAGGACTGTTCCACATTTGATACACACACACGACACACACGACACACATGCCTAATGTTTAATGAATGCCTTATTCATTTGTTCGATTGTACTTGTTTAACTGTGATATGTGTGTGCCTAACTTTATATGGATCAATCCAAAAAGTTTTTTGATCTTTTTGTATGTTTTTGGAAGTGATTTTTATCACTCTTTGTGTTCATGTTTAGTTATTACTTTGTTTTTCATTGTTTAAACATGTTCTGTGTTGTAAAACAAGTGTCAGAATTTTTGGCTACTCATTCTGGCTACTTGCGCGAGTAGCAAGCAAGTAGCGAGTTTTGGCTACTCGTTTTGGTGACTTGCAAGTAGTGAGACCCAGTAGTGAGTTTACACAGAATGTCTTGGCAACTCACTCGCGACTCACCAGTCGCGAAACGCCCAGAAACAGCTTTTTAAATGGTTTTTCGTGGGAAACATGTTTTTAACCTCTCCCATCCTCTCTTGAACCCCTCTTTCAATATTTTTACATCAAAACCCAATCAATTTGAATGGTTTTTCATTCCATTAACATCTCTAAGGTAATTCTAAACTATTTTCTTTGATTTTGATCCTTAGATTATGTTTTGGAGAGTTTTTGTTCTCTTGGTTGGGATTTTCATCATAGGGGTTGGGGAAACTTTATTTTTGTCAAATTTTTGTATGGGATTTGTTTCTTTTGATGATTTGCTTTGGATGTTGGCCCCTTGTGGCAAAAAGAACATGTATTAAGGGTGGATTTCATGATATTCATGCATTGTTTCACATTGTTGTTCATAGTGTGCACGCTAGGTGTTTGATAAAATGCCTCTTAGGCATTTTCTTACTTGTTTGGACTCTGATGAGTACCAAACTTTGGGGTTTCTCATGTTTCCTCACTAGGAATATGTTTGGTTCATTGGTTGTGTATTTAACACACCTTGCCCCACATGTGCATTTTCATTGCTTTGGTCATGCATTGCACATAGCCACCTCTTGCACACACATTTGCTACCCTTGTCATGCATTGGTCTATACCTTGTTTCTTCATCCTATCATGTCATGTTTACCTTATGCGTTGTAGCATTTTTTTTTTGTCTTAGGATTGAGTTTCATTTTCTCATTCATCTCGCACCCTTCATGGATCATTCTCCTTGTTCATACCTTCATCTCTTGCTCTCTTTTCTCATTGACTCTTTGTCTATTCTTGACAAAAAGGGGGAGAGTATACTTTAGAGAGTATACCGGAGTGTTTTTGTCATTTCTATATGACTCTTGTGCACATTCTTAGGGGGAGAAATTCTATTTCTTGTGCACATTTGTAGGGGGAGAGATATTTCATAGGGGAGATGCATATACCAAGGGAGAGAAGACATTGTGTTAATAAGAAAACTTTGTTTTGTTTGTGTTTCTTTATGTTTTTTTTCTTGTTTACTTTATGGTGCTTTGAGTTATGTTTAGTATATTTGCTTTGTTGTTCTCATTGCATCATGTATGTGTTGGACATGCATTCATCCTTATGCTATTGTGCTTCATTGAATGCATGTTCGGATGATCATTTGCTGTGCTATGTGATCTTTGTAGACATTTCTATATGACTGTTTTGGTGTATGATCAAGTTGCTCACATGTTTCTCATCATGTTTACTTGATCGCAATTTACTTGTTACATTATACTTGTCCTTTTATTACTTGCTTTACCTTGAGGGTCTAATGTGTTTTGTGCAAGTGTTTTAGGTTACAGGTATATATGTTCCAAGTTCATCACTGCTCCTATGATTCATGATAGGGGGAAAAAGAAAGAAAGAGTTTTATGTTATATTAACTATGTTTTTGCTTTATTCATAGTTCATGATTATGCTTAGTTTTTTAAAGTACATGTAGTTGTACCCATGCTTTGTAGCCTAGTACTTGTTGTTAATGTTATGCATTTCTTTAAGTACTTTCACTCTTGTGCCATTTGTTGGATTTTTTTATCCTTAATGCAATTACCTTGAGTTGTTGCATTGGTTGAGTGTTGGACATGCAAATGATACTTTGCATTGAGCTTATTAGCTTGCATGTCCGGATGTTCATTTCTTGTGTGAATAAGCATTGTGGTCACTATTTATAGTGATTGTTCATTTTTTGGTCAAGCCATGGTTTATTGCTTAATTTCATTTTGCTTGATCGCATTGTGCTTGCTCTATATGCACTACAAGTTTTCTGCATACAATGATCATATTGTGTTGTTGTTTTTCAGGAGATACTTGTTCTTATGGTTCAAGAGCTACACAGATTCTAGAGTTAGGTGTGAGTGAGTTATGTTCAACTGTTTCCAACTCACGTGTTAAGTCTAGAGTTTGTTGTAAGGTTTTGTCACGGAATAGCCAAAGGGGGAGATTGTAAGGTTGAATTTAATCAACCATTCAGTTGGCTTTATTCCGTGCCAATTTGCTTGTAATTCAGCACTTAGAAATCATGTATTTAGGTGGGAATCATGTAAGGGTAGTGTGTGAGAGAGTGTGAAAAAAGCTCAAAATTGTGCACTCAGCAAGGGACTCGCGGCTTGCAAGTCGCCAAAGGATGCACATGAGTGAAGCATGCAGAGGAGCTGAACAGTCACGCTAGCTGGAGCACTATAGGACAAAAAGTCCATTCTGGCCATTCAGTTATCTCGCGGCTTGAACTCGCGACTCAGTCAAGTCACGAGGCCAAGTCGCCAGTCCACTATGTTTGGAAAAAACTGACTCTTCGCATTCCAAACACACACCAGTATAAATACCCCTTATACCCACGAAATGTAGAGAGCTTCCAGAGAGAATTTTGAGAGAGAAACCCTAGAGAAAAACAAGATTGACTCATCCACAATCTTCATCTTTGTTCTCCAAATTCCTCTACTCTCACCCTCTCCGTTGTGACATCTATGAGAGGTACATTAGCCAAAACATTTTCTCATCATACCCATATCTATGAGAAGGCTGTTTGGTGTTTGGGAAGCAGTTAGGAAGGGATCAATTGATATTGGTTGATGTTATGGGCTATAGCGGAATCTGGTAAGCTAAAGAAGACAAAGGTTCGGCGTAACCTCGTTGGAGTAAGAAGCTTGGAGGGCTTAGGTACACTGGGTAGATTAGGCTTGGAGGGTCTTCTGCTGTTTATGTATCCTAACTTCATTCTTTAGTGGATTATTGACCGCTTGGAGAGCGGTGGAGAGGTTTTACGCCGAGGACTTCGGTTTCCTCTTCGATAACACATCGCTATGTTGTCTTTGTGTTTGCATCTCTCTTCCCTTTATCTTTGCCATTTAATTTCTGCTGTGGTTGTGATTTTATTTAGTTTAGATTGTTTTATCAATTCTGATTTAGCTTATTTTCATATTCCGCACATACATTGTTTGATAATAAGCTTGAATTGGTAATTTGTAATTTGGGGGTCTAAACGTTCAAGGTGTTTTACACTATTTGAACATTCAAGGAACATGAGGCATAGGAAAGAAGAAAAAGGAAAACATGCAATGCATGACCATGTTACGTGCAAAAGAAATTGCATCATGGGCAAAAACTCAATCCAAACTACAGCACTCATATTGTATAATTAAGCACACAACCTAGAATGCATGAAAACATTATTATAATGACATAGAATACAATGCATGAGCATGTAAGATCATATTAACAGAACCTAACCCAAAGATTTTCATAGAAACTGAAAAACCCTAAAATTTTCCCAAAAACTAAAAATTAGGTCACAAAATGCATGAATGAAGAAGAAAAGATGAGATTTGGAACACTTACCAAGGAATGGATGCTTGGACAATGTCAAAATCTTGAGGGGAAGAGGGATTTTTGCGAAAAGAAGAGGTTTGGATTGAGAGAGAAGAGAGAGGTATCGAGATACTTGAGTTTGAAATGAATCGGATCGGACCTTAGATATATATAGAAAAACGCAGCTCAATAGATCGAGAAGGTATCGAGCTTCCATTGAGAACAAAAAATCGATAGATCGAGAGGTATCGAGGAGGTATTGATGGCAAAAAGATCTCGATAGATCGAGGAGGTATCGAGCATCTATCGAGCAAATAGAGACTCTAAAAAATTGGCTCGATGGATCGAGCTATCTATCGAGAGGTATCGAGAACAAACGTAGAAATCTCGATAGAAGAGGCATGTATCGAGGAGCTATCGAGAAGCCTGAAAGAGAATTTTCAAGGAGGAGAAGCATTACAAGATGAATGCAATCAAGATAGACACCAAAACAAGCAATCAAAGATAATGTTAAGCATAGAAACACATCCTCAACTTTTTACAGATGTAAAGCATTCCTAGATCAAAAACACACTGAACAAGTCTAACCAATTTTATTGTAAAAACATGTTTAGACAGTTTAGAGAGCATATACTATCACATGTATTCCTTGTGATGGCCAAATCACATTGTACCTATACAATAGTATCAAGAGTAGCAAAGAGTATGCGTGTTGTGTGTGAACTTTTGCAAGAGAGCATAAGTAAATCATTATATGAAAAGTAATGATATAGGAGGATCAAATACATTCACACACAATCATAACTATTTGATGGGGACCATCACCTTCGAGGTACATCATATAACTCCCACATCTCCTAGAAACATACTTGCAACCAATTATGTAAGATGAACATCCTAATTTTGCTGTGCAAGTGTTACACCTTACCGAGCACGGTTTTTATGAATTGCACACATATATTTTATGATTGACGAGTTTTAATGGTGAGATGGTTATTTATGCCTTTCTCTTAGGATTTTTTTTGTCATTCCCGTAAAAAAAAGTGATTTAAGATATGAAAGATAAGAGATCAACCAAATCATACAAATCATATAAAAGAGCCACAAAGCTCACATTACTTAGTTGTGCATGAAGATACTCATCTAAGCTACAAGAGATATAAAGTTGAGAAACTTTGTTTCAAAGGCCATCCAAGGTACACAAGTACCAATATACACATACACACACTATTTTTGTATTTTTCAATTTTTTTTCTTTTTTTTTTTATAGAGAAAAATTAAAATAAGGCAAAGACAAACAAACAAACAAACAAACATAGCATCAAAAACTAGATGCATATGCATGAAGAAAGGGAGAGAGAGAGATCAATCCATGGATATAACACCAATGTTTTGGCGTAAGAATTCAAAGCGTCTACCATCTAGAGGCTTTGTGAACAAATCAGCCTTTTGATCATCAGTGTGGATGAATTCAAGGGTGAGAGTACAATCTTCAACCAACTCACGAATGAAGTGATGTTAGATCTCTATGTGTTTAGTTTGAGAATGTTGAACATGATTTTTAAAGATGTTGATGGCACTGGTATTGTCATAATATATAGTGAGATGCTTTTGACAAATACCATAATCAAGAAGGAGTTTTTGCATCCAAAGAAGTTGGATACAACAGCTACCAGCAGTAATGTATTCAGCCTCAGTAGTGGAGAGAGAAATAGAGTTCTGTTTCTTGCTCATCCATGAAACAAGGTTATTACCTAAGTAAAAACATCCACCAGAAGTACTTTTCCGGTCATCAGCATTCCTAGCCCAGTCCGCATCAGAATATCCAGCTAAGACATCATTAGTATCTTTATCATACCATACTCCAAAGTTACTAGTGGTCTTAACATATTTGATAATACGTTTTACCGCAGTATTGTGAGATTCTTTGGGATTAACTTGATATCTAGCACACACTCCAACACTGTAGCTAATGTCAGACGTACTAGCAGTAAGGTAAAGAAGACTATCTATCATGCTTCTATACAATGAGGGATCAACACTCTTTCCTAACAAGTCAACAGTGAGTTTAACATTTGGACTCATAGGTGTTCTGACAGAGCTAGCAGACTCTAAACCAAACTTCTTCACAAGATTTTTAGCATATTTAGATTGAGAGATGAAAATACCTGAGTCACTTTGACGAATCTGCAATCCAAGGAAGTAGTTTAATTCTCCAATCATGCTTATCTCGAATTCAGTTTGCATCATACTTGAGAAGGAGTGAGCCAAGTCATCTTTTGTAGATCCAAAGATGATGTCATCTACATAAACTTGAGCTACGACCAGTTCTCCATCAACTTTCTTGATGAACAAGGTTCGATCAGCTTGTCCTCTTGTGAAGCCATTTGACACAAAATATTCAGTGAGGCGATTATACCACGCTCTCGGTGTCTATTTTAATCCATAAAGTGCCTTCTTAAGGTAAAGCACATGATCTGGAAAGTGTGGGTCAATAAACCCTTTGGGCTGAGCTCTATAGACTTTCACATCCATTTGATATAACTTGAACATCAAGTGATAGGCCAACGCAAGTAAGACTCTTATGAATTCAATGCGAGCAACAGGTGCAAAAGTTTCATCAAAGTCCACTCCTTCTACTTGAGTGTATCCTTGGGCAACAAGTCTAGCTTTGTTGCGAATGACATTTCTTTCCTCATCAGTCTTGTTGCAGAATATCCATTTTGTGCCAATGATGTTCACTCCCTCTGGCCTAGGTACCAGTGTCCAAACATCATTCATTTGAAATTGATGAAGTTCATCAAGCATGGCTTCAACTCAGCTTTCATCTTGAAGAGCATCTTCAACCTTGACAAGTTCTACTGTAAGTTCATCTACGGGGATTGTAGAATCTAGGGACAAATGTTTTGTACTAGATCTGAAACTTCTCTTTACTATAGCGGATTGCTTTTCGGGAAGGTTTCCCTCCAGGTTTTTACTGTGAAACTAGTTTGTTTCATTGATTTTCCTGGGTCATCATATCTTGTCTTATTTATTTTTCCGCTGCATGATTTTGACATGATATTAATGTTAGTGTGTTTTAACAAAATTTATTCATAATAAATCTAATTAACAACTTGGGTTTAAAACTTGTTAATTCTATCAACCGAGGTCTAAATTTCCCAACAAGTGGTATCAGAGCGGGTATACTCTGATTGGATTAATTTCCTAAGTGTGATCCTCGACCTCCGTTGTCATGGAAACTCTTGATTGTTTTGATTTGCATGATCTTGTATTGAATGATGATGATGATATTCAAGATGCCTATTGCAAGCTTTATAATTTTTGTATGAAATCTCTTGAATGTTCTACAAAATTAAAAGCTAATTTTAAAAAGGTCAAACTTGAAAGAGATGATTTGATTGCAAAATTGGATGAAGCTAATAATTTGAATGAGAATTTTAAAAATCAGATTTCATCTCAGGTGGACAAAATTAAGAGTTTGGAAGAGCAACTAGTTGAATTTAAAACTGAAGTTGAAAATTTAACTAGTGTCAAACTTGTTGTTGAGCCTAACTCAAAAGAAAAAGATTTTTATATTCCTCCATTTAAAAGGAATAATTAAGAGTTGAAGGCCAATATTGCTAGGATAGACAAAGGTAAACAATCTGATGTTAACACTGAAGTTTCTAAATCTATGTCTAAACCTCCTCTTAGGTTGAATGAAAAATCTGAATTTGTCCCCATTTGTCATCATTGTCATATTGGTTGGTCATATTAGGCCAAATTGTCCTAAGTTGAGGTATCTGTTAACCTCTAAGGTTAGACCTCCTTCTAGAAAGCATAGTAGTTCGAAAACTACTAATATTTGTCACCAATGTGGTGTTTCTGGACACATTCATCCTAATTTCTTTAAGTTGTATCCTTAAAAGCAAGTGTCCAAACGGTCACAGGTTTCCTCTCAAGGAAATATACTTTTGTTTGGAGAGTTATTAAAAACTTTGAGCTTTTTAACTCAATTTTAGGAGTAGACATAATAGGACACGTGCCTTTTCATCTTCACGGCCAAAGACTTGTGCTGTGTGAGTGAGAAAGGAGCCTAAGACTTAATTGTCTTTCTGTTTGTTCTCTACTTTAATTCTATCTATCTAAAGCAGGACTTTCTTTACTTGATTTCTTATATGCTTTTGGAATCATGCTTTCATGCATCTGCATCTTTCTATCATGCCTTCATGCATATGCATATTTCTTTCATGCTTTCATGTTGTTTGTCTGTTTTTGTTTGGTTGTTTAGTTTTTTATTTTGCTTTGTTTTCAAAATAAAAATAAAAAGGAAAAATCAGAAAAATACAAAAACAGTGTGTGTTTTGTGTACATTGGTACTTGTGTATCTTGGATGGCCATTAAAACAAAGTTTTCTAAATTTTATATCTTTTGTAGCTTAGATGAGCATCTCTATGCACAACTAAGAAAGTGAGCTTTGTGGCTCGTGTTTGTGATGAGTAAGATTAAGTAATCTCTTTTACTTAACACTCGTATCACTCTTTTTTACGGGAAGGACTAGAAAATCCTAAGAGAAAGGCATAAATAACCATCTCACCACTGTTGCCCGCCAATCATGAATAACATTTGTGTGCTTCGGCATAGCAAAATTGGAATGTCAAATGCTTAACATAATTGAGTATTTCTTTTCTATCTCTTATATGCCCATGCATGATTTGCTTAAAAGAAAAATCAAAAGCAAAAAGATCAAAATGCTTTTAAATATGATTGCAAGCGTGTATTCTAGGAGATGTGGGAGTTATAGGATGTACCTCAAAGGTGATAGTCCCCATCAAACAGTTATGATTGTGTGTGAGTTAAAGTGATTTTCTCATATCTCAAATCGTCATAACTAGTTGACACTTATGAAATCTTGCGATATTTTCCACACACAACACGCAATATTCTTTGCTACTCTTGATACATGTGCAGGTACAATGTGATTTGGCCATCATAAGGTTTTACATGTGTTAATGTATGCTCACTAAACTGTCTTAACTTGTTTTTTAAATATAAAATTGGTTAGACTTGTTTAGTGTGTGTGTGTGTTTTGAGATCACAATGCTTGACATTTTTTCTTGTTGAGAGATGTTTTTGAGGATCTAAAATGTTGATTGGATCATTGGTTGAGTAGCATGATTGATTGCATTCATATCTGTGTTTTTCCCTTCTTGAAAAACTGTTTTTAAGCAATTTCGACAGCTTCTCGACACCTCCTCGACACCTGAATATCTATCAAGCTTTTCAACTTCTTCTTATCGCAATCTCGATAGCTTCTCGACAGCTAGGTGGATCGATCGACAAAGTTCCTGTCCCCTCGATAGCTTTTCAATAGCTATTCGATCCATCGAGGTTTGCTCGATAGCTTCTCGACACCTCTCGATCAATCAAGATCCTCTTGCATGCATTGTTTTTCACATGTTTTGCATCTTTCTGTTATCTTGTCATCCATAGCATTTTGTTTCATTACATTCATGCATTTATATGGGTTCTTTATACCCCTTTGATCATCTTTAATCATCCTTATGTTTCTCGGGTGAAGCTTTCTAGCTTATTATACCCTTTGTCACTCATGACAAAAAGAGGGAGAAATTATGGAGAATATGTGGTTTCTTTTTAAGACTCTACATGTTAGGGGGAGAAATACATGCCCTTGTAAGGGGGAGATGTGTTTCATCTTGATAGGGAGAGTGCTTACTTTCTTCTTCTTGTACACCGGTCTTGTGACCATTTTCACATATATTGTGCTTATCTTTGATATATATATATATGATGATGTATGTTTTCTTCACCTACCTTTACATGTGTTGTTTCTTTTCTATCTCTATGCACATGTTTCTTTATTGTATGCAATCTATTATTTCTATTTCACACTAAGATGCTTTGATGAGTTTCGTTTAAAGTGTTTCAGAAATACAGGTTGTCAAAGTCTACTTGACATAAACTCTCTTCTTGCAAAGTTTTTCAAGAGTTTGTGTTAGGATAGATTTTATTGTATTCAACAAGTGAATATGAGTTGAGTGATTTATGATTTCTCTCATATGTTCATTTGTTTGTTGTGGTTTTGTCACGGATTGCCAAAGGGGGAGATTGTTAGGACATATGTGATTTGATGTTAGCAACATATGTCAATATTTTATGTAATTGGCTAATCCTTTGACAAAACACACTTTATTTGTATTTGGGTAGATCTAGGATGTGTTTAATACTTCAAAGAACAAGAGTTCAAGTCTAGTATTGAAGCCATGCAAATCTGTCCAAGAAACAAGTGAAGAAGTGTTGATTCATTAAAACTCGACAGTTGCTCGACAGATAGCTATCTATCGAGGTTTAACGAGGCTCGACAGATACTATCTATCGAGGTATCTATCAAGAATTAAGGAAATCAGTTTTTCAGATCTGATTTTCGGCCCATGCTTATATGTATTTGTGTAAGGTTTCTTTTCTCACAACCCTAGACATATATAAGGCTTATTTTAGAGGCCGTCACATAAGAGAATACAATGAGAACATATGCAAAAGGTGACCGATGCCTTATTCTCTCTAAAAGAAGCTACTGCGTCTTTGCGCCTTAGGATTTTGTAACCAAGTGCTTCTTGATCTTCATTGTTGATGAAGTGAAGAACTTTGCAGCCAACAATCTTCTTCAAGTTGGTGTGTTAGTCATGTACTAGGAGCCGTGCATCATCGATTAGTCACGTACTGGGATCCGTGCAAAAAGGGTGGTGTTCATATATTGAAGAGTTCAGAGGTTCTGAAGCGGTAGAAGATTTCTGCTGTAAGTTCATCTACGAGGATTGTAGAGTCTAGGGACAAAGGTTTTGTACTAGATTTGAAACTTCTCTTTACTATAGTAGATTGCTTTTCGAGAAGGTTTCCCCCCCAGGTTTTTAACTGTGAAACTAGTTTGTTTCATTGGTTTTCTTAGGTCATCATATCTTGTCTTATTTATTTTTCCGCTGCATAATTTTGACATGATATTGATGTTAGTGTGTTTTAACAAGGTTTATTTATAATAAATCTAATTAACAACTTGAGTTTAAAACTTGTTAATTCTATCAACCGGGGTCTAAATTTCCCAACACCTTTCCCTTTATCTGGGATTTGCTTCCATCACCAAAGGTGATATTACCACCTTTCTTGGATTCAAATTCTTTGAAGAGAGTGTGGTCTCTAGTCATGTGTCTTGAGTAACCACTATCAAGATACCATAGACAGGTGTTCATAACTTTGAAGGTTGAGTGCATCATGAAGCATACTTCGTGCTTATTTGTTAAGTCATCAGGTATGATCTTTTCTTTAATTTGATAGCCACGTGATTTTACCCTTGCCTTTATCTTTCTAAGGCGTATGCCCTTGTGAAGGAACAATTTGAGACAGTCTAGTCTTCTTCTACTCACAAATAGACCTTTTTAAATAATCATTAAGAGAGATTTTAAATAAATTTTAAACTTGCATGTTTTGAAAAACTTAAGCATATAAAGGTTAGAAACGCAAGAGATATTTGAAGAAAAAGATCTTTTCATGCAATTTGATTCCATGACAACAGGGGTCAATGGATCACACATCAAAGATTGAAACCTAATTAGAGTGTGCCCGCTCTGATACCACTTGTTGGGTTAAGATAGCTTGACCCCAGTTAATTAATTCAATTACCCAAGTTGATTAATTAGGTTCAATTGCATGAAAATCGTGGAGGTACCAACAAATCACCAAAAATACTAAATGCAGCGGAAAATAAATTTGATACGGTAATTTGTTGACAAATGGGAAAAATCTCGCAAGGCAAAAATCCCACCGGGTGATTTTAAGGTCACCACTCCCAAGAATTTACTAATCAACAATCAAGCAGTTACAAAAATAAGGAATCTTACCAACTACCCTAATCTATCCCGAAATACCAACCTACAGTTGAACCTTCGCTTCAATACCCAATTAGACTTGATCTTGTAGTAGCCTTCTTTCCCTTGATGCACAAACCTCCAAATTGTGACTAGCTCCTTTGCACGTATTCTAGTACGTGACTAACTCCAGTAATTTGAATGGATGTTGTTGGTTCAATAAGAAGATCAAGAAGCACTTGGTTACAAAATTCGACGGCGTATAAACGCAGTAGCTTCTTACAGAGAAAATAAAGCTCTTAGTCTCTATTTCTGTATATGACGGCTTTTAAAATAAGCCTTATATATGTCTAAGGTTGTGAGAAAAGAAACCCTACACATACACATAATCTTGGGCCGTATTTTAGATCTGGAAATTCTGAAATTGTAATTCTCAATAGATCAAGCTGGTGTCGAGCTATCTATCGAGTTTCGAATTAAGTCTCGATAGCAGCTATCTGTCGAGCTATCTGTCGAGAATTAATGAGCAGCTTTTCTTCACTTGTTTCTTGGATCAATCTTTATGTCTTTAATACTTGACTTGAACAACATGTTTCTTGAAGTACTAAACTCATCTTAGATCTACCTAATTATATGACTCTAACAAAACCCATAAGTCATTCTAAACAGGGACGGAGCCAGGACTTGAGGTTATTAGGGGGGTGGCTCTTGTGTGTGTGTTTTTTTTAAACTTTAATTACTATATAAGGAAAGTGAAAAAACAAAATATGATAAGTTGTGATTGATAGAATATAAAGTAGAATACACAAAAGTGGGATAAAAGATTGTATTTATCAAATAGTAGTTTACTAGAGTAGTATCCTTTCTCTTTCTTTAAAAGCGAACATTGGTGGTCCTTGAGCAAACTACATTTTTACTACTCAATTTTGTATTTTACAATATACTCATAGTAGGATATTTATAGTAGGCTAAATCTTAAACTAACTAAGATTACAAGACTTACAACACAAATAGAATTAAGATTTCTTTATTACTTGCACACAAAGTGATTTCTTTGTTTATGAGAACCATAGGTAACCCTTACAAATAATGATAAATATTAAAGACTGCCCTTTGATGTTTTATACATCTAATAGATCTCTAATTAAAAAAGAAGAGATCCATGGACCACAAAATAATAAAAATCTGGATTTTTGTGTGTATAAATATATATATATATATATATATATATATATTCTAGCAGTTCTCTGACTTCTCTCTCTATCTCTCTCTCTCTCTGCTGGTTTTTTTGCTAATTTATTCAAGCAGTTCTCAGAAATCTCAGAGGTGATATCCATACATTGATGGCATGCAATCATTTCCTTTATAATTATGGCATGAATTGGTACAGTTGTCCTTATACAGGTGGGTGCATTATGCAGTATGTGCTCAAAGTTAAATGTCAACGTAGCTATTTAGCAATCAAAGACTATAGTAGTGTATTTGCCATTCTGGGAGCACCACACTGGGACACTCGGATCTTGCTCTGAGAATAGATACACTACATTTAAAGTAAAGTGGCCATGCCATTTATAGGAACAATGCAATAATTTCATGCCTTGAAGGTTTCTGATCTTCCTCATAAAGAAGCTAGAAAGGGAAAAAGAAGTGGGCCTTTATTGCGCGGCAAATGCCTTCAAAATTAGATATTTGAAGGCCCTCAATTATAACATAAAATATTGACCACAGAGGTTCTCATACGTGTATAGATACTAGCCAAGAGATCTCACCCATGAATGATCTAGCTAGCACCCCAATTGAAATGAACTTAATTTTTACTTTGCTTGGGATAGCTAGATAGTCTTGGAGTATCATAGTTGCACTTCTAAATTCTAATATAATTAAGTGTGTGTATATATATGAAGGGAGCTAAGAAATCCTGCTCCAATCAAATAAAACTATAGCATGAAATGGAAGGAAACTTCCACAGTACAAAGGCTAAATAGCTAAAGAAACGGAATGTATAATTTAACATCAAAATTGAGAGAGAGAGAGAGAGAGAGAGCATATTTTCAAGAATTAGAATCACTTGAATTTACTATGTTTTATTAGTCCTTTAATTCCGTGAAATAATTTTAACAGAAAATTGAAATTAAGAGGATGTCAAAATATGACAGTGTATTAACCTTTTGGCTTAAATGACCTTTGAAAATTACTTCCACAATTGCTAGTTAAGACTTTCTATGCTACAATTTATATAATGCAACCCTATCAAGGTCATGGAATGTAACAAAAAACTTTATCCTTAATTAAGAAGATAAAGTGGCACAAAAAGTGTTTAGAATCCTCCCAAGTGTTCAAGCACTTTAGGAAAATTTTATCTCTTTCCTAGTAACTTCTTTTATCCAATGCATCAAGGAAATAATTGACAAGCAAATTGATGTATAAGGTTGCCTGAAAAAGAGTGTTTCAAAACCGACAATAAATAAACCTTATCTATAAATGCCATAATTAAAAAAAAAAATTGAAACAAATCTGATTGTACTTCGTTTGATGGATTCATTTACAGGAAGCTGCTAAAAGTTTTAGACACCCAGAGATTCACATATAATTAACATTATATTATTTTTAATCTCCAAATTGTTTGGCAAGAAAAATAGAAAAGAAAATTGCTCTCTTCCAATCCATGTATGATGTTCCATGTTCTAAATTATAACATGCAAACTTATGATTTAATTTGTTAAAATCACCCAAATTGATTATACATATCTTCCATAAGCTAAATTACATCAGAAATGAAGGTAAAACATTTATGTTATTGTATACTTATAAAATATGAAATACTACTACCCCACCAAAAAAAATAAAAATTGAAATCATAAGCAAAGGAATGGAATTTCCTTGAGAAACTTAAAGGAAAGTTCTAAAGGAGGTACTTGCAAAGTTTGAAGTGTGCAACAAGACACATGCACACATTTATTTAACACATGAGATAGGCATGTAAAATTGTTCACAAACAATTTTTATTTATTTATTTAGGTTTTTACTTTTTATGTAAACTGAAATACAATGATTACAAAGCGACATGTTTTGCTTCCTCCTTCGGCCCAATAAGTCTCTTTAATTGGCTCAGTTGCACCCCAAAAAAAAAAAAAAAAATAAAAAAGGAAAAAAGAAAAAATAGTGGCTAACATTGAGCCGAGCCGAGCTGGGATATAGATATATACTACGTGTCAGCGTACCTTTGATTCGGTCGGAAAGAAGAGCTTGTCATATTGGGTTAATAGATTTCGGCCTAGTCAAACACTCCAGCTTCGATTGGATGTGGACCGTTGGATGTGACACTTATTTCACAAATCATACCTCACTTATGCTAAAATACAAAAAAAAAATAAAAGTGTAATTACTGCATCCGACCCACTTAAACTTATCAGATGTGGTGTGAGATCGTCCACAAATATTATATAGTACTACTCGAACTCACATTTTTCAAACTCGTACGCATAATGGGTTACACGGAATATCTATCATCATCCCAATCGTTCATCACCAAAATTTGTAGACCCTAGTGCGGTTTTTCCTGTTAACTCTCTCTTCTTCCCCCACCAACCAACCGTATATAATACCTACCTCTCTCTCTCTCTCTCTCTCTCTCTCGGTGCACAGTATAAAACTCTTTCTCTCTCTCTCCCTATATTTTTTTTCCCTTTGTAGGGGCCGGATCAATCAAATATGTGAAAAAGCTTTTGTCTTCTGCCAACTATGCACTTTCTGTTCTTATAAAAAGGCCTCTTTATGAGATCATCTAAGTGCAAACTGAGCATCTAGCTAGCAGTGATCAATATCGATATTATTGATCCAACGCTACTAGCTACTCTTTATGAGATCATCTAAGTGCAAACTGAGCATCTAGCTAGCAGTGATCAATATCGATATTATTGATCCAACACTACTAGCTACTCTCTCTTTTCTCTTAAGTCCCTTTACTATTAAGCCTCTAAGCACAAAAATAATTTTATAGGTACAAAACCCCACCAACAAATAATGAAACTATCAATGAGACCCGTACGGCCATGCACATTTAACCAACCTTCAATCCCAACCCCAAAACCAACACACTACTCCTGCGCCTACACCCTCACTCAACCACCTAATCTCAACAACAACAACAACAACAACAACAAGCTGGTCCGCCACAAAACTCAACCATTAAAGCACTGGGAACGCTTACTCGATCCCATTGATCACAACACTACCAATAAATCCAACACTTTTCCTTACCATTTCATGCCCACAAAAAGTGTCAAGCTCGGCAAGAAATGGAAGGAGTATCAAGGTATTGGAAACTGGGACGGCTTGCTCGACCCGCTCGACGATAATTTACGCAGCGAAATCCTCAGGTACGGCCAGTTCGTCGAGGCTGCGTACAAGTCCTTCGATTTCGACCCTTCTTCGCCTTCCTACGCGACCTGCTTGTTCCCCAAAAGCTCATTGCTCGAAAAGTCAGGCTTAGCACAAACTGGTTACCGTCTGACCAAGAATCTACGTGCAACCTCGGGTATTCAGCTCCCACGTTGGATCGAAAAGGCACCCAGTTGGGCTGTCACAAAATCGAGCTGGATTGGCTACGCCGCAGTGTGTCAAGACAAGGAAGAAATCGCTAGGCTCGGTCGAAGAGACGTGGTGATTGCGTTTCGAGGCACAGCCACTTGCTTGGAATGGCTCGAGAATCTCCGAGCCACATTGACCCAAGTGGGTCCCAACCACCACCACAACAACGATGGACCCATGGTCGAGAGTGGGTTCCTCAGTCTTTACACTTCGGGGACCAAGTGCTCGACCAGCTTGCAAACCATGGTACGTGAAGAAATCTCGAGGCTGCTCCAGTCGTACGGTGATGAGCCACTTAGCTTGACGATCACGGGACACAGCCTCGGTGCGGCCCTAGCTACGCTCGCGGCGTACGATATCAAAACCGCTTTCAAACGCGCGCCGCTCGTGACGGTGATCTCGTTTGGTGGGCCACGTGTCGGCAATCGGAGCTTTCGACGTGTCCTAGAAAAACAAGGGACCAAGATCCTACGCATCGTGAACTCCGATGACCTAATAACCAAAGTACCCGGTTTTGTCATCGACAAAAGTAATGAAAACGACAACGACGACCAAGAGGACATGTCGTGCAACAGAGATGTACAACTGGCTGGGTTGATACCCAGCTGGATACAAAAGCGCGTGGAGGACACGCAGTGGGTTTACGCAGAGGTTGGGAGAGAGTTAAGACTTAGCAGTAGGGACTCTCCGTACCTCAACGGCTTCAACTTCGCCACGTGTCACGAGCTCAAGACATACCTACACTTGGTGGACGGCTTTGTGAGCTCCACGTGTCCCTTTAGAGCCTCTGCTAGAATGCTGATTGATAATTATCGTAGACAAAAGAGCCTAGGCTTGAAAACACAAACTCTAAAACCTTAATTAATAACCTTAAAAAGTGTCAATCAAGTTATAAGGCTGTTATCGGCGATTAAGTTTTGTACATAGCGGAAAAAAGGGAAAAATGAGGGGAAAATGAGGGAGGGTTGGTTGGGCATTGTGATTCCTTTTTTTTGGGGATCGAAAGCTAGATTTTTCATGTGGGCTGTGAGGCCCCATTTGGATGTTGAGTAAGTTGAGCACTACTCAGCTAGCTGAAGATCTTGTACTGTTCATCACTTTGTGATGAGTTAGGTATATTATATTGTACATGGAAATTGGAAAAGTGAAAAAGGCAAACGTTGTTTTCTTCTTTGGGGGTATCAAAATGATTCAAAATCTAATCATTCATCGGCTACCACGTGATACCCGGGGTCTTGTTGATGAGTTTGCCCTCTGGTGCCGACCTTATTTACACGTATTAACATTTTTGAGCATAGCTCATATATAGTTGAAAGTTTGAAACTTAGAAAATGCACCGACCTTTTTCGTTTCGTTGAGGAGTGGGAAGCTAGCTGTGTAAAAGTAGAGGACTTCCGCGCCGCTATTTTTCGACTTTGTTCGTATTCCTAGTGGCCAAAGTGATAGCACCGTCCATACCGAACACATAGGGTGTGTATTTCACTAATTTGTATAGTGGTAACTTTTTTCATGCATGGCTATATGTACTCACTGTTCCTATATATTTTAGTGCGTACGTTGCGTCCTTGACCAAGTTTTAGTGGCTAGCTGTAATTGTGGAATTGTCTAAAATGTTAGATGCCTGTGGGGTAAAACTCTGTGTCTTGCTGTTTGTATACATATATGTTAGGTTTATAGACTTATATATCACATAAATTTCAGTAGCACAAGCAAGACCCACAAACTTGTTTTACTATTACAGTTACTTCGAAATGGATTTTATTACAGGTATTAACCTAGCAGCATTATTTGTTATGATTTACTACCATAAAAATGTTGGCTTAAGACAAAAGAAAGAAAGGAGTGCCGTAAGCTTGCGGACATCTTTGATTATTAACAGAATGTGGAGTAATTTCAAATGGTATCTAAATGTATAACAATATAAGTATGCCTTACTATGTTATGGGTTGTGTGGATTCCAATTAGTTCAACTAGTAATGTTTTTTTTTTGTTGAATAAGATATCTGGGTTCAAAGTTCAAACCCCACTTGCACATTAAAAATTAATTAGTAACTTAACATAATGATAAAGAGCAATCATCAATTCATCATATCTCCAAGTGTGTTTACGACTACAGGCTAATTTTGCCAAATAGAATAATTTTAGGAAAAATTTAGGAAAAAAGCATCTGGTCAAACTTATTTAATTATGTAGCACTATTTTGGAACTTAAGTTTGTCAAATTCAAGTTTATCACTCTCGA
This sequence comes from Notholithocarpus densiflorus, assembly GCA_030021035.2. NCBI lineage: Eukaryota > Viridiplantae > Streptophyta > Magnoliopsida > Fagales > Fagaceae > Notholithocarpus > Notholithocarpus densiflorus. Next base: position 884,638 of record JARYZH020000105.1, read on the forward strand.
ATTCCAAGCATTATGTAGCATTATGGGCTCGCGTGGCAATCTGATTAAATATAATGCTTGAAGCTTACCAAACTCAAGTTCCAAGCATTATGTAGCATTATGTAACATTATGGGCTCGCATGACAATCTAATCAAACATAATGCTTGAAACTCGATTTTCACTTAGAACTCAAGTTTGACAAATTTGAGTTGTAAAAAAGTGCTATTACATAACTAAATAAATTTGGCTGAATGCGTTTCTCCTAAATTTTTCTTAAAATTATGCTATTTGGCAAAAAAGGTCTAAGACTAAGTATTGCTAACCATAGAATTTATGACCTATCAGAGAATTCGTGGCTCAAGAACCACCAATGTTTCTTTTTAAAAAATAAATGGATACTACTCTAGTCAACTGCTACTCTTTTTCTCCTTTAAAAAAAAATCAACCACTACTATTAAAACAACAACTACTACTCTTTTGGCCATTTGTTAGAATAAGGAAGTTGTAACAATTCGTATTAACTTGTAACAATTCGCTGTACTTAACTTATGTTAACGTTGATCCTATGTATCTAATAAAATGCTTTAGTGTACATTATTTATAGCATCAGAGAATCTATAACATGTCTAATTTGGATCATACTTAAAAAAAAAAAAAAAAAAGACACACGTGAAGACAGGTGGCATGAAACTACTGGTGACACGCATAGTATCCCAAAATCATCAAAAATCCAAATTAACAAAAAAGAAAAAAGAAACCCTAATTGCCAAGTGAGTGTTTATGCTTTCCCCAAATTGGTTCTTAATTATGTCCTTCCCACCTTTCAAGTGCAAAATCAAAGCTGGTAAAGAAGAAGAAAAAAAAAAGAAAAAAAACTAAAAACCACTGTTTATTATACTGATGTACGTTGAATAAAACCAATACATTTCTATCTACAACTTTTCGTAGCATTTGATCATGTTTGGATTTATTGGGGTGGTTGTAATCGAAAGGGATATTGAGATTATTATTATTATTATTGTTCTTTGGTTTATTAGAGTAATCTCCTTGGGTTTGTTTGTGAGGACACGAACGGACATTGAGGGACCGCAATTTGCATGGTTTTCGTATTTTGAACACTCTAATTAAAGTGGAGCGCTTATCATACGCATAATTTATTACAATTTTCAAGAGGTGGGCCTTAGGTGTTATTTGTTTTCTACATATAATTATGTGAGCAGTTTCTGCCCATACTTTCCTTGAATGTTAACATTTGTTTAGAATATTTGTCCATTATTGAATTTATTTTTGGGTTTACTGTGAGGAATTTATGGTACTTTTTCAACAACTAACACAAATAAGTACCACAAATTCCTCACAGTAAAGCCAATCTTTTAGTTGTTGAAATAACCTTTGGTATACCCAACTCCAATGATGATCTTGATGATCTTGAAATACATCAAGCAAGGGAAGTTAAAGAGTTTTCAATAGTTCAGGAGTAATCACAACTCAAAAATGCTTAAATTGCTTTGAAAACGATATTAACAAAAATGATATTTGCTCATTGTTTTGACTATAACTTTTATCCACAAATAATTTTTAAGTGAAGTTTATTTTGTTGGAAATTAGGCATCCTGGGCTTTAATTTTATTATTTTTGTGTAATTTGGATTTAAAATGAGTGAGTTATGTTCGTTTGAAGTTGGACTAATAGTGCAATTGAATTTAGGGTTTACTTGACCATGTGCGCGCATGCTTCATTCCAGAACCTTAGAAATTCAGTTTTAGGGTCCAAAGCTTTATTCTTTGATGGGGCCCAGCCCCTAGACCCTTAGGAACATCCAAAACCTTTCAAAAAGGTCTGGAAACCCTAGTTTACTAATATATATGCTCACCTTATGTCTTCATCCCAAAACCTAACTAGGGAGAGTTTATTTTTTGCCCCCATGTTCTAAAAACCATAGTTCATCTTTTCTAATCATTCACACATCACCTAAGCACGTTTTTTATAGATAAAAAACCCTCTCTTTAGTTAGTTCTAAGGCAGAAACTAGTTTTTCAAATCGTTTTCAAAATCTTTTTCAAACTAATCTCGTTCTTGAATTGTGATTACCAAAACTATTGTTTTCTTTAGTTTTCTTTGTTTCATCAATCTAATCATTGTGTTGTAGGTACTGAGGAGTCAGTTAAATCACCAAAAACTCGTGATTTGAAGCAAGATGAATGTTCTTTCCATGAACTCCTACTTTGTTTAATAGGATTAACATGGGTTTCTTGATTTAGTTTCTTTAACTTGTTATTGTAGGCGCAAGGGAGTATGCCTCGGCCTTAAAGTAGACTAGGTGGAGGGTGAAAAATGGAGTCGCCACCTAGATTAGGTTTAGGAACCATATTGGGCCTTTTGAGCCACTCACTTACATACATAGATCTGTGTACCAGATTATAGGTCCGGAGTTTGGGTACAGCTTGGGAAGGTGTTAGGCACCCAAGACCACCTGGCTTGTGGGCCGGCCTCCATTATGTGTTGCTAGGCTATATTTAAATAAATAAGTTATTAAAAGACCTCTAATTCTTAACCTAAACATATATCATGCATTTAAATAAAATAACACACACAACATGTTAAAGATCACATCACAATATAAAGGGAAACAAATCAAACATATATATTAAAAAAAGAAAAAGATAACAATTAAATCACACACATAAGGAAAGATTATAAAATAAACCAAACATGGCAAAAAAGACTCAAACAAACATGGAAAATAATTAAACACAATTAATTAACCTAAACAAAGTAAAAAAGAATAAAATAACATGCTAAAAATGATTAAAATAATAAAAGCACGATTTTGCCCTAATCTAGGTTCGAGGTGTGTACGCATATTCAACTATGCGTATGCATGGTTGAAACCATATGCATCCTTTAGCATAGATCCGAAAAGTTACATTTTGCAAGATTTAATCAATTAAAGATATTAAAGCATAAATCAAATAAGCATGTTAGAAACCCTAAAAACTAAAATAAGATAGAACAAATAATACAAAGGATCAACATAAACAAATAATCAAGAAACAAAAAAAAATAAGTGTACTAAACTAACATAAAATAAATAAACATGTTAAACTTTACATGAAACTAAAATAACAAACAAAAAACAACAAGAACAGATTATAATCAACCCAAGATCATATTAACACATATCAAAAGAATTAAGAACAACAAACAAATCAAATAAAACAAATATAAAAACTATGTTAAGAAACTTAAGTGAATCATATTAAGCAAGGAAGGAATTTATGGAAAGAACACTCATCTTGCTTAAGATTGTGAGTTTAGAGTTTGTTTAACCGACCATTCAGTGCCTTCAACATAAAGATTAGATTGAGATGACAAGAATAATTGAAGAGCACAATAATTGTTAGTAATCACAACTCAAGAACAAAAGGTTTTGAAAAGTTTTTGTAAAACTCAATTGAGAACAAGTTTCTGCCTTAGTTTTGTGCTAGAAAAATGTTTTGAATCCTTGGAAAAAATGTGCTAGCTGCTGCCCTAGAGTTTCGAAAAGAGAGAATAGGGTTTAGAATGCAAAGAGGCACTCTTTCTAGCTGGGTTTTTATTGGAGACATAAGGTGAGTATTTATAAGTTAAAATTAGGGGTTTTAAGGCTTTTTAGAGGTCTTTGGACGTTTCCAAGAGTCTAGGAGCTGGCCCACATCAAAAATGATGTTTTGAGCCCTTAAAAATGAAGTTTTGCGGCCTAGAAAATGAGTATGCGTATGCATCTTTTGAGTGTGCACAGGCACACTTGATTCATGTGTACGCATGAACCCTAATTCCTGACAGCTTTGATGGCCCGACTTACAATGATCATAACTCATTTAATATAAATCCAAATTAGGCAACATTTGTGTTCAAATTGAATCCCAAGATGTCTACTTTCCAATAAAATAAATTGCACTCAAATATTCTTTGTGGAGCAAAAGTTATGGTCAAAACAATGAGCAAATGTCATTTTTCAAGCAATTTGAGCACTTTTGAGTTGTAATTTTTTCCAAACTATTATGAACTCTATAATTATCCTTGGTTGATGTATGTCAAGCTCATCATTAGGGTCGGGGACCAAAATTTATTAACGGGTACAAAATGAAGTGTCAACAGTTATATTGTTTTGTTTGATGTTTATAATTCTTTTGGCATCTATTAATCTGGTCTTGGGTTGACTATAATCTGCTCCTATTGTGTTTGTGCCTTTATTTCATTCTTGTGATATATCCATGTGTTTTCCTTAATGTAGTTTATTTTTATATTTGTGTTTAATTTGTTTAATTGCAATTTTCCTTTTCTTTTCATGTTAATCTAATTTTGAGTAGTTGATCATATTTATTTTTAAGGTTTCTCATGTGTTTCTTTAGTTTTGTGTTTGGTTGATTCAATAAAAATGTGATTTTTTAGATTTGTGCTAAAGGATGCGTATGCATCATCGAGTATGCGCATGGTTGAGTATGCATACACATCCCAAACCTAGATTAGAGTAAATTTTTTGTTTTTATTTAATTAATCAAGGATAAACTACGTATTTGGTCCCTATCCTATATTCCATATTTAAATTTGGTCCATGATTTTTCAATTGTGTCAATTTGGTCTTAAACCTTTTAGTATCGTGTCAATTTAGTCCTTGCTGTTATCTTTTGGATGAAAATTGATGACGCGTCTAATGGCTAAAATAAAAAATTAGATTTTATTGATGTGAAAATATACTAAAATTTTCTTTTGGCTGTTTGCCATGTCATCAATTTTTATCCAAGAGATAACAACAAACACTAAATTGACACGACATTGAAAGGTTAGAGGCCAAATTGACACAATTGAAAGGTTAAGGACCAAATTAAAATATAGTATATAAGATAGGGACCAAATATGTAGTTTACCCATTAATCATTTTCCATGTGCTCTATGATTCTATTTGACTCTGTTTCAGGTTATTAATTATGTTTATTTGTTTGCCAAGTTTATTTTAGTTAATCTTATCATAATATGTTTTGAATGATATTTTTCCTTGTGTGTTTATTTAATTGTTAGTTTTCCATGTTTAATCATATTTTTTTAATTTGATTTTAATATGTTTCCTTTTTTGTTATTGTATGATCTTTAACATGTTGTGTGTCTTTTTTTATTTAGTGTATGATGTATGTTTAGGTTAAGGATTAGGGCACTCTTAATAAACTCTTTAATTAAATATGATCTATTAACACATAATGGAGTCCGGCTTACAAGCCGGGCAGTTTTGGTCTTGAGTGTCTAATACCTTCCTAAGCTGTGCTCAAACTCCTAACCCATAATCTGGTATGTAGACCTATGTATGTAAGCAAAGTGCCCAAAATGCCTAATTTGGTTCCTGGACCTAAACCAAGTGGTGACTCCCAAATCTCCGTCTCCGGTCCATTTAGTTGAGGTGTACTTCCCATTGGAGGCATGAACCATGCGTGAGTTAGTGCGAGACGGTGCACTCACAGTAGGAACTTTAAAAATAATCCATTCAAGTATATACCAACAGTCCTAACTTGAGGATTAAGGCCTCAAAGTAATAGAAAGTCTATCCTCTCTATCAATATTGTATTTTGTCCGCTCCTCAAATTACAGGTCAAAACTCTAAATTGAGCCATGAATGTCACAAAATTACATTTTCTTTTTACTTCGAAACCAAGGGAATCACAAGGGTTGAATTAATTTGTCCTAATCGAATAGTGGATTAACCAATTTCATGAATAGAGAGAGCCAAAATTCCAAAATTACTCTCCTTGATCAAACTTTGACCAAGTTTGACTAATGGTCAAACAAAATAAAAAATTTACTCAAATACCAAATTGCATCTTATCACACCCAAACACATCTCCCAAAACACTTAGATAACATTGATCAAGTTTGATTGGCTTTGACCACACTTGACCGAAATTTAACCAAGAGTTAATCCAAAAACTAAACCATTTGGTCAAAACAAATTCGAGTTCTTATGAAAAACAATAAAATTTCTTCAAAAAAAAGAAAGATATTGCATAATTATTGACAATTGGGCAAACACTAAATCCATTTTTTAGAGTACTCAAAAAGCTTAATCACTCGGGATCAAATAATGTCGGATTGGTGCAAAAATGAGGCATTTTTGGAAAGGTCTTGTGACAAGTTTTGATTTGGTAGTTTTTGAGCACAAAAGATCCACTCATGAAAATACAAAAAACGAAATTTGGACAAAAGCTTAAGTTTAGTACCACATTCCTGTGCCTATAGCATCCAAATCTAAAATGAGAAGCCACAAAATTGGCATCATAACCTTTCCAACAACACTCCATTTGGGTTAAATGAAATTCAGAAAGGCTGAGAAATAAGTTTGTAAAAGTGGAAAGAGTTGTCTGAAACCTATAAGATTCTACTCAAAATCAACTTGAGGGGCCCACTTTCCTCACAAATTTGCAATAAACCTCGCATGAGTGATCCAAAGATCTGATACTTTAAGAAATGAAGCATGTTTCTCTATGCATTGGACCAAACGGCTTTGCTAGAAAACTTTTGCACAAAGATAATACAAATAAACTTTGGAAATCTCCCATTTCAACAAAGTAAATAACTCTCCAATCATAACACAAAAGTGGCACAAAACAGGTACCTTTAGGAAATATGTTGTGCAAGCTCTCCAACGATACCACAAATGTACAAAACAATTAAAATTTAAAAAGAATTTCAACAAAGTGCGCAAAGTTGGTACCTCAAACTAATAGAATGAGATCAAAATTCGAGTTGGGAAAAGCCAAAAAGAGGATCTAGTTAATTGTCTCAACCATACCATGCGCTTGGACCCTATGGCTTATGGTATGGATGAGTTAATTTATTATTTGCTATCTATTTTAATGCACCTCTCTCACTTGATAATATCAATAAAAAATTTCCTAAAAATGCCCAAATGCTCTTTCAATCACTCCAAAAAAAATTCCCGAAAAATAATCCTCCATTAATTTCAATCTTCTCATTAGGAAAATACTAAAAATTTTCTTTTATTTATTTGTTTCCAATGCTTTAGTTGTTTAGATAAAAAACATTCTTATGTAATTACTATGTTAGCATGCTTGGATTATTATTTATAAGTGTTAACATGTTAATTAGCTAGGCTAGGATTACTTTAAGCTTGTGTTAACATGTTAATTTCCATGATTAATTGAATATGTCCATGCATGTCTAAATATGAATATCAATTGGGAATTTTTTTAATAACTTATACCCATTTTGTTCTTAGAATAAAGCTTGTCATGGGTATAGTAATGCATGATCTATTCATTCTTGTTCAAGTAGTTAATTTCCCTTTTATGTTGGTGAAGAATATGGACATACATCATTGAAATTTGATGAACACATGAACATGCATAATGAAATTAATGGGTATGATTGAATGGTGATATTGGTTATGTATGCTTGTGAATGTTTGTTTTAGCTAGCTTTGGGCCATAATTGCTTGAACTTAAGTTTATTCTCCTTATGAATTTGTTTAATGTATGGGTATGGGTTTACATGCTAACTTCCTAGTTAGTAATTCCTACTACCACATTTCCATAAGGCTTCGTATAAAAGTACTTCCAACAACTATTTTCAATTTGTTTTCCAAAAAATAATCTTATTGTTTTCAAGATAGTCCATGCATTCAATCTTGTTTTCTAAAAAAGTGATTCAGAATAAACCATATCTTCAAAACTGGTTTTTCCAAAAGAGCGTTCAAAGAGTGAGTTTCTTTCAAAAACCCATGAACCCATTATTTTCATTAAAAATAGTGATTTTCTTAAAATTCATGGAATTTTCCATAATTAGGGAACCAAAGTCTATGGAATTTTCATCCTAGAAAAGGATTTTCTAAAAAAACCTTGGGATTTTCACTCTTGAATTGGTTTTCCAAAAAACCCATGGGATTTGTCCTCATGAAAATGATTTTCCAAAACCCATGGAATTTTCCCTTGGAAAACACCTTTCCAGAAAATCATGTAATTTCCTTGACAAATATTTTTTTCCCTTGAAAATTTTTTTTCCCCTAAAACTCATAGGATTTAGAAAATAAGTCAAGTTCAAGTCCATGTTTGGACTTAACTATTAAATGAGCTAAGCTGAATTGTAATAATGTGTTCATGAACAAACCTGTGATTACAAGACAAAAAGATTCTTTTTCTTGGACTCCAGCAGCTTCTCAAGCATTTCAGCTACTCATGTCCAACCCACCTGTGTTAACTTTACCAAATTTTACCAAACCTTTCACTAGGGAGTGTGATGCTTCAGGTTTGGGGTTAGGGGCTGTTTTAATGCAATCTCAAAGACCTATTGCATTTCATAGTCAAGCATTGAAGGGTAAGAATCTTGCTCTCTCTACTTATGAAAAGGAGTTGTTGGCTTTGGTGGTTGCTGTGAAGAAGTGGAGACCTTATCTACTTGGGAGGCCATTTGTGATAAAACTGATCATCAAAGTTTGAAATACTTGCTTGAACAGAGAGTGGGTACTCCTGCACAACAGAAATGGATTACTAAACTACTTGATTATATGTTTATTGTGGAGTACAAGCATGGTAAGGAAAACGTGGTGGCTGATGCTCTATCTAGAAAGGATGAAAATCTACCTGGAGCTTCCATAGAACCTTCTGCTTCTACTGTGGGTACCTTGTGCATGATTTCTTTTCCTACTCCAACTTGGCTTGCTGATCTTAAGTATAGTTATGCATTTGATCCTACTGTCCAGAATATTGTTCAAGCTATTCAGTCTGGTCAGGTTGCTCCAAAGGGTTTTACCCTTTGTAATGACTTGCTGTTTTTTAAAGGCAGGTTGTATTTGGGTCAATTCAATGGTGATCTAAAGACCAAGGTGTTGCAGCAAGTGCATGATGGGCCTTTGCGGGGTCATTCAGGCTATTTGAAGACCTATCACAGGCTTAAGAAGGATTTCTATTGGGCTGGTATGAGCAGGGACTTGAAGCAATACATTAAGGAGTGTGATATGTGCCAGAAACTTAAGAATGAGACTTGTTATCCTGCTGGGTTGCTACAGCCTTTATCCATCCTAGAAAGGCCTTGGATAGATGTGAGTATGGATTTCGTGGAAGGGCTGCCTAAGTCATAAATGAAGACTGTGGTGTTTGTGGTGGTAGACAGGTTAACCAAGTATGCTCATTTTATCCCTCTTTCTCACCCTTACACTGCTGCTAAGGTAGCCAATCTTTATATGCATTATATTTTCAAATTGCATGGCATGCCTTCATCCATTGTTAGTGATAGGGGTCCTGTTTTTACATCTAAATTTTGGTTAGAATTGTTGAGATTGTTGACACCCCATTTTGCAACCCGCATTTAACCTCACATGGAGGGTAAAAGGGTAATTTCGCCTTAGGAATATGCATCTTGATTCTAGTCACTAGGTCCTTAATCTCATTTCACCAAAATGATCTTGATGTTGTAACAATCAAATCGACTGGTCATAAGCCGTAATCGGACCATTAGATTGAAAGTTATCATTAAATCAAATTTTAATGGCCGAGATGCACTATCACAAATTGAGTCCAACCATATGTGATTATGAACAATTGATTCCAATTGGTTATAGTTATAATCAATTTGAGATTAATAATGTGCCATAATTTGATTGGTTAGGACTACATTTTATGGTGAGGTTGCATACACCTAATTAATTAGATAGTTAAACATTAATTATTCAATAAGTAATTTGTGCAATTATCTTTTAATTAGAGTAAATTGGGAACCAATTAAGTTTGAAATGGGAGCGATTGGAGCCATTTAATGTTAATTGGGAGCTAATTTGGGACCTATCAATGTTAATTGTGTTGAAACCATTTTCTAACAAATGATCTCTGCTCACTATTTCATTGATATCTCTCAGAATATTTTGAATCTGTGAATGAGGTTAATTTTCCCAGAAACTAGACATCCGGTGCTTCAATTTGAGTACAAGAATGAGACAATTCTGATCAGAATTGAGTCAGATATGATTTTTTGAAATTGGATCTACAGGCTGTTACAGCAGCTACAGGCTGTAACACTAGTTTCGGTCTTAAATCTACAACAAAAACATGAAAAATATGTTTGTTTAATAATTCTTTTAAATTCTTGAATCTAGAATATCACCATCCACACACATTCACTAGAATTTATTTTTCAATCCAAATGAAATGCTTAATAGATTGAATTAGGGTTTATCACATGCACACACTTTAAATTCAACATGCAAATTGATTGATAACATATTGAATGATGTGATATGAATGTTGGCCACCATAGTCTAGAAAACCGGTTTCACCGGGCAAGGTGGGTGCCTAACACCTTGCCACCTTGTAACATAGCCTCCGAACTTAGATCAAAGGCTGATAAACCAATGTTTATCCTTATAATTTTCAATTTTTAGATTGTAACTAAGAAACAAAGCTATGTACTTTATCTTAGATTGTATCTAGAACCAAAGTCATGTAATTTCCCTATCATCAATGTAAATTCAATTGAAAATTAATAAAATGAGAAATTTTTCAATTTTGGTTTTCTTATTTATCCCAATAATTAAATAAGCGGCGACTCCATTGTAAAACCCTTAATCTAAAGGGGAAAATATAACTAGTCGAACCTCCATTTTGAGAGGCAATAACACGACTCCACCTATTCACATGGATTTGGCCCAACATCCTAAAAATGGGCCAGGGGCGCGGTCTCTCACAGAGATTGCAAGGGGTTACATTAGCTATGTCTTCTACCTACCATCCCCAATCTAATGGCCAAACTGAGGTTGTAAATAAAAGTTTGGAACACTACTTAAGGGCTTTTGCAGCTGACAAGCCTCAGTCTTAGGTGGAGTGGCTTCCATTGGCTGAGTTTTAGTTTAACACCAACTTCCATACATCCATTAAACTAACTCCATTTGAGGCTCTATATGGATATCCTTCACCCAGAGTTATGGATTATGTGCCTGGCACCACTCAGGTAGGGGCTGTGGACTTGTTGTTGAAGGATAGGCAGCAGCTCTTATCCTTGCTCAAACACAACCTCACTACTGCTCAAGAAAGGTTGAAATGGTATGCTGATATGAAGAGGGTGGACTGGTCATTTAATGTGGGAGATTGGGTTTACCTCAGATTGCAACCCTACAAACAAGCCTTTGTGCATCATTAGAAGCTAGGAAAGTTAGCTCCTTGGTTCTATGGCCCATTTCAGATTTTGTAGAAGATTGGGTAGGTTTCTTACAAGTTAGATTTGCCAGCTGGTTCCCTTATTCACCCTGTTTTCCATGTGTCCAATCTCAAAGCCAAAGTGGGCCAACATGTGCAGCCTAGGTCTATACTACCAATTGTGTCTGCTAATTTGGTTCTTTCCCTTGAACCCGTGTCTATTTTGGCTGACAGATCACATCAGTTGAGGAACATAGTCATTACTAAAGTATAGGTTTAGTGGCAAGGTGAGAGTAAGGAGGATGCCACCTGGGAGAATTTATTTGATCTCCACCCAGAAATTTCCACACCTTATGGGCAAGGTGCTCTAAGGGAGGGGAAATTGTCAGGATTGTGAGTATTAGTTAATTCATAGAATTGTTTGGGCTGCTGTAGCTATTGTTGTATTAGATTGAGTTGGTAATTGGCCCACTGTGCTATTGTTGTATTAAAATGAGTTGGTAAGTGGCCACTATGTAAACAGTAAACACACAGGGGTTGGGAGGGTCAGTTAGTAAAGTTAGAATGGAAGGGTTAGTTAGAGAGCTAGTTACAGATTGTATAAAGGGGTGTAATTGGAAACACAATGTATCAATCAGAACTTTAATAACAATTTTCCCTATTCCCCTTTCTTGAATCTTCCTTGATAGGCCAAAAACGAATTGACCCCTTGTGATGAATTAATTGATTAATTAGCCAATTTTATTAATTAATCAAATTAACATACAAACGCGTGGGAGCACAAACAAATCACCAATTAAACTAAGTGCAGCGGAAAATAAATTGACACGGTGATTTGTTTACGAATGGAGAAAATCAACACGACAAAAACCCCACCGAGTGATTTTAAGGTCACCACTCCCGAAATTCCACTATTATCACAACAAGCGGTTACAAGTAAAGGAATCCTAGTACCTTATACTAACCTACAGTTGAACCCTTACCCTAATACCCAATTGAACTTGTTTTGTAGTGACAATTTCTCCTTTTGATGCACGATTCCCAGTACGTGACTAACCAATTGCGCGGATCCCAATACGCGACTTCAATCACCAACTAGAGAAGGTTGTTGGCTGCAAAATTCTTCAGTTCATCCCAACAATGAAGATCAAGAAGATGCTTGGTCACAAAACCCTATGGTGCACAAACACAGTAACTTCTTCACAAGAATGATGAACTAGGGCAAAACTGTGTCTCCGGTCACAAATTGCTTGAACAAACTTTGCTCAACACTTGTGCAACTTGTGTCCACTTTGACGGCCCTTAAAATAATCATTTTATATGTCTAGGGTTGTGAGAAAAGAAAGCCCAAACACATGATCACGGATTAGAGTCAAAACAGAACTGAAATTCTGTTCTTCATAAACCTCGACAGATGCTTATCTGTCGAGTTGCTATCGAGCAACTGTCAAGCCACGGGGCTGGAACAGCTCTTCAAGCTCGATAGATGGCTAGCTGTCGAGCTAGCTATCGGGCTTTAATGACAGGCATTTTTCAAACTTGAATCTTTGACAGACTTGCATGGCTTCAACACTTGATCTTGAAACACAGTTTCTTGAAGTATTAAACACATCCTAAATCTACCCAAAAACAAGTAAAGTGCGTTTTGTCAAAGGATTAGCCAATTACATAAAATAGTGACATATGTTCCTAACAAGTGAATCACATATGTCCTAACAATCTCCCCATTTGGCAATTTGTGACAAAACCACAACAAACAAATGAGCATATGAGAGAAGTCATAAATCACTCAACTCATATTCACTTGTTGAATACAATAAAATCTATTCTAACACAAACTTTTGAAAAACTTTGCAAGAAGAGAGTTTATGCCAAGTAGACTTTGACAACCTGTATTTCTGAAACACTTTAAACAAAACTCATCAAGGCATTTTTGTGTGAAACAGAAATAATAGATTGCATACAAGTAATAAGAAGCATGTGCATAAAGAGAGAAAAGAATCAACACATGTAAGGGTAGGTGAAAGAAACATACATCAACATATATAAAAAAGATAAGTACAATGTATGTCAATAATGGTCACAAGACCCATGTATAAGAATAAATGTATCTAAAGTAGAGAAAAGAAAAAGATACATGTAATCCTCACTACATCCCTCAGATTTCAACACTCCCCCTAACAAAAATGTCCTATACTAACTCTCCCCCTAAGAATGACTACTCTCATATCCAAAGCTACTCCCCCTTTTTGTCACGAGTGACAAAGGGTAAGAGTATCAAGTAGACATCTCATCGATAGAGCTAGCATCTCCATCATCATCATCATCAGAAGCATCATCGTCATCACCATCATCATCATCCTCATCCTCAGAATCAGAAGCCACTGGAGGAGGTGGGGGAGAAACCTCAGGAGCAAAACTACCCATGATCGCCTACCGCCGTGTAATACGGCCGACATGAACATTCACCTAAACATTCACCTAATAAGGCGAGCATCCATGCGCTAAAGCTGCGCCATGATGTCTCCGAGTGACACATCGCTCGTAGAAAAGGAGGGAGTAGATGTGGATGGAGCAGATCGAGATGGAGTCGAACGGGAGGGAGGAGCTGCTGACCCAGATTGCCGCGACCTAAACTACGCCTTGCTATGTTTAACTGCAATGTAGTCTATGGCACACATGAAAGTGAAGTGGTTGGACGCTGGAAAGGGAACAGAAAAATGGCGTAAGATCCTCGTGATAGCCGAAGGAAAGATGAGCTTATCACGGAACGTCGAATCCCTATAGACATCTATGATAGAAAGAATAAAGTGGGAAGGGAAATCTATAGTAAGATGCTCAAGAAGGGACAACAAAAATCGAGCACGAAGCTCTGTGATAGAGTTATAGTGAGAGAGAGGGTGAAGAACAAAAGTCATAACCATGTTAAAAAACCGAGGGGCTTTTGCAAAGCCCGAATAGTAAGTGAACTGACGCTCACCCTAATCAGAAAGGCACTCACAAAAAGCATATTTGAGCTCATCTTTGGACACAGTCCTCAGACGCTCACAACCTGGGTAGTCAAGAAACTTTACCCTCGGGACACGGAGCACCTTGGAGACCAACTCTGGTGTGACAACAATGCGCGTACCTCGAACGTGATTGTGAAAGAGAGGTACTGAAAAATCAAATCCATGCATGTTGGAGTAAAACTCCTGGATCAGCACGGATGGACAAGTGACCGAGACGTCACATAGTGACTCCTAACCCCGACTGTGAATGACATTAGGTAGGTCAGTGTCGGCGAAGTCTGCCAGAATGACTCGGCGTTCAGAATGAATGCCTCATCGAGAAAAGTTCTCCGAGAAGGCCTTTCGGGCATCCTCATCACGGAACCGGATATGAGAAGGAGTAGGATCAGAAGACGAAGATGCCCCAGAACGAAGAGGGTTCTAGGACGGAGTAGACTTACGTTTAGGTGCCATAGACACGACTAACGTAAACAGAAAAGAGAGGGAGAGAGAGAGACAATCAGAAAAGCTCCAAACAGTTCAAATATATCAAGATATATATTGAAAAGAGAGAACGTATGCATGAGAATGCATGAACATGTGACATGCAATATAAAAACATCATGGGCTCAGCCCAATCCAATCCTACTAGCACACAATCAATTTGCACACATCTAAATGCATGATAATAATGTTATAATGCTTATGTGATGCAATGTATGAGATTTTAAACTCATTTAAGCAAAAACCCATCCCAAAATTTCAACAAAAACTCATCAATTTTGAAAACCCCAAAATTTTTCAAAAACCCCAAAATCCTGGTTTCAAAACATGAAATGCATGTAAATGAGAGATTCGAAGCTTACCAAGTGAAGAAAAACTTGTAAAAGCTTGAAGAAACCTTGAGGAAGAAGTTTGGAGTGAATGAGAGAGGTTTTGGGAGGTGAGGAGACAAAGCTATCAAGAGAGAGATCGAGAGAAATGAAAACTGGATCGCACAGGACCTATATATAGAGGTTCAGTAAATCTCAATAGATAGAGGTGTCGAGAGGTGTTAAGCCATCTGTCGAGCCAGGTGTAGAGAAAACACAACGTCGATAGATGCAGCTATCGAGGATCTGTCGAGGGACAAATCAACAAAAGGCTAAAGGAAGCTCAATCGATCCACCAGTTGTCGAGAAGCTATCGAGGATTCAAGAACTTTCTCGATCGATCCACCTAGCTGTCGAGAAGGTTCGAGATTGCGATAAGAAACAGCTTAAGATCTCGACACATAAAGCCAGGTGTCGAGGATCTGTCGAGGTTGCTTAAAAACAATTTTTCAAGAAGAGAAAAACACAGATATGAATGCAATCAAGCATGCAACTCAACCAAGGATCCAAACAGCATTTTAAGTTCTCAAAATCATCTCTCAACAACAATTTTTAAGCACATAGATCCCAAAAACACACACACATACTAAACAAGTCTAACTAATTTTATATTTCAAAAACAAGTTAAGACAGTTTAGTGAGCATACATTAATACATGTAAACCTTGTGATGGCCAAATCACATTGTACCTGCACATGTATCAAGAGTAGCAAAGAATATTGCGTGTTGTGTGTGAAAAACATCGCAAGATTGCATAAGTGTATACATGTTATGACGATTTGAGATATGAGAAAATCACTTTAACTCACGCATAATCATAACTGTTTGATGGAGACTATCACCTTTGAGGTACATCCTATAACTCCCACATCTCCTAGAATATACGCTTGCAATCATATTTAAAGCATTTTGATCTCTTTGCTTTTTATTTTTTTTTTATTTTTTTTTATTTTTTTTGCATATTTTTTTAAGCAAATCATGCATGGGCATATAAGAGAGAGAAAAGAAATATCCAATGATGTTAAGCATTTGACATTCCAATTTTGCTATGCCGAAACACACAAATGTCATTGACATTGCACTTTTGCTATGCCGAAGCATACAGATGTCATTTCATGATTGGCGAGCAACAGTGGTGAGATGGTTATTTATGCCTTTCTCTTAGGATTTTCTAGTCATTCTCGTAAAAAAGAGTGATACGAGTGTTAAGTACAAGAGATTACTTAATCTTACTCATCACAAACAAGAGCCACAAAGCTCACTTGCTTAGTTGTGTATAGAGATGCTCATCTAAGTTACAAGAGATACAAAGTTTAGAAAACTTTGTTTTAATGGCCATCCAAGGTACACAAGTACCAATGTACACAAAACACACACTATTTTTGTATTTTTCTGATTTTTCAATTTTTTTTTTATATCAAAAACAAAATAAACAAAATTGAAAACTAACAAAAACATGTTAAACAAAGGAAAGCATAAAACTAGACTGACTCAAAACTTGAAAGCAAAACACATAAGTAATGCAAACAAAAACAAGAAGAGAGAGAAGAAAGTGATAGAATCACTTGGAGCCCTTTTCCTTCTAGACCTTGGAAGAACATTTCCTTTGATTAAATCCTTAAATCGATGGTGAGGGGGAAGAATTGAAATCGTTCAAGTTCGAAAGGAACATGAGGGCTTTGAGAAGATCTCCAAGGAGAGCAAGAGAGGATTGAAGCTGATTCTGGCTTCCAGATGCTATCATGCCGTTGCTCTGTTGAGTGGCTAACCACTTATAGCAATTTGGTCGAGTATGACAGAGATCCTGCTTCTTTTGTTTAGGCTTTTGAGAGTTAGTCTTCTTAGCCCTAGGGTTTTTAGCTTCCTTCTTATCTTGCTTAGGGGGTGCTCCTAAGATAGATTTACCTTTGTCTATGTTCTCACTAGCTAATTCAGTTTTAACATCATTGTTCTCAATTTCAACATTATTACTAGAAGGAACAAAAACAGTAGTACTAGTAGAAGCAGTATTAGAAGAAGAGAAACCATGCCCTAAGCCTATTCGATCAGAAGCAGATTTCTAAAGACTGAGCATCTCATCAAGCTTTGCACTTGAAGTCCTCTCCAATTGAGCTCTGACTTGAAATAGCTCCGCTCCAAGCTTCTTAGTCTTCTCAGCCAAGAAATTATTTTCAAATCTCAATGCTCTAATAGTCTGATTAGCTTCATCAAACTTTGTGTAAAGCTCTTCACGATTAAGTTCCACATCACTGAGCTTCTTGGTGGCCAGCTTATAGAGATTCTCATGTTTCTTAGAAAGCTTGTATAGTTTCTTATAGGCTGTATGGATATCATCTTGATCATCCATCTTCTCAAACTTGGACTCCACCAATTCCTCTTTTTCATCCACATCTTCAACAATCCACTCAGTAGGATTGACAGTGGTAGTGAAAGCATTCAGGATTCCGTCATCCTCATTGTCGGAATTATCCTCAGGCTCGGTGTCGCTCAAAGTAGCAGCAAGTGCCTTGCTCTTCCCAATGCTCTTGAGATATGTAGGGCACTCCCGTTTCATGTGACCGAAGCCTTGACACCCAAAGCACTTTAGTCTTGAGGGAACAGTGTACTGACCGCCATCCCTAGCATCCTTCTTCCCTTTGTCTTGACTCTTGAACTGAGAAGAACTAGATTGCCTACGGTCCTTGTCATAGCCCTTCCCATTGGCATTCTTCATGAACTTCTTGAATTGCCTGGTGATGTAGGACTTCATCTTAGAATCTTCATCGTCTGAAGACTCATCTGTGTCACTGCTCTTGGCTTTCAAGGCCATGCTCTTGCTCTTGCCCGACTTACCAATTCTCATTAACCCTAGCTCATAAGTCTGCAAATTACCAACCAGCTCTGTCAAAGGAATCTTGTCAATGTCCTTTGATTCCTCGATCGCCGTAATCTTGGCATGGAATCTCTCAGGTAGAGATCTGAGCACCTTTCTCACAATCTTGGGTTCAGGAATGGTTTCCCCAAGATTGAAATCTGAGTTCACTATGTCCTTAAGCTTGGCATAGAACTCATCAAATGACTCATCCTTCTTCATCTTAATTTCTTCGAAGCTTGTAATGAGCCTCTGAAGCTTCGAATCCTTAACAGCCTTAGTTCCTTCATAGGTTATCTAGAGGATGGTCCATGCTTCCTTCGCAGTTTCAGTGGAGGATATATTCTTGAACTCCTCATTAGTGACTACACTGAATAAAGTATTCAATGCCCTGCTATTGAAGTTTGCCGCCTTTATCTTAGCATCATCCCAATCGGCCAGCGCTTCTGTAGGCTTAGTCTAGCCTATCTCCATAGCTTGCCACACTTTCTCATCTAGAGACTGTAAGAAAGCTCTTATGCGTACTTTCCAGTATGCATAGTTAGTGCTATCAAATAAAGGAGGTATAATTAATGACTGTCCTCTATCCATGACAAACAGGGGTCAATGGATCAACACAGCAAAGATTAAACCCTAATCAGAGTGTGCCTGCTCTGATACCACTTGATAGGCCAAAAACGAATTGACCCCTTATGATGAATTAGTTGATTAATTAGCCAAGTTTATTAATTAATCAAATTAACATGCAAACGCGTGGTAGCACAAACAAATCACCAATTAAACTAAGTGTAGCGAAAAATAAATTGACACGGTGATTTGTTTACGAATGGAGAAAACCAACACGGCAAAAACCCCACCGGGTGATTTTAAGGTCTCCACTCCCGAAAATTCTACTATTATCACAACAAGCTGTTACAAGTAAAGAAATCCCAGTAGCTTATACCAACCTACAGTTGAACCCTTACCCCAATACCCAATTGGACTTGTTCTGTAGTGACAATTTCTCCTTTTGATGCACGGCTCCTAGTACGTGACTAACCAATTACGCGGATCCTAGTACGCGACTTCAATCACCAACTAGAGAAAGTTGTTGGCTACAAAGTTCTTCAGTTCATCCCAACGATGAAGATCAAGAAGATGCTTGGTCACAAAACCCTACGGTGCACAAACACAGCAACTTCTTCACAAGAATGATGAATTAGGGAAAAACTGTGTCTCCGGTTACAAATTGCTTTAACAAATTTTGCTCAACACTTGTGCAACTTGTGTCCACTTTGATAGCCCTTAAAATAATCTTTTTATATGTCTAGGCTTGTGAGAAAAGAAAGCCCAAACACATAATCATGGATTAGAGTCAAAACAGAACTGAAATTCTGTTTTTCATAAACCTTGATAAATGCCTATCTGTCGAGCTGCTGTCAAGCAGCTGTCGAGCCACGAGGCTGGAACAGCTCTTCAAGCTCGATAGATGGCTAGCTATCGAGCTTTAATAACAGGCACTTTTCAGACTTGAATCTTGGACAGACTTGCATGGCTTCAACACTTGATCTTGAAACACAGTTTCTTGAAATATTAAACACATCCTAAATCTACCCAAATACATGTAAAGTGCGTTTTGTCAAAGGATTAGCCAATTACATAAAATAGTGACATATGTTCCTAACAAGTGAATCATATATGTCCTAACATTCCTCTCTTCTCTCTCTATAACTTCTGGAGGCCTAGTTGTCCTACAATTCAACTACAACAAAACACGTTCACACACAGACTCTAGCATTTGCTACACGTTCGCACACAGAACTCTAGCATACCTGTGGCAAAGCTGAAAACGGTCAGAGTCTTGTTATCTCTTGCAGCAAATTTGAACTGGCCGTTACATCAGTTTGACGTAAAGAATGTATTTCTTCATGGTGATCTAGAGGAGAAGTTTACATGGATATTCCACCAGGATACACGACATCTTCAAAGACCGAGGTTGTGTGTAAGCTACAAAAGGCATTGTACGGGCTAAAACAATCACCCTGTGCATGGTTTGGTCGGTTTAGCTTGGCTATGAGAAAGTATGGTTTTACCCAAACCAATTCAGATCATACTCTATTCTTGAAACACCGACTAGGAAAGGTAACAGCTCTAATTATATATGTAGATGACATGATTATTACAGGAGATGACATCGAAGAGATCTCTAGACTTCAAGGGCAACTGGCAACTGAATTTGAAATGAAGAACCTCGGAGGACTCAAATATTTTTTGGGAATTGAGGTAGCTAGATCGAAACAAGGTATATTTCTTTCTTAAAGGAAATATGTGTTAGATTTGTTGTCTAAAGTGGGACTACTAGATTGTAAACCAGCTGATGCGCCAATTGTTCAGAATCATAAACTTGGAGAGTATTCAGATCATGTGCCAACAAATAAAGAGAGATATCAAAGATTAGTGGGTAAGCTAATCTATTTATCTCATACTCGCCCAGATATAGCCTATGCTGTAAGCGTAGTGAGTCAATTTATGCCTTGTCCTAGTGAAGATCATATGGATGTAGTAATTTGGATTCTTCGCTACCTAAAGTCCTCTCCTGGAAAAGGACTTATGTTCTCCAAAAGTAATCATCTAGACATTGAGGGTTATATAGATGCAGATTGGGCAGGAAATATTGCTGACAGGAAATCCACATCAGGCTACTTTACTTTCGTAGGAGGAAATCTTGTTACATGGAGAAGCAATAAGCAAAAGGTGGTGGCATTATCCAGTGCTGAAGCTGAGTTTAGAGGAATGGTCAAGGGCATCTGTGAACTTCTTTGGCTTAAAAGGTTGCTAACTAAGATTGGCTTTGCTCCTAGTTCCGAAATGGACCTGTTTTGTGACAACAAAGCAGCCATTGATATTGCCCATAATCCAGTCCAACATGACCGTACTAAACATGTGGAAGTGGATAGAAATTTCATCAAACAAAATCTCGAAGAAAAGATAATTCGATTTCCATTTGTTAGGTCTGAAGATCAACTGGCAGACATTCTTACAAAGGCTATTTCCAGCAAAGTCTTCTACAGCTCACTTGACAAGTTGCGCATGAAAGATATATATGCATCAACTTGAGGGGGAGTGTTGGCGTGAGCTGTCAGTGATTGGAGAAATTGTAGGCCAGATTGTTTAGAATCCCTTCTCTTAAGTGTCAACCATTATAGTAGCCATAATTTGTGTATAGCCTAGTTTAGCTTCTAGATCCTTCTCTTTGTACTGCTATATAACCATACTTGTCTCTGTATAGAAATATATGAGAAATCTTTTTGACAGTTTAGTGGTAGTGATCTTGATCAATACCTTATGATGTTGGTGAATTTGGAGAATACGGAGTCTGAAGAGAATAGCTTAAGGACTAGGTTTGTTAGTTGGGTGAATAGGGTGTTGGAATTGCATCAAGGTAATACTATAGATGAGTTCAGAGTTGTTTTTGACATGGATGGGAGGAAATTCAAGTCAGAAATCGACAATTGGATTTGCTTTTCACTGAGAAAAAAGGTTAAAAAGCTTTCATTGGATTTCATGATGGATGGGGTCAATGCTTATACTCTTACTAGTCAGATTTTTCATAGTTACAGTCTTGATTCCTTAACAGCCCTCTCTTTGACTTATGTGAAAGTGACTGGGGAAGTTCTTGAGTATGTTTTATCTAATTGTCCATTCATTGAAATATTACATGTGGAAAATTCAGAGTCTCTAGTGAATTTAAAGACTTCTAGCCCTTTACCCAAGCTGAAGAACTTAGAGATATTAAACTGCTGCTCTCTCAAACAGATTCAGATTCCTGCTATAAATCTCGTTTCTTTCTAATATTGTGGGGTTAAGATGATAAGGATCATTCTAGGGGATGTTCCCTATTTTGTTGATCTGTCTGTGACAGGTGACTGTGTTCGCTATTTATTAGAAGATGATTGCCCGATTTCCCGTTATCTCTCTCAGCTGGAGACACTTGAGCTAGGCTTGTTTACTAAGGTTAGTCATAAATTTCATTGTTAACTCCAATGTGCCTTTTCTTTTTTCATATATCAATGTTTGTATATGAATGTGCTCCTTTTTCTTGGTTCAATTGTTCAGGAATTTATTCAATTTCCCAAATTTCCAGAGTTAAGAAATCTCAGGCAATTGAAATTGGATTTATGTCCACCTTTCATGGATAGCTTCCGTTGCTGCACTTCCTTGCTAAAGGCATTCCCCGTTTTGCATAGATTTGTGCTCAAGGTAATGCTTTTAATTTGAGAGTTGTGGGATTTATTGTGCAGACATTTATTATCAATATTTTCATTTAAGGTGTGTTTTCCTATACATCAACTACAGTTCTTAGTATGCATATGTATTATGTAACCACAAATCTGCTCTGTTATCAACTGTAGATAATTCCCACATAATGGTTTATTGTTGTCTCAAATATTTTGAAAAATGTACAACAAAAGTTATTTTTATTTAACTCATGTGTGTCGTTCTCTTGTACATCTCTTACCATGCCATTTTTATCATGCATTTTTTGCTATCTACAGAGGTTTTTGGTTTGGTTTAAGTTGCACTTGATGGAGCTTTTATCAATGTTATATCACTAACTTCTTAATGAATGTGTTTGTTGACAAATCCATCATTAGATTTATTATCTATTTATATATAATCACAATGAACTTACTAGTTGTAAATCGTTCTCGCTCAAGAATTATATATTTTTGTGAGTCTGATGCAAATAAATCATTCCATTCTTTATTGGATGGCATTCACTGTCAAGGATAAACATGATACGCCTATTTTGAATGCTGTTTTGTTTTTAGTTTTTTGTAACTTTAGTTTGGTTGAGTGTAGGATAGTTTTACATGCCCATAGATTAGGAAAACTACTCTTGTTCACTTGGCTTTACGAATAGAAGCTGCAATTGGTTGACACCTTGGCATAATGGGCTTAATTGTTTCTTGTAACTTGCTTATGTTTTCAGTTTTCCATCTATTGTAATGGTGTTTAAAAGAACATTTGCATATAATAAGCCCGATTACAAGCCTTATGGAACCTACATTGGCCTCAGTTGGCATAAGCATAGGTGATAACCTACTTCTATTCAACAATAATAAATTAGACAACCTATTGCCTGTGGCAACACAATACTTCTCAGCTTCTAGTCACTATTTTGTTGATGACATTGTGAACGGTGTCCCTATTTTTTAACTAGCTTAACACTGTTTCTTCTTTCTTGTGGCAGTTTATTGGGCTAGATGGTCCATGGAATGGAGAAATAAAAGTGCCGAGGGCTAAATATCCACACCAAAGCCTCAAGGTTGTTGAATTGATTGGTTTTGTTGGTTGTTTTGTTGACATGAAGCTTGCCTTGTATGTAATCAATAATGCTCCGTCATTAGAGAAGATAATTATTGATGCGCAAAGTCCTAGTGTGGAAGAAGTATTACATGATTCTAGCAATCCTAAGAAATTAGGAGCTATACATTATGTGAAGCAACTAGAATCAAGATTAGCTCCAGGGGTGGAGTTGGTGATACTATAGAGGGTGTTTGGTTTACCGTAATATAGTAAACATTACAATTAATGACATTACTAGAATGTGGAATTATGATTTTAGGTTCATTTATTTGTATACAAGTTTAGATAGCATTTGGTTTAGGGAATTCACAAGAATCTAACATTTTCGAATGACATGTATAATACAAAAATAATTAGTTAAAAATTCTTATTCTTTATTGTATATCATAACATCATGTTTTGTCAGGATTAATCAATCAAGGAGTTGTCCATCACTCCATTGCGAGTAACTATACAGTGTAACAAGAGGACTACGTCAACAATATTGTCTAGTAGTCCTCCAACTCAATGGTATATTGTCATATATTCAAATTAACTATGTATCTTAGTTGCAATCCAAAATATAATCATTTAACCAAGAGTCTTGTAGTTCAACTGATTAGTATCTTTTGGTGTATTTATAACATAACTAGTTTGGACGGCACGTGCCTTGCCTCTTGGATGAGAAAATTAAAATAAAGCTTCTATTTGAAAAAGTATAAAATCATGTACAAATAATTCATACAATACTAATCTGAGTAATATAAGAATTTTGATCATGCACAAACTTAGTAGCTAATTTATATATATAAATATATATATATATATATATATATATATATAAAAGAAAGAGAGAGTTCAACTTATAGAAGCTATTTAACATTGGAAGCTTTCGTCAATCAGCATACATGTACAACAAACACGATTTCCAGTACCAAGGAAGCACCTCAATTTCTTAAATTTACAATTCAAAATAGCAAATTCAAAATTATTTCAATTTTACACACACACATCACCACACAAAAGAATCTATAGCCGTAATAGTTCATTTTGAAGAAACTATTCAATCTAACACATCACCAAAAAAAAGAAATAAAAACTCAACTCATCTGAAACAAATAGATATCTAATACATCCATATTAAACCAAAAAAAGAAATGGCAAATGAAAAATATTTGTACACAATACACATAAAAGATTTTGTAAGAGAGAACTTGTGGTTGTAGGGAAAGTTGGCAATAAAGGGGTGGAAAACAGAAGGAGGTGGTTGGAGGAGCGCGTATAGTTGTGCCATATGTGCAAATGCACCTAAAAAACACCATTACAAATATTCACAGCAAATGATGCGTTGACTCTATCATGACTTGCTTTGATTAAATTCTAACATTTTTATCATTTAAAATGAGAAACAAATATATTTTAAAGAGTAATTAGTCAAGCAAATGCTAAAAGCAAAATCTATAATTTATAATGTGCATTTTCAAAAGGCAGTCTGCCATTGCTTCTCTTCCTAAACAAATTGTTCAACTATTGCAATTCAAAAAAAAAAAAAAAACAATCAGTAAGAATATTCAAACTGAACAAGTAAGCAAACTAATTCGTTTGCATTGGAGAAGTATAATCTGTTAAAGGAACCTAAAAATTGATAATGGCAGTGCTATTTTACCTTTATCTGACAAAGGAGTCACAGAAAACCACCAAGTCATATAACAAAAATATAAAATAAACAATTGAGACAATGGGGAGTAAAAAGTATAAACAACATGGATATACAACTCTAAACAAAGCCATAAAGATAAACCATCAAACAATGATCATATTGCTTGGCCAAAATTAAGGTAGAGGTTTCTGATCAATCAAAATAAGGGTATAAACAACAGTAATTCATCCATTGGTTGAATCAAGATGATTGTTCAATTACACAAAGTCAATTACACAAAGTCATGCCTAGTCATATCAAATAAAATCTAAACAATTAGTTATACACAAAACAAAAATAAACTAAGCCCGTTCTTCATATATTAAAAGTTTTAAGCATTTAAACTTGAAATCAAAGCAAACATGCAAATTACAACTCAATCTTGCTCTATTGAAGCCTAGGAATCTGGTGCAGGGAATCACAAACCTCTGATTGATGACAGTGAGTGTGAACAAAAACAAAAACCTCTAAATCTAAAACCCTCAAAAGCCTATAACATTCAACAAAACCATGAAAATATAAAGAATAGGTCACAATTTTTTTTACCACAGTGCCATCTCAAGGACCACAGTGGGTTCTTAGCCAAAACCCCGACTAACTGAAGTTTGTGGCAAACCAGAGGGCCCCTTTCAGATCAGAGATAAAGCCTCTAATCTCTTTACCTCCAACAACCAAAAAGGCATTCTACTGAAGATTACAGATTACAGATTACAGTGATTCATTTATGAAAAACCAATCCTACTTGGTAGAAAGAACGCCTGTATACACCAAATTAATCGGATATTAGTAAAAAAAAAAACCCAAACTTTCATTCATATACATACATAATTATATACATGATATGACAAAAGAACATCTAATAGCAAATATTAACACACAAAATTATCTAATCTGAGTAAAAATCCAAACTGTGAACCCCACGCGCAAAGATAAATTCAAAGAACACCTACATATAGCAAACACAACACAAATTCAACCAATCAGACTAAAAAAAAAAATCCAAACTTTCATTCATATAATCTACATATAACACAAAATATTATGACCCATCCGAGTAAAAAATCAAACTTTCATACAAAAACTCAAATCAGACGAAAACCAAAAATCCTCAATTTCCTTCCGTTTAATTCCAATAGTCCCTAATTTTCCCAGAAACCATGATTTTGTAGTACCAAAAACCAAAAAATAAGTAAATAAATCAGAATTTCAAACTTGCAACCGTCTATCTCTCGCACATCCACCAATCCCTAGATATCACAAACAGCGTTTGAGCTCCATTTTTTTTTCTTCTAAATCTTCGTGTGTAAAGAGAGAGAAGAAGAAGATAAGTAAACGGTGAGTCACAGAGTTTGTGCTTTTTTGAGAAACATTTCCGCACCTACCCATAACACATATCAAAAATCTGGAAGAAAGAAAGAAAGAAATAAATAAAAGCAAAGTATATAGAAGCAAAAAGGAAGAAAGCAAAAGATCATACCTTTCAACTCAAAGCCTTCCCTCACTCCGATCTACCCATCCCCCTTTGCTCTATTTAGATCGGCCGATATACCACCATAGACGTCCAAAAAAAGCCATCGGCAACCATGGCTTGCTCTCTCGTTCCAAAAATTCTCTAGACATTGAGAAAGAGAGAAAAATAGAGGTTGAGAGGTAGAGAGAGTTCCAGATTCCAGAACTCTCTCGCCCTTTCGCCCTCTATCTCAGCCTTCTTTTTCTTTTCTTTTTTATTTGGTTTTCACATTTCAGCCAAACGAACCGTTTTGGGTTCTCAAAAAGACAAAATAGAGGGACTCACCAAAATTGCACTGTATATAAACAGTAAAAAACGTTGGCTGCACAGTAACAAAACACTGTAGAGGCATTGGCACTTTTTTATATATAAGATTTAAAGGTCAAATCCCCCTTTCTTTATTATAACTATCGAATTATTCACACAAAAATAAAACCCTTCACTACATGTCATCAATTAGTCAGCTCCTCTTACTCAAAAAAAAAAAAAAAAGTCATGATTGTGCCAAATGGATATCTTATTTAATTGCTAAGTAGTTGCACCAAATTGCATTAATTTTATAAATAGATGCGAAAACTTAATTGTTAAGTTATATCTTACCTAATTGCCATATTTACTACAACTTTATACTAACAATTTTTTTTGACACTTGTTCAATTTTATTATAGTCTAATTAATTAGTGCACTTGTAACATTTATTAATGAATATTTTAAGAAGGTTTTAATACTACCTCCATAGGAAATATAAAAAACTTTAAAAAATTAATTATTTTTTTTTCTTTCCCATTAAAATTTCTAATAATATTTTCCAAACTAATACCTTTAGTGCATAACATTTCCCAAATTTTTTTTATTAAATTATTCTTTTCAGACTTTTACGGCACGGCATTACTATTTTTTTGTTTTTTTGTTTTTTTGAGAAACAAGACTTTGCATTTCATTCAACTAGGTCATGACAATCGGTCTGTAAAACAAAGGTAATATAATTGGTGGTACATCTTCCATCTAGACTTGATAATGAAAAATAGAGTTTGTTCGTTTTGCTAAAGCATGAGCTACAAGTGTTACAATGCCTACGAAACATGGGAATAATCGAAATTCAAATGAAAACATTAGCACAAGTGTTACATTAGCTCGTTCATTGATCAAGAGAATAGAAGCTGGAAGGTTGAGTTTATTGATACCATACTGCTGAGTTTCGAAGCTGATATGGTTAAAAAAATCCCCCTCAGCCACACGGACCAGCCAGATCAACTCTTTTGGCCCTTCAATCCCAATGGCGAATATTCAGTGAAATCTGGATATAAATTTTTGCAGCAAGAAGCCCAGAACATGCAGCCTGGTCAGTCAAACATTGAACAACTTAAACCTCTATGGCAAGCAATTTGGAGTTTACTAGTTCCGAGTAAGGTAAGAAATTTGGTTTGGAGAGCGACAAAAAATTCTCTACCTACAAAGACGAACTTGGTCAAACAAAAAATTGTCACCAGCAGCACTTGTGAGGTCTGTCAGCAAGCCAACGAAGATGTGTGCCATACTCTCTACCACTGTCCAAAGCTGACAGAACTATGGAGCAAAGTCCCCATGTGGAATCAGGACAGTCTTCGACAGGCAGCAACTTTTATTGATCTAACTGGTTGTGTTTTTGCAGAAAACAGGGACCCGACTCTTTTCTCCATGGTGATTTGGGCTTTATGGAATCGAAGAAATAATCAAAGGCTTGGAAAAGCTGTCATCCCCCTCGATCAGTTGCTGCATCAAGCCAAGGAAAGGTTGCGTGAATTCGCATTACATAATACATCGAGCATTGTACCTGTGGGACGCCGCCCACCAACGTGCTAGCATCCTCCGGAACGACCACTATACAAATTGAACTTCGATGGAGCATTGTTTGAGTCAGAGAAGTGTGCTGGATTGGGTGTGATTCTTCGAAACCACGAGGGCGAAGTTATGGTCTCTCTCACCGAAAGAACCATGCTCCCTTTTTCGTTTGACCAAGTTCGTCTTTGTAGGTAGAGAAATTTTTTGTCACTCTCCAAACCAAATTTCTTACCTTACTCGGAACTGGTAAACTCCAAATTGCTTGCCATAGAGGTTTAAGTTGTTCAATGTTTGACTGACCAGGCTGCATGTTCTGGGCTTCTTGCTGCAAAAATTTATATCCAGATTTCACTGAATATTCGCCATTGGGATTGAAGGGCCAAAAGAGTTGATCTGGCTGGTCCGTGTGGCTGAGGGGGATTTTTTTAACCATATCAGCTTCGAAACTCAGCAGTATGGTATCAATAAACTCAACCTTCCATCTTCTATTTTCTTGATCAATGAACGAGCTAACCTTAGCCTCAGCCAGGTCTGCCACACACGGAGATAGAACTTTAGAGGCATGCTTGTTAGGAAGCCAACGCTCCCCCCAAATAGCTGCAGATTTCCCATCTCCAATCCGCCAGATTGCCCCTCTCTTTATTACTTCTCTGCCTCTTAGTACATTCTTCCAAGCATAGGATGATGAACTCGGGTTTGTTGCCTCCATGACTGAACTATTGAGGAAATACTTAGCCTTAAACACACGGTAAAAGAGCGAACTCTTATACTGCACGGCATTACTACGTACTCAAACATTCCGTTGTTTTCATAGTTAACCAACTTTTTATTATTATAGTATGGTTTAGGCTAAGCAGCCTATGTCCTGGTGTCACCCAACTTATGAGAAAACGAGTTTGAATAGTAATAAAATTTTAGGCAAATTAAAAAAGGATTAAATTGTAGATTAAAAAAGCATTGTATTCCTCTTCATTGTGTGCAAGTTTGACCTACACCATTTGTGCTAATGTTTTCATTTGAATTTCGATTAGATGTAAGAATAAAAATCGTTTTCTCCAACAAAGTAAAAGAATATAAAAAGGTGGTTCTCTTCACCCACGATGTTGCTTAGGCATGTGAGAGTGAATTTATGACTATCCAAAAAAGAAAAAGTGAATTTGTGGATTATCTTTGGTGTTATTGAAATACCAGTGTAAGTGAAGATCTAATTAGGAATAATAATTCTTTCTCAAAAAAAAAAAAGGAATAATAAGGTTTTATATTTTCTTTCAATTTTATAAGTTTGGATAGTTTTTAATTTGTACTTTCAAGCTTTCATGTAAATCTAGTGGGGTGACTGCTTAAGGCTTAAAGCACAAATATTAATGTATTTTTAATAATAGTATGTGCAATACATGAAGATTGTATTTTTTTTTTTTTTTAATAATTCATTGTTACAATTCACAAGTGGGGGTCACTACAAGAAAAACGAGCTATTGCGGCGGGTGCGAAAACTCCCGCTATATGTCGCCTATTGCGGCGCGTTTTGGGTTTGCCGTTGTACATAAGATCTATTGCGGCATTCTATTGGCCCGCCACAATAGTTCTAGTATTTTGCGGTGTACTACAGCGGCGGGCCAATGACCCACCGCAATAGACCCTTACATTGCCCCCTCCTAGACCTAAATTTTCCCTCTGTTTTTTTTTTTTTTTTTTTTTCTTTCCCTTTTCATTTTTAGCGCCTTTTCGTTTTTAGCTAGTCTCCCACGCACAAACACACACACTCACTCTCTCTCTCTCTCTCTCTTAGACACTTCAAAAATCTCCTCACTGTCTCATCTCTACCACTACCCACAGCCACAACCACCACTACCCACAACCACAGCCACCACCACCTAACCCCTAACCACCAAATCACAAACAAAAACAAACCACTATAAACCCACAGTCACCACTAGCCAACCCAACCCACAGCAAACCCACAGTCACCACCAGCCACCATCACCCACCCACTTGCCACCACCGTAAACCCTAACCCAAAATCAACCCACCACAAGCCACCACCACTAGAAAACAACCACCAAATCACAAAACCCAGCCATCACAAATCACAAAACAACCACCATCACAAACACATAATCCAACCATCACAAAATTTCACCCACCACCAAACTGTGACCCATGACCCAGACCCACCATGACCAAGTGACCCACAGTGACCGCCGAAGCACTGTGACTCGCACCCATGGGAAATCGGTGAGAAAGAGAGAGGGACGAGCAAGAGAGGGCAAGGGCAAGAGGGTTGGAGAGAGGAAGAAATAGAGAGAACCAAACTCCGTCGACAAAATCGTGTACAGTGACGTAAATTCTTTAGGGTTTTTGTTTGGCTTTAAGGGATTGCTTTGCTTCTGCTACTGTGTCTTTGTCTGTGAGAGAAAAAGTTTGTTCAGCCTCAGACCAATTTCTTCACAATCCCAAAAATACCTTCTAGTCTTCTTCAGGTATCTCTCTCTCTCTCTCTCTCTCTCTCTCTCTCTTCTTTTCTTTCATTTTTTAAAGGTATTATAACATTGAATTTGTTTGTACATATATGTCTATATAACTATTGATATATGTTGTTTTTATTTCCTCGGATTGGTGATTGTGGGGATTTGGAGCTTGAGAATGGAGTGAAACTATAGCCAGAGACTATAGCCATTGAAGATGCTGTCAGGGTTCTATTGCATGGTTTAGGGGAGGATATTAATAGAGAGGGTCTCAAGAAGACCCCTTTTCATGTTGCCAAGGCACTTCGTGAAGGAACCAAAGGTGCTTTTTTTAACCTTCACTTTGTTAAATCTAACTGCCTCTGTAGTCTATTTTCACCATTGATTATTAGCTATTCTTTTCTACCAATTCCTTATCACATTTGTACATAAAAATGTTGCTTAGAATAATATTATAGAACACAATAGAATTTGAGGGGTTTTTTTTAAATAATTTTTGTACACATGCAGCTGTATTATGAACTCTCAATTAAAGTACTTACTTTTTATGGATTTTCATTGAGGCTGTCATTTTGCTTTGCTAGTTTGAGTTTCCCTAAATTACTTACTTTTTGCCATATTGGTGTATTTTGATTTTACAAAGTCAAATTCATTACCCAGTTTGATTTCTTTTCCTTTTTGGTTTTTCCCAATGACTGCAGTGCACTGTGTATTCGGCTTCACAAAAATTCCCTCTCTGTTTTCTTTGGTTGTGAGTTGGGCTGCTCTACAATCCAGCACGATATCGCCGCTCTCGATCCAGTGGGCTTCCTGTTTTTTAAGAGGTAGTCGTAGCTCTGGTGTTTTTTAAGAGGTAGCCGTAGCTCTAGTGGGCTGCTCTACAATTTTACGTTTTCTTTTTTTGGTGGTATGAATTCTGGGTTTGTATTAGTTTTTTTAGTTTCATGTGAGATTTGTGGTTTTTTGACACATATTCAAAAAAGGATTTTTTTTAACTTTTCATTGTTTTAGTACAGTGATCTTTATGTTGTTGTTGTTTTTTGTGATGTTCCATCCAGATCTATATGGGATTGGATTTGATGATGGTTCATATTGACTTTTCTGTTTAATCTGTATTGATTGATCTGGAAATTTGTTTTTTGAAAGAGAAGGAACTTCTTACATCAATCATTTTGTTTTGGGAAAGTTTTCATGGGTTTATGTTTTATTGTTCATTTTCTATTCAATAGCGTACTGTATATCAGGTTTACATGTTTTGGACTCTTTAGATCAATCGTATTTCATGGGTTTATGTTTTTATTGTTTATTTTTCTATTCACATGTATAGCACCGATATATCAGGTTTTATGTTATTTGGTTTCTGTTTTGTGTTAAAGCTATTTATGCTAGCCCATCGATTTTAGATCTGAGAACTGTAGCTATTGATTAATCTATTAGATTGTTTCTAGGAATTGAGTTTGACTAGTGTTGAGGAATAGATATTTGGACCTTGAAGCTTTTATTGTTGATGATTGTTATAGCTTGCTTTTTCACTAAATTGTTGTGCCATATATATTTACATAACTTTTTTAGGGTTTTTAGTGTTTGGGGGCATTGGGTTGGTGTCTAGATATATGGGTATGGATTTGAATAAATTAATAATATGATAAATAGCTTAAGAAACAACATGGGTGTGAGAGCATTTTGAGTGTCAGTGTTGAATTTGTCATTTGATTGGGTGCTTTGAGAACAATTTTCTTGTTAAGTAGATAATAGAATAACTTTCCTCCATTTCATATTTATGCATAGCATGTCTTCGCATTCATCTGTTCTTATCATCCACGTCCTCATTGAATTAATGGAACTATTTGGTTCTTATAAACTATATGATACACATTAATTGTCTCTCTAGACTTAATTATTTGCTTTTATTTCTATCATGAAAAGGTATTTGATAAAGACTTCACCTCTATAGATGTCTAATTGCTTTCTGTTTTGGGTATTTACTTTTTGAAGTCTAATATTTTACTTGTGAAAAGTATAGCTTAAGATTCCTCTAACTCTAAGCACTGGTGTGATGGTCGATGTGTTTCAAGTGCATTTGTCTTCACATGGAGGAATCCAAATACCCTCATATTTATGTATTTTACTTTATAGTTTTTATAAAGTATGTGGCAGTTCAATTTATAATCTATTATGGTGGTTTAGGTTCTTTTGGGCACTTTCAAGCCAGTAAATCTGGGGTTCATAAAGGAGGATTGGACCAATCTCTTGTCAAGGCTGGTTTTGTTGCTACACGAATTTCTGTAAGATGAACTGATTTTTTGTATTTGTTATTTCTTGATTTTTTACTTCTTAGCTTTTGATTTCAGCAATTCTGTAGAACTTATCTGCACTTTAGCCAATTGAATTTGTGAATATGGATTGAATATATTCTTAGAATGATAGAAGTAGAAAAGAATTGAGCAACTAAGTATAGTTGATATGGATGCTAATTTATATAAAATTTGAAATTTTGTACCCATGCACCCTTCCTTGTATCTACCAAAACTGTTTCACCTGATTAAGGTTTTTGTTAACCCTGTTTAGATGCCATATTATTTGGAGTATTTTTATATATGGAATTGTTTGAGTCCTTGATTAATTGGGCTACCATGATTGCAGTTCAACAATCAACATTAAGGAAGAGAGATGAAAAAATAAAGATCTCCTTTTGAAGTATGATGTTGTATCTCATGTCAACCTACTATAGTTTTAGAGCCCTCGTTTCTCTTGGCCTGATTTTGTTTTGGAACTAGTTCAAAAGCTATATTAGAGCCAAATCTCAGATGCTAAGAAGATATTGACCGACAAAAAAGATTCTCCACATTCATTAATCTAAACTTATTTGGTGTTCAATTATATAAAATTAGGCAATTGTGATGTCAGAATTCTCTGGTTAGATCCTCTACTTCAACAATTAGTTGGTCTACTATATAGAATATTGGTGAACAAGGATATTTTCCTTTACCTTATTTATCCTATTCTTTGTTTTGTTTCCATTTTTTTTTTCAGGTTACAACCCTCAATCTTGAAGTTGTTAGAGCATTAGCCAAAGGTACTAATTTAGTTGTTACAATTCAACTTTTATGCATGTTTTCTCTTAACTCTACTTATCCAAAAAAAAAAAAAAAAAATCGTTATCTCTTAATTTTATATTTTATATATCTGCATATCTTCCTCTCCATCAAGTCTAGGTCTGTAATGCAAGTCAATGTTTGTGTATCAAAAGTGAAAGAATGCCATACATATTTCTTTATAAGCATTCCTTGCTCCTGACAACTTTATCTTAACCAAGTTGGCAATTTGACAACCATATCACCAGCTTCCATAAAGTTCATATTGCAAAGTTATTGAGGTTGAGAATTTTCCAACTTGTGATAGTTTCTTCTTGCCTCATTATTTGTAATTCTCTTTTTCTTGCAATCTCACAGTGAGATCACTGCTGAAGGGAGACGGATAACAACATTTCCAACTTGATCAGATTTTACTAAATGGAAACAACATTGCCATTGTAAGTGAGATGCAATGGTTTTTTTTATTCATTATGCTTGAGTAGTTTAGTTTAGTTTTCAATTTTGCGGAATGTATTTCCTCTGTCATTGATACAAAGAATGAATTTCAACATCCCAAACATTTCATCTTAAAGTGTAAACCCTATGCTTTTTAAACTACTTTCTGCAAGCCTTTACTTAGCTGCTTATTTGCCTATTTTGATTAAATTTAAATGGAGCCATAATGTGAAAAATGGGAAATATATGTTTTAAATATCTAAATTTCCTTTCTAATACTTTTGTTGGAATGCAGCTGGTCCCTGGTGGTTCACCTGATCCAGAATGAGTGCAGCTAGCCTCTACTCTGTTATTGATTTCCTCCTCCTCTACTGTGGTTGGGGTCAGATTACTCTTCTGTTTTAATGAGAATTCTGACCACTAAGATGCTCTTTTTTCCACCACTTTGTTATTCATTAGTTATCATGATTGTTGGATAATGGTGGTGGGTCTAACAATGATCATAGATTATGATGGATTGTGTTTGTCCTAATAGTTAGTTTGTATTGCTAATCATAGTTACTGTGCCATGAGCTCTACTATTGCTTCAAATGATATTGTGTGGTTTCAAAGACAAAATTTAACTTTATCTGCTGCCAGTTAAATCAATGCCATTTGGGTATAGCTTGTTGGGTATTCTAAATTTCTTAAAACTTTAGTATTATAGTTTTATTTAGAGCAAAGTATGCTAATAATTTTATAAGCATCAGGAGGTGAGAATTGATTTTGTAAGCATGGGGAGGAGTTGAAGTCAAAGTCTCTTCATTTGAGGCCTATTGATAAATTCCCAAGAGAAAATGTGAGAAGTGTAGGCTTTGATCATGTCTGGGGATATAACCACAACACATCACAGTACATTATTGTTTGCAAAAAGGAGGTCTGAGACTTGTTCTCACTTAATATCGAGTTGTCTTTTTGCATTGATTAAAATTTTTACCCAATCATCCATCATTGAGAATTTGCCACACATTATCGAGCAATCGATGAAAACAAATTTAAAGTTACATGGCAACTGGTTGTGTTCATTTCATAGATACCTTTAAACCCATTACATAGATACAACCCTTATTAGATGGTAAAAATACACTCCCTTCTTCCTATCATCTTAAATGTAAATATCCTAAGATTAAAAAAACAAATTTAAAAATAGTTTCCATAGAAACCTGTAACCCCATTACATAGATATAACCGTTATCTAGTTGGGCAGAGGTAACCAATAACCTTTTTCAATGGTTATGCTCTCTCTCTCAATTTTTATTTTATTTAAAAAAAAAAAAATTGTATTTGCAATGAGCATTAAATTTTCAATAATATATACTATGAACATACCTATTTTCACAACTTATTTAAGTGGTTCATTGTGAGCAGTTATAGTTAGTCAATTTTGTAAAGATTGGCGTGTTCTTAGTTTTATTTTAAAAAATTTCTTACACAATAATCTTATCAATATATAGATATATTGATGGGTCAAAACCAAATAGGCAATCATAATTCATAAAAATTCACATCTTCTTTGGTGTACGACTTTGCCTTTTTCTCGGATCCTCTATCACAATATTTTTCAATTTATGTAGTCTCCAAATACCTAGGCTTCCTCATAATTAATTCTGACAAATATTATGCAAAAAATATTCTATAAAGCTGGATCAAAACCAAGAAGAACGTGATGGCTGAGTTGCCATGTGCCTGGTACACAGAGTTAGCTAGGTCATGCATTTCCATGCTAGCTATAATGTCTAATTATCACACGTCGACTCGTACTAGTTGGTCCAAACATTATTCTCGTAGTTATATATATTATATTCTTTTGTGCTATACAGTTTGCTAAACTTGAATTTATTAATTCATTGATTGATTAAGCTAGCTCATACTTGGACTCTTGGTACATAGTTTTAACAATATTCTGGGAATCATTAACCGTCTCTGCATGACTATAAAGTCACACAATTCAATGTGGTATCGTACGGTAGGTTTCATATATTTGTTTATCTATTTTGGCCTATAGTTCTAATATTTTATGTTTGGAGGTACTTATAAAACATAGTTGGCATTGGCCAATTATAGAGTTCCATTTTTCTTTTGGGTTTTATCTTAGTTTGGCTGTACACAGCTTTTATATAAATATATATATATATATATATATATATATATTCCTATACGGCTGGTAGAATAAGAGAATATATTTGGTTTCTTTTTGGTTTAGCATATGATCATTGAGTTCATAATATTACCAACTCCAAAGTGGGTTTGATAATATTACCATAAGGTTCTTCGACCACATATAAAATTTACCCTCATTTTTGTTCTCTTCTAACTTCCTCTTTTAACTGATACTACCTAGAGGCTAGCAGATATTCTCTACCCAATTGAACTTTTTTTTTCATGTTTTCGAAAAAAAATTTGTGAAATGACCTGACCAGCATGTGAATTACAAAGTTGGGTAGGGTAGCACATCATAAATCATTATGGAAAAGTCCAATTTGTGTGTAGAAACTGTCCAAAATATGCAGTAACTAGTCAAATTGCACACAAAGATACAACTTCTATAGCTTCTACAAATCTCCGTACACCTTGTGAGTACATTTTACTATTCCTATATACTATCACTGTACAATTATAGTATCTGTGTACTACTTTTTTTTTATGGTGTATCTGTGTACTAGTGTTGTATTAACTGTCCTATTAGGCTATTCTCTATATTTCTTTTTTTTTGTTTTTTTTGAAGGTGAAACTTTTCTTGATTTCATAGGAACACTTCAGAAATTGAAGTACAACAAAGAAAGGCAGAAACACATAAAAATCCTATCATTTAGCCCTATCAATTTGGCAGAGATGATGAACCATTGGAGGTTCTACATTCCAGGTCAGTGATGTCCTGGACTCTCTAGCCAACTTGGCTAACTCATGAGCCACTTTGTTGTATTCCCTTTTCAAGTGCTTGACTTTCCATGTATCAAAGGAGGAGGACAGCTAAAGGATCCCTTGAATGATGGGCCTTAAATCTCCACGGGGCGAGTTTGAGGAAATTGCATCAACAACCAAGAGAGAGTCAGACTCAATAATAACTTGCTTGAGCATCTTTTGTTGGGTAAGAAGAATGCCTTCTTCAACAGCTAAGGCTTCGGTGACGTCCACTTCATATTGTGTAGGCAGTAGCATTGCACTTGCTGCCACAACCACTCCTCTGCAGTCTCGAATTACCACTCCTACAGCTGAAGGTCTGCCATCGTCGGACGGTGCTCCATCAACATTTATTTTATGCATACCCGAATGAGGTGCACACCAGCCAACCTCCGGGGGTTGCTGCCGAAGAAGATTGACAGCTGCAGCAACATTGTAGTCAGCAAGGGCTCGTTGTGCAGTACCCCAGATATGTAATGAAGAGAAACCAAGAGCCTCATGAGCCACTTGATTCCGATTGTACCAAATGGACCACGCTGTGACAAAAAATATTTCCAAATCCTGACTGGCTCCAACTTCCATAATTCGTAGTGCTACATCCACAACGTCATTTGTTTCAGCTAAAAGATTAATTGGGCAAGACTGCCAAAACCACCAGACATCACAAATTTTTTTTACAATAGAGAAGAGCATGTTTTGTGCTTTCCCCATCTTTTCCACAGAGAGGGCAGGTTGCATCAACATCAATTCCTCTTGCCACCATATTCAGGCGAGTCAGCAGCCCATTCACACAGGCTCGCCAAGCAAATATTCTCACTTTGGCCGGAAGCTTAAGGTGCCACATTTTCCTCCATAGTGGGGCTCTATAGTCTCCACCTGAGCATTCACCCAAACCCGGTTCTTCAACCAAGGGTAAAGCCACGTAGTAAGCACTCTTAACCGTAAATACGCCCCTTTTGTTGCCCAACCAGATAATACTATCACTCGGTAAGCTGTAGCTCAGTGGTATATTAAGTATAGTTTCTGCCTCAAACAGGTAGAAGAGTGCTCTTACTCTATCTGCCCTCCATCGTCTTGTGTTCTCATCTATGAGGGATGAGACCATTGGGAAATCGTCTATGTCTCTTTGGGGGGAGCAGACCTTGTAGGTGGTTGGGTTAGGCTTGTCCTCCCAAATATGGATCATTTTCCCATTCCCGACCCTCCATCTAGTGCCCTTTCTTATCACTTCCAGGCTGTTGTAGATGCTTCGCTAGGCATACGATGGATTACATCCAAGCTTCGCTCCAAGGACATCACCTGTGGGGTGATATTTAGCTTTGTAGAGCTGGGCCACTAATGAATTTGGGTTGGTAAGGAGGCGCCATCCCTGCTTTGCTAGCTTAGCTAAGTTGAAAGCCTTGAGATTGCGAAAGCCCATCCCTCCTTGTATTTTAGACTTACACATTTTCTTCCACCCAACCCACGGTATCTTTGCTTCTTGGTTCTTTTGACCCCACCAAAAGTTTCTCATCATCCGTTCCAAATCCTCACACAAACCCTTAGGAAGTAGGAAGCAACTCATTGTGTATGTCGGGATAGCTTGTGCCACTGCTTTGATTAAAATCTCCTTGCCACCCTTAGAGAGCATTTTTTCCTTCCACCCGGATAGTTTTTTCCCCACTTTCTCTTTTATTTCAGCAAAGACTTGGTTCTTGGACTTCCCTATTATAGAGGGGAGGCCGAGGTATTTACCATGCCTTGTGTCTTGCATAGGGCCAAGAGTGCCCAAGACCTCATTCCTTGTGTTGGGTGATGTATTTTGGCTGAAGAACATTGAACACTTGTCCGCGTTAATTTTCTGCCCTGAAGCCAACTCATACCTCTCCAGAATCTCCACCAAAGTTTGGCTCTCTTGCCTTTCTGCCTTACAAAATAATAAACTATCATCCGCGAAGAATCGATGGGTGATTTTTGGGCTCCCCCTGCAGATAGAAATGCCACTGAGCCCCTGGTTGTTATTTGCCTCTACAATCATGGCTGAAAATGCCTCTATACATAGCAAAAAGAGGTACGACGACAATGGGTCTCCCTGCCTTAACCCCCTTGATGGTTTAATGTACCCATGACTCTCGCCATTAATTACGACAGAATAAAAGACAGTAGTTATACACCTCAAAATCCAATTCACCCATCTCTCGTGGAAGCCCAACCTCCTCATGACTTTTTCTATAAAAATCCACTCAACTCTGTCGTAGGCTTTGCTCATGTCCAGTTTAACCGCCCTGTAACCAACCTTCCCACTCTTCTTGTGATCTAAATAATGCATTAGCTCAAAAGCCACCAGTATGTTGTCGGTAATGAGGCACTCTATCAAGAAGGCACTCTGATTTTCTGATATAAGATGAGGGAGAACCACTTTGAGGCGGTTTGCAAGAACTTTGGAGATCAGTTTATAAGCCACGTTACTGAGACTTATGGGACGAAACTCTTTCATCTTGGATGGATTCTTAACTTTTGGCACAAGAGCAATGTTAGTTATATTTAGATCAGCAAATGGAGCATTGGAATTAAGCACATTAAGGACCATATTAGCAGTATCATAACCAACAATGTCCCAATACTTTTGATAAGAAATAGCTGACATACCGTCCGGGCCGGGGGCTTTTGTAGGGTGCATCTGTTGGAGTGCTACTTTGACCTCATCCATGGTAAAACCACGGGTTAGATCATTATTCATTTCCCCGGTAACCTTGGCTGGAATTAAGTTGGTCACTTCATCAACACTGGCTGGATGGGTGGTTGTATATATGTCTTCAAAATATGCAATGGCTGTGGCTGCAATACTTTCCTTGTTGCTACACCATAATCCTTCCTCATTCCACAAACCATTGATAGTGTTCTTCTTTCTACTTTCCGAGGCACGATGGTGAAAGTATTTAGTATTTCAGTCTCCCTCTCCTAGCCACTGTACCCTTGATCTTTGCTACCACCACATCTCTTCTTCATCCAACAGTTCATTAACTTCTTTCCTTAGCCTATTAATTTCCACCCCATTCCGTCCATCATCATCATGCTCAATTAACCTTCCTAGAGCCTCCTTTTTTTCCTTAATTCTCTTTGGTATTCGTCCAAAGGTGGATTTACTCCAGCTTGTCAAAGCTGATGCGCATTGTTTGAGCCCTTCACAAAGCCCATCCGGGGTACCCCTGCTTAAGCCATCCTTCCAAACCTCCTCAATTACATCCCTGCAGTCTGCCCTCCTCATCCAAATAGCTTCAAAATGAAATCTACGTTTCTTTTTATGACAAATGGTACTAGTTTCAGCAAGTAAAAGTGGGGAATGATCAAATGTAGTATCAACTAAATGGTGTACCTTTATGTTCTGGAAGTGTTGCAGCCACTCCACATTTGCGAATGCACGATCCAGTCTCATATAAATTCTGTCTGTTCCTTCTTGTTGGTTGCACCAAGTGTAGTTAGAGCCACAGAACCCCATATCCCTCAATTCACATCGATCAATTACATTTTTGAACACTGCCATTTGTTGCCACGATCTTGGAGCACCACCCTGCTTTTCTTCCCTTGATAAAATCTCATTAAAGTCCTCTAAACATAACCAAGGCAGATGATATTGGTTGTTTAATGTATCAAGGAAATTCCATGACTCCTTCCAGTGATGTGTTTCCGGATGCCCAAAGAACCCAGTAATTCTCCACTTGAAGCCATTTCCTTCCTCTATAACTACCGCATCAATATGGTGCTTTGAGAAACTCTTTATTTCCAGGTCAGTCTCTCTTCTCCATAGCATAGCTAGGCCTCCTCCTTTTCCTTTTCCTTTGACATAAAATCCATTTTCAAAACCAACTCTTTCTTTTACTTTCTGCATACCTGAGTTTTTTTTCTTCGTCTCCGATAAGAAGACGATTGCGGGATCCCAACGTAGCACCAAATCGCGCAACGCACCAACTGATCGAGGGTTCCCAAGCCCTTGACAGTTCCAGCATAAAGTAATCATGGCTCCCGGCGGTGCTGCCTAGCAGCCACCGTCGTTTCATCAATTATGAGTACCTCACCGTTTGGAGCCTCCGCACGTGTTTTCTTTTTTTTCCTTACCTCTTCTACTTCTTTCTTTTCTATTTTCCTAGTCCTTTTTGTCCCAACTTCTTCTTCTTTTTGGGCTATTGCTGTGCCACTCTCGGCCAAGCCTTGTGCTCTGGCTAGTTTCTTCCAGCTTCCCCTTGCATCGGGCTTCTTTTCTTCATTTAGGCCTATGTCCATGTAGCCTACAACAGCTTCTTCACTTAGAACATGTTTGGGCTTTAGTGGGCTTGTCACCTCTGACTCTTTCCCTTTTTTTTCCTTCCTTTTGTAGGCCCACTATAGATGTTTCGTCCCCACATATTTTATTTTTCCCTTTGGCCTTAGCAATGTCCAGCAGCTTCCCTTGCTCACGTGCTGCATCTCCCTTCCCCATGCTAGGCAAACTCCCTTGAGACTTGTCCTATCTATTGGAATGACAAGCCGCCTGACAAGCTGACCCCCCATCATCACCTCGAGTACCCCAGCCATCAGCTTTTTCACTTTCTTGACAATCACTGGACTTTCTAACTCCACCGCCGCTGTCAGTCGCCGTGTTTTCCATCACCGCCATCGGAGGTTGAGGACATGCTTCTTCACTTCCACCACTGGACATAGTATTATCATTCTTCCTAGCTTTTCCTTTATACTGAGTCCCATTATAGTTTTCATTAGCTTTAAGCCATTCCCCATACTGATACTCAGCTTCCTTTCCGTTTGTTGCTTGCGCACAATGCCGATCATCGTGTCCCATTCTTCCACATGCATAGCACACAGTGGGTAGCCTCTCATACTTGAAGGTGACCCATACTCTTTCATTCTCCATGTTCCTGATATACCCCCCCCCCCCCCCTTCGAAGTGGCTTGTCGAGTTGCAGCTCAACTCGGATCCGCATAAACTTCGCTTGGTCTGTTTGCCCTAATCTATTATCTGTTTCAACATAGATACCTATACTGTTGCCAATGTCTTTCCCTGATTCTTCGGACATAAGCTCAAAAGGCAGCCCCCACACCTGAACCTAAAACAGTGAGTGTGTGAAGATGATGTTCTCCGCTGAAAGTCCTTTTCTCCATTGACACAATAGCAACAAGTTATTGTCGAAGTTCCATGGTCCATTTTTCTCTACCCATTCCATCTGGTACTTTGACGTGAACTTGAACTGTAGTATGCCATTGCCCACCTCCACTATTCTCATATCGGATCCCATTTTCCAGACAGCTCTCAATGTGCCTTTTAGAGCTCTTTGGTTTTGCTGCCTGCTTGACTGAAGCTTCCCAAAGAGGCTTAGATGGCATTCCTCTAGAAGCTCGGCACGGCTCTGTTTTGTGATTTGGATACATTCCTCTTCTTCCTTAGTGAGTTGCAGATTCTGTAGTCCATCTAGTACAACCTGCTCCATTCCAATGAGTTATTTCTTGACCATACCCAATCTCAGAGATTAGTATAGTCAAAGGGAAGCCCCTAGTTAAGAACTAAGGGAGGAAAGAACCCTTACTAACGAGAGAGATTAACTCCTACTTGGGAGAGCCTTGAGGGAAAACAGCTTTTATCTTCTTTTACTTAATAGTATGAAGGTTTGTTATTCTCTTATATTTCTATTACTATATAAAGACACCCCATAAATACGTACATTTCTATAAATACAGTTATACACACACTTTTACGATAAGACAATCAATCATGGTTAAACAGTTCACACAGGAAGGATCGCACCATATAGCCATTGGTGGTGCTATGATGGTTTCACTTTGCTCCCTTGGTGGCAAACTCCCATGCATATCTTCTCACTTTTATAGACCACTACTGCGTTGTTTTTTTCACTATTGTTTGTGCAAATAATACTATCATCATAATATGATGGACCATTATATTATGATGATAGGGTTATTTGCACTTCTTTTTTTTTTTTTTTATCCTCTTTAATTTGTGTAATAATATGATTTGCCTTATAATTATTTAATTCCATGAAACAAATGGACTTTCCTGTAATTGCATACTTCTCTCGTTAACCTTTTAATAATATATACTATGAATAGACCAAATTCCAATACAAGATTGAATGAGAAGATTGGATTGAGATTGCAAGAATTTATGGAATTTAAGAATTAAGTATAATATATAAAGAATTGAAGGATCATTTGACATGGTCAAATTAGACAACAACTCATAAAAATACTCAAACACAGATAATGCGAAGCAAAAAAAAAAAAATTTATTTCAGGGATTAGGTTAGCACGTGCAAGAACAAGAATGCTATTATAACTGTTAATGAACCTGTTTTTTTTTTCTTATTTTTTAAGTTATTAGAGGTCTTGGCCCAGTGGTACGTACATATATATATATATATATATATATATATATATATATATATATATATATAAGTTTTCATGAACAAACCTGTGATTACAAGACTTGATTTGAACTTAAATAAGATATCAAATTATAATTTTTAGTTCATTCCTATTATAAATAGTCCATTTCGTAATAAAAGTTATATGTAATTTTTAACAATAAAAGGTTTGTGAAATTAAATTTTATTAAGTTCATAAATGAAAATCATTCTATCTAATTAACTCAAATAATATAATTTCAATTATAATTTAGTTATTACTGGAGTATTTAATAGCATAGATCCGTGAAGAGGTACAAACATTTAGCCATAGTGTTTACCATATATGGGAAAATAATAAGTTAATCAAATAACT
The DNA here is from genome assembly GCA_030021035.2 of Notholithocarpus densiflorus. Taxonomy (NCBI): domain Eukaryota; kingdom Viridiplantae; phylum Streptophyta; class Magnoliopsida; order Fagales; family Fagaceae; genus Notholithocarpus; species Notholithocarpus densiflorus. The sequence continues at coordinate 928,560 of JARYZH020000105.1, forward strand.
TATAAAAAAGTTTAATTGAGCTTGCTTGATGACAAAATATTAAATCAAACTTAAATATGAAACTTTGTAAGGTGATGAGCTCGAACTTGGCTCATGTTCAAAATAAATTTAAGTGACCTAATCTTGAAGTTTTAATACTGAGGTGACTCTACTCATTTACAATCTTATATAGAGATATATTTTGGGACCCATTAAACCTATAGTTCTGATTTGATGCTATGAGTCTCTTTAGCATATGATTTACACTTAATTCCCTGATCATTTGTCTCAGTGAGAAAAATAAAAAATAAAAAAAATAAGAAGAGAAATTCAAGATAAAAAAAATACATATTATATATATATATATATAGTTCTTCTTAATGAATGCCATAATGATACTGGTTAATACTCAATTAAATAATATTTCGATATATAATCAAATTTTAATGAGTCCCTTAGTAGCTATGGTTGAGTTAAGTGGTTATCTCTTTATTCGAGGTTTGATAAGAACATAAAATTTGATTGTATACTATCTTTCTTTTGAGTTAAGTGGTTATCTCTTTTAGTGTCTTTGGAACTTTTTGCAAATTATAACTTTTTTTTAAGGTATTGCATTTCATATGTCAACAGTTCCAATTGTATTTAATAACGGTTTCTAAGCTTATTAAGTTTCATATCATGTAAGTTCATTTATTATGAGTAGAAATATACTAATATACTTAATATACTTCATCTAGCTAGCTAGTTAGTATTTGGTTATTTATTGAGTTTTCAAGGTTATGCCATTTTTTCCATCGATATTTTGGAGATTCTTTTGCAATTTTTATAGATAGTTGTAGATGCAATTGATAAAAGACCTTCCTCACTTGTAAAGTGAAAGCTTTATAAGTGTGCAATCATTATCACGTGTCTAGTTTATTCGTTGGGGTTGCGACAAGTAAAGATTAGGTATATATACATCAATTAATTGCTTGAGTCACAAATTTCTTTGCATCAAGGGTTATATTCAACAAAATAGGTGTCAAATCTTTATTCTTTCAGAGGAATATCAACATTAATTGTAATGATCGATCAGTAGCCTATAGCAATCGATTACACTGTTAACACTGACGCTGTGGCGGTGGCAAATCTGAGATGGGTTTTGGTCGGGTGGTCTCTGGTGCAAAATATTGGGCAGAATTCTTTACATGGTCCCATGCACGTATGTCGGTGGCCTTCTGATAAAATATAATGTCATGAACGCATGGTCCAGTCCTTTTTAATCACTTGGAAGTTTGTGAACTCTATCACATTTATAGATAGATGTTACACTTAACACATCCTAATGTTTGCGTTTATATAAACTTAAATAAAATATATTTTGTGGTTCCAGTTAACTCAACTGGTAAAATTTTTGATGGTTGAATAAGAGATTTAGGGTTTAATCCTCATCTACATAAAAAACCAGATTGAAACTTTCTCTAAAAAAAAAAGTGTCTTATTTTAAATAAAAGTTAAATTACATTTTTTTAATAAATAATTTAAACTTTTGAAATGAAGTTCTAATTAGCTCAATTGATAAATTTTTTTTTAAAGAGATTTGGCATACGAACCACACCTACACCAAAACTAACTGGTTAGAGTCTTAACCAGATCATAAAGAGCAATTATCGTGGAGCGGGCGACATAGAGTGATATTCTATCGTATTTATAAAAATAAAATAAAATAACTTTTGAAACTAGTAATTTATCAATTATGTGAACAAGAGAGCTTAAATAGAATTAGAAATTGGTTTTATATAAAAACTCATGTGCTTTGAATGGGTCTTATATACAGAAACTCATGTACATCCGAGATATATCTGCCGCATCTAATTTAGTATTAGTCTATAGATCATGAGATCATGACATGCATGTGAAATGATGCATCATGCATGAATTAATGCACATAGAAAATAAATTTGTGCTATGTTACTCTCATTTCTATTCATCATGGGATATTTCTAAAGAATAAAAAATTTGGATTTATGCTGCAATTAAAAAAAAAATTATTCTATGGCAAAGAATTTGTTTATTCTCTAGTGGGTGGATCGATGATATATATTATTTGACAGATTAGTCTAAAATAATAGATGATAATTATATTATTAATTTTGTAAAACTTAGAAGACAGAATTAGTTTGCTTAATAGCTAGGGATGATTGTATTATGAAATTGAAAATTATAGCATCGTTCATCATACGGTCAAATACATACATACACACACATATATATATATATATATATATATGGGTCAAATTGGTTTACATTTTTAAAGCCATTGAAGTTGAATATTTATTTATGTTTTATAATTAATTAAATGTGGTTGAATGTTGAATGCTGAAGATTTTTACGGCCGCTCTAAGATTTCCAGCTTTCATTGACAAACCTTTTTGGATACTTTTGAAGTGTTTCTCTTCTCACCTACTTTTTCCAAAAGTTTAAAAGTGGGATAAAGTCAATTATCGTTTTCTTTCCCTCCCTCTCCCTTGTGTGTGTTTGTTTCAAAAAAAAAAAAAAAAACTAAAAGTATCTCGTAGTTGAATATAGCTGTTCTTCATGAAGGTTCAGTTGAATATATTTTAAGCATTAATATTAGATCAAGTTAAATTTAGGGTAAATCTTAATAATGATATATTACTATATAACTTTTTAATTGGATTAGTATTTTGAGAATTCTACCATTAAATTATATATTATATAAACTCATGTTTTTGTGTATAATTTTAACAATAACATGCACCATTCACAATTCACGACGTAAGACAGTTATGGCAAAATGTATGTAAAAGTGTGTGATACTAATATTATTATAATTTTAAATTTAATAATACTTGAAATTTAAACATTTTATGACAAGATAAGATAATTCTTAATCTATAATCATCTTGATATTTTGCTATGCTCTAGCTCTTATTAAAAAGTTAAAAATCTCATATTTTGGGTTCCATTTATTAATGGAGGGTCTGAGCTCACATACAAGGGGGCTTAAAAGTTAATAATTAAATTCTTCATTTCATTCCAAATTCCAATATTAGAAAATTTTTAGAGTTGTCAAATGGAGTTCAATAAGTCAATTCCTCAATTGGACGATGCAGTTTTGGAAATCAATCTTGTTCTGGTGAGCAAGCAATTGCAAATACTGCCCAATCCATGTGCACCACATGGTTGAAGAACAACCAGGTAAACGTAGATATGCTAGAACTGCCTCCTGGAAGAAAGCAAGGGATCAAATTGCGGCATCGACATGTAATCAAGGACTAACCCTTCACAGTTCACAATCACTACCAAACTTGGACTTTGAATTTGGAATATTAAGGTGAAGTCAAAATCAAATCTAATGGAAGATAACATAAAAGATAGTGATGGGTCAAGAAAATAAGACGTCAAAACCAGGCGTTCATACATGTAAAATCTTACCTCCAAATTTCTCTCACTCTTACAGAACACGTTCTTCATCAGTTCATCCCATTCTAGTTATACCAAACAATGACTTCTACTATAATTAACAACACCAACTTAAAATATACATATACATACACACACACATATATATATATACACAGTGGCGACTTCAGGAATTTTTCTCAGGGTGTTCCTTAAAAAGCATAAATTACATCATCTAATAAAAAGAGAAATTCATATATTGACAACAATAACAATAAAAAACATGCAAATACATAAAGTTTATAATTGCCTTGTACGAGTTTTCATATTTTAAAATCGTTGAATGATAGTCTTATTATCAATGCTATAAGTTACATCTCTTTCAATATACACAACCAAACAATCATTCATTCACTGATCTCTCATTCGATTGCGCAGTTCATTCTTTATATATTTTATTGCTGAAATCCTTCTTTCTACCATTGCAGTAGCGATTGGAAGGGTCAAAACTAACTTTACAAGAAAATAAACTAATGAACCGTGATGAAGTCATAATTAATTTAAGAATTTATTTAAAAATAAATAAATACATTAATTAGTAAAAGTAGAAAAATTGACTAAAATAGTCAAAATAAATATTGGGATTTATCTTTGAAGTGTATTTTTTATATCATAACTTTCATAAGAAAAATAAGAAATACTAAATTATAAGCAAACATAAATTAAATATCAAGTTTCTTAATCAAGGAGTTGATAACATCATGGAAATTGTTTTAATTTAGAGAAGAGATGAAGTATATATATATATTAAATGGTTAACTATTTATTAAATTTCAAAAATATATATATATCGTAAAATCCGGAAGAGTGGCTGACTTGCCCATTAAAAAATTAATTAAATCCCCCTAAAAAAATAATTAAATAATAAATACTAATACAAGGCCCAAGTAAATGGTTGACAGCCAATCATCTGGTACAAGTAAAAGAAGAAAGTGTTGACACTTTACACTTTGACAGCCAAGCATTTACTTACTTGTGGAAGACCATGATAGAAAAAATAAAAAGTTTGTCTTCATCATCGGCAAACAGGCAAAGAATAGCAGAGACTTCAGATAGAGCAAAAATGCAGAAACGGCAAAAACGCAGAAAAAAAGAAAGAAAGAAAGAGAGAGAGAAAGAAGAAAAAGATGAAGAAGAAGAAATGGAGATGCAAGCTCATGGTCTGCCAGCATCTCACCGTGGTTGAGAAGCTTCAACAATGGCAAACAATTTTTTTTATTTTTTTATTTGAGGGTGTTCCTGATTTTGCTTGAGGGTGTTCCTAATTTTTTTTAAGGGTAAATAAATAAATAAATTTTAAATTATTATATATAATGTGGCGCCGCCACTATATATATATATATATATATATATATATATATAACCTACACGTTACTTTTTGTCAGAAAGTAACTTTAAAAAAAAAAAAGTAGAAAAGAGTCTTCCAAACATCATTTTTTTTCTTCTGTATTTTAAAAATTGTTCTTAAAATTGAGAACCAAACATGTATAATGTAAAAATTATTATTTGAACATTAATTTGACATTCAATTTTTTGAAAACTGTTTTCACATTGTTTTGACAACAAAACAAAAATCTTCCTATGAAACATGCCCTATCATTTTTTGAATTTCAAATTTTATTTATTTTTAATATTTTAATAATCTACTAATTGTTTGTTTGGAAAAATTTTTTTTGCTTTTTAGCTTTTTGTCTCAATTAAAAAAAAAAAAAAAAAACTAGCTAGTTTTTTTTTTTTTTTTTTTTTTTGAAAATAAGCTAATTTTTAGTTTTTTTTGGTCACAAATTTAAAATAAAAAACTAAAAAAAATTATATATTTTGATAAATATTATGCAAATAAGTTATAGAAGACTATGAGGTTCCCAAACTTACAGTAAATAAATAAGTTCTTGATTTCATAATAAATGATATGGGAACTATGATGAGAAATTTAGAATACATAATAAGCAGATGGAGAAGACGAAAACGCATTCAACTAGTCCCTCTTCCGTGATCTCTAGAGTTCATTAGCATTCACAACGGCCCCCATTATCTTTCTTCCATCATGAAAAATCTATAAGCAAACTCTTTTGGTTTTTCTTCCTCTCTTTAAACTTAAAGTTTGTCTATGTTGATGACAAACAAAAATTTGACCATACAAACGCAGACTTATTTGAATAGTGGTTAAAATGTTTTTCTATATGGAAAATTATTAGGTACTCCCGGAGTACTATAAATGTATACTCCCCCCTCTCACATAAATAGTGGGTCCCACCATAAATTTAATTAGTGGGATCTACCATTCATGTGAGAGAAGCGAGTACGCATTTATGATACTCCAAGAATACACAATAATTTCCCTTTCTTTGCCACTAGACCTTTCAATTCAAGTGGTATATATCCTTCCATGTACAAACTGCATGGAGTTCGTGAGTTCCAGTTAGGTCAACTAGTAAAATCTCTGATAGTTAAATAAGATAGTTGAATAAGAAATTTGAGGTTCAATCTCCACCTACACTAAAAACCGATTGATGTATTGGTTTAATGATAAAGAGTCATCATCAGGAGTGGACGTCATAGGTTGAAACTCTCTCAAAGCACATGGAGTTCTAGACAGTCCCGGGTTCAAGTATTGTAAGGTGAAGCATATTCTAACTATTTCAAAAAAAATAAAAAATTTCTGTCAATTTTTTATATATTTATTGAATTTATAAGTTAACCATTATTCTAGCATAACTAAAGTAAACCAAATCATGCATGACAGATTCAAAGCCTTAGATGATTTATATATGCATAAACTCCTAGAGTCAGTTATTATAGGGGGAAATGAATGTAATAAAGAGGATTTTTAAGGAATATTTCATCTATTTATTTATTTGGAAGTTTAGTGGGGATGAAAATGAATGTAATAAAGAGGATTTTTAAGGAATATTTCACCTATTTAATTATTTGGGAGTTTAGTGGGGATGAATGGAATGACTATCACATTTTCACTTACTAATAATCATCCACCATATCTTTCTCAAAAAGGAAAAAGACAAATCATCCACCATATCGGTAATTTGTAAAAAAATTTATAAAATAGTTTGTGACTTTAACATTTTCCATGAGAGAATGTCCATTTCATTCCACTCTATCCGAAACATTCCTCTTTAAAATGGGAATTCAACTTAATCATTTAATGAAATAGAGGTGTAATACTAAACTTCCAAATACACTTGAAAAAATATACCATATTCCTTTCATTTTTTTTTTATGAACTTCCAAACATAGTGTTATTGGTGTCTAAAGAGGAGGGAATCGGTGCACTTTGACCTACAAATTAAATACATATTGAAGTAATACTTTTGAAAATACTTAATTTTTTTAAATTAATATCCCGATTGTCTAGAATACTTGTTGATAAAAATGCACATAATGTATCATTTTACTTCCGAAGACTCTTAAAAAAATTATTAATATTGCTCTTTTTTTTTTTTAGGTTGCTTTAATATTGCTCATCTAGTCAAAGTATATAATATTTTAAAATCTATCAGGGCCATGATGAACAAAAAACATCCTAGCAAATTATATAGTTAAGATTTTATTTCTTATATCTAATAGTGTCAATACTAAATAGTGCACAAGACATAATTTTTTAAAAAAAAAATTTAATATTTAATCTGAATTATAAGATAAATAGTATCAATTTCAAATGGAAATATATATAGAGGTTCCATTTGATTTTGATTGTTTACTATTAGATTATTGAATATATATTCTTTCAAATAAACTAATTATAAAGATAATATTTGTACAATCATGTGACATCAAAACTATTTTTAATTTTTTATATTTAATCTAAATCATAAAATTTATTAATTTTAAATGGGAATAATTTTTTCCTGTTATTATACTCCTTTTTAATAGGTTCCATTAGATTTTGTGTGTGTGTGTGAGAGAGAGATAGGGTTCCATTAGATTTTGATTGTTTACTATAAGATTATTGAATATATAAATTTTCAAATAAAATGGTTATAAAGATAAGATTTGTACAATTGTTACTCTATATAAAGCAATCGGTCCTACCCTATAATATGACAACTCTTAAAATTGAACCAAAATATAGCCATAGATATAAAACATTCTAGACCACAAAGTGTTTAGGCTTCAATGATTCATATGGTATATGCAATTATTGAGATTAAGAGAAAATTGGATTTTTGAGTAGATAATGTGTGGTTCTTTTGCAAAAGTGGAATTCAAAGGTCTATGGCCACATAAGTAGTGAAGCATGTGGTTTAATTTGACACAAAACAAAGAACATTATTAAAGTTTAACATGTTGCGAATCCTTGAAAAAAAAAAAAAAAAAAAAAAAAGCTCTCTTGAAATGTAAACATGATGGAGCCATGAACAAATAGAAGAATTAGATGTAGGGTCTGTTCAAAATCCTAGGTCTAAAGTATTTTGTATCAAAATCCAATAAATAAAAGACATGTGTATAAAAATAACTATCCACTAACACATGTCTTGAAAGACATGTGTTAGTGGGGTAGTTATTTTTTGCTGACATATCTCACACTTATTGAATTTTGATACCGCTGACATGGTATCATTTGATACTAAATACCTTCTCTGCCCCATTTTGTGAGTGAATGATTGGCTTTAAAAAAAAGGCTCAATCCCAATAAAAAAGGTCCCATCCTAGCAATAATTTTGGTAGAAATATTATTTTTAGTTAAAATTGATAATATTCTACTTTAAATTGATTCAAATAGTTATATTATCAATTGAAAATGAGAGATTAGCAGATTCTATATGCAACAATATAATTAATAATTTCTTTCTCAAAAAAAATATATAATTAATAATTTTGTATCAATTAAGAAGCATTTAAGTATTGTAGTTAGATGTTAAAATTATCATCTTAGACCTAAAAAGCCAACCATAATTAGATGAGGCAAAAGAATTTTGTTGATGTTAGTGCATCTCTCATTAATTACTTTTGAAATCAAATAATCTTTCATTATGAGGTTATAAAAACCTATATCGCTTTATAGACGTATCGCGGTGGTTTAGAAATGCTGTTATAGATCGATATTTTTGTAGTGAAAGGAGAGCTCAATGTACCAAATGGGCCCAATTGACCAGTATCAAATTAAAGGGTTAGGGTTAGAATTAGCAGTACAATTAATGAAAAGATTTGAGAATGCACATAATTTAAACGTGGTGTAGTATATCTATGGCTAAGAGTGAGAGTGCCGAAATCAGAAAGATACGTATTCATTGAAAAGACTAGTGAAACAAAGGTAACAAGAAGTACCTGAAATGAAAATTCTCATGTATTGATATCCACAAGATTAGGACACAACGTTAACACATGTACAAGCTGGGACCATGAGAAAAAAAGAGCAAAAAAATTCTAGGAATGTCAGCATCAATATCGGGAAAAAAGCCCAGATTATTGGTCGGCTTCCTAATCCCAGGAAACTGTTCCGCATGCATACGACGTGAACAACCCAAACACTTATCTTCGAACATTCTTGATTCTACTTGCAGTATAGAATATTTTGCAACGTGTAATTCATTCTTGGATCATAAATAAAATACCTTGTAAGTATCAAGGTTGTTAACATCAAAATCTTATATGTAAAAGATCGTGTAGCAAGTTGATAAAATATATATATATATATATTTATATATATATATATATAACAGTTGAGTTAGCAAGTTTGTACTAATTCTCATCTAGGTCTACTAGTTTACATCATTAACAAGTGTTAAATTTTTTGATTCCATAGACTTTTTCCTCAACTAATATATTTGGTGTTTTTAATGGAGATATCCACAATTAAAATTTCCCCACTTGAAATTATCAAAAGGAAAAAAAAAAAAAAAAACCAAAAATCTTATATAGAATCAAAAAGGGAAACACCATTCTTTCATTATTGCAATTGCAGCATTCATTATTGCAATACAAATGTTATACCGAATACATGTCTATATATAATTATTCATGACAAAATAAATTAAGTTTTTGGGATTTAAACTTTGAAGGGAATAAACTATACATATGACAAAATAATTAGCAGCATATTGTAATTATCTCTAAAAAAAAAATTCAATTCTTTTAAGTTTTTTAAGTAGATTTGGATTCATCATCCATATCCCAAAAATTTGACTTTTTTCCTTTTATAGGGAATCTTGATGTGATTTTTTTTTTTTCCAATGCGAATCTAGATGTCACATTTCTATTACACTTTTTTTTAGATGTCACATTTGTATTACACTTTTTTCTCTCTCCTCTCTTGCTCTCTCTTTCTCCAATTTGTTTTTTCTTGTTTTGGCCTCTTTCATTTAGCTACTCTATCGCTTTCCAATGTTTGATATTAGTATTACAAAATTAAAAATTAAAAATCAATACAACACCAGTACTCAGAGAGAGAGAGAGAGATTGAACATCTGAATTTGCATAGGTTAAAAAGTGAAATCTAGAAGTTCAACTTCCGTATTAATTTTAGGAGGAAAAAATTTAAAATTTAAAATCCGGATGTTCAACATTCATATGCATTTGCTTTTAGAAAAATTTTAATAATTGGAATCTAGATCTTCACATCCATAATTTGTTTCAAACTCCGAAATTTTAACTTAGTGTTCCATTAACAATAATTTATTAATTGCCTCCACAATTTAGGAACCCAAATTTGATTTAAAATTCATTTCACCTTATGTTTTCTCTCTTTCCAAAATATAGCCTTAAATCTGTTGACAGTGGGAGAGAGAGGTAGATGTAGTTCGAACTACAAATATAAGGTATTACAAACAATATTATTAGAGCATTCACATCCAGGGTTATTAAAAAACATCTATTTTACAACTTCAAAATTTACTTTATCTATTTTACCATCTTATTTTATAATTCACTCAACATCTCAGTTTCTATTTTTACATACAACTTATTAAAATAATATAAACTACACTATCAAATATATATATATATATATATATTTATATAACCCATGAGAATTAGGGAGATGCTAAAGTATGAGAGAGAGAATAAAATCCCTATATTTATGTTTACAACCCATGACTAATAGGGTTGTATATATATAATCTTACTGTTCATAGATGCTAAAAACTTTTAGATGCCCATATCCAAGTAACACTATGTTTTAATGTTTTAGTTGATAAAATAGCAACCGCAGGGTTTTACACCCAATACTAATGCTCTTACGGCTAAATTATCATTTGAAAATAATTTCAGCCAGGTACAATGATGGGGTTGGGTTTGTGTCCTAAACTTAGTTAACCTTCTCAACTATCTATAATGATGAACCAACTTTCTTTTCTTTTGGCGAAAGGAAATTTATATTAGGGGAAAAAAATTAAACAATACAAAGTCTAGAGCACATAAGGTACAAAATAGAAGGAAGATATGAATACAAAAATACAAGAAAAAAAAACACTAGAAGAAAATATCCTTCATTCATCAAAAAGTCCGTGCAATAATTTCTTCGCGATGAATATAATGCATATTATGGTCCTTTAAAGGTTAGAGGAGGGACCTGCAATAAGATTTTATAGTATCGAGAATTTGAGAGGGTGAGAAGAGTCGGCCATTGACTTATTTGCGTTTATACCATATGTGGCAAAGGGTTAACCCCTGAAATAAGTCGGTGCAGCGCCTATCCTACTTTGACTACTTTTGTCAATGACCTAGCTGGGTGCAATTTCTTGAAGCAGTCTCCAAAGTCCATCAGTCATGGCAGTGGCTGCAGCTACACCTACTTTCTTTCTAAGACAGAGGAGAGAGAGAGAACATACATGGCGGCAGCTGTACTCTTTGGTCCCTTGGAGTACAACTTTGTATTCATTGGATTATAGTACAGACTGTGTTGGAGAAATCAGATATTTTTCTTGTAGAGACGACATTGGAAGCTGTAAAAGCAAAGACACGGTCTAAACTCTCTAACCATTGCACCGACTCGATTCTTGTACACAACCCTACTAACCCATTTTCTCTTTTTTCATGAATTGGTCTTGAATTAGATTGTTTTGCATGCTGCACTGTCAATGCCCAAAACACGGATCTATAAAGTCAATGTATGCTTGTGAGAGACACGCTTCATACACATAAGATAATTTTCTCATTGTAATATAATTTAGAACAAGTAATTCCCAACGAACACCAGCTTAAAGTAGTCAAATCTGCTCATTTTCAAGTACTAGAACCAGTTGAAATGTAATAGAAGCTGTTGGGTTATAGATTAACCCCGGTTAATTAATTCAATTACCCAAGTTAATTAATTAAGTCAAATTACATGCAAATCATGAAGGCACCAACAAATCACCAAATAAACTAATATGCAGCGGAAATTAAATGACACGGTAATTTGTTGATGAATGGAGAAAACTTCTTGCAATGCAAAAACCCCACCGGGTGAATTTCAGGTTACCACTCCTAAAAATCCACTAATCAATAATCAAGTAGTTACAAGTATGAGAAATCTTATCACTACACTGGCCTATCCCAAAATACTATCATATAGTTCAACCTTCATTCTAATACCCAATTGGACTTGATATTGTAGTAGACTTCTTCGCTCTGCACAAATCTCCAATCTATGATTAACTCCTTTACACGGATCCTAGTACGTGACTAACTCCAGCAACTTGATTAATTGTTGGCTGCAAAGTTCTTAACTTCAAAGACGTTGAAGATTAGAAAACACTTGGTTACAAAATCCTAAGGCGCACAAACGCATTAGCTTCGCACAGAGTATATGAGTTTTAAGTCTTTGTTTTTGTACTTGATAACTTTTAAAATAAGCCTTTTATATGATTAGGGTTGTAGAGAGAGAAACCCTAATCATTTAAGTCATCATGGGCCGAAATTCAAATCTGAGAATTCTAAATTCGTAAGTTTCGATAGATCGAGCTTGTGTCGAGCTCTCTCATTAAACCTTGATAGATGCTAGTGTCGAGTTTTAATGAAACAGCTTTTTTTCACTTGTTTCTTGGATCAATCTTCATGTCTTTAATGATACCACTTGTAAAGTAAACTTTATACACTTGTTGATACATTAAACTCAACTTAGATCTACCCAATTATAAGTAAAGTGCGTTTTGTCAAAGGATAAGCCAATACATAAAAAATATTGTTAGGACATATGTGTTTCACATGTTAAGAACATGTCATAATTTTATGTAATTGGCTAATCTTTTGACAAAACGCACTTTACTTGTATTTGGGTAGATCTAGGATGCGTTTAATACTTCAAGAAACCATGTTTCAAGATCAAGTGTTGAAGCCTTCAAGTCTGTCCAAGAAAACAAGCTGAAAGTGTAGAGTTACTTAAGCTCAACAGCTAGCATGTGTCGAGGTTTAAGAAGCTGTTTTAGCCCCATGGCTCGACAGCTATCTCGACAGATGTTCGACAACTTCTATTTGTCGAGGTTTACAAAAACAGAATTTCTAATCTGTTTTTCTTGAGATCCGTGGATGTGTCTTTGGGACTTCTTTTCTCCTAACCCTAGACATATAAAAGGATTGTTTTAAGGGCCGTCAAAGAGTTCACAAGTTGCACAAGCATTGAGCAAACTCTGTTCAAGTAAATTGTGACCGGAGACGAAGTTCTTGCCCTAGTTCATCTCTTTCTCTTGAAGAAGTTGTTGTGTATGTGCACCATAGGGTTTTGTGACCAAGCATCTTCTTGATCTTCATCGTGTGGATAAACTGAAGAACTTTGCAGCTAACAACCTTCTTAGTTGGTGATTGAAGTCGTGTACTGGGATCCGCGCAATTGGTTAGTTACGTACCTGGGAGCCGTGCATCGAAAGGAGGAAATTGTCACTACAGAACAAGTCCAATTGGGTATTGGGGTAAGGGTTCAACTGTAGGTTGGTAAGGTACTTGGGATTCCTTTACTTGTAACCGCTTGTTGTGATAATAGTAAAGTTTCGGGAGTGGTGACCTGAAAATCACCCGATGGGGTTTTTGCCGTGTTGGTTTTCCCCATTCGTAAACAAATCACCGTGTCAATTTATTTTCCGCTGCATATTTAGTTTATGGTGATTTGTTTGTGCTACTACACGTTTTGCATGATAAATTGATTAATTAATAACTTGGCTAATTAATTAATTAATTTCAATCACAAGGGGTCAATCCGTTTGTGGCCTATCAAATATGATCCTAACAATCTCCTATTTTGGCAATCCGTGACAAAACCACAAGCTTAATTATGAGAGAATTATAAAACAACAATCTCCATAATTATTACACAAAAATTACATAAGTATAATTAACACTATGAGCTCTTGAAAAACTTTGCAAGAAGAGAGATCACAGTATGAAAGACTTGCTACCTATCTTAGCTGAAACACTAAACAAGATCCATCAAGGCATCAAGTGTAAAATATAGACAAGTTATATCAACAAAGAAACATGTATATAAAGAAAGAAAAACATGTGAGATAAAGAGTGAAAAACATACATCATCATCATATATAGAAAAGAAGCACACTGTATGTAAATGGTCACAAAACCAAGGTACACGTAATGAGAACTATACATCAAAACCTTACCATATATCTTAAAACACTCTCTCGCTATCACTAGTCTAGCTCTCCCCCTAACAACAAGACTACTATTTTATAACCAAAACTACCTCCCCTTTTTGTCACGAGTGACAAATGGTGAATCACTGAGAAGGTGTCATCTTATCATCATACTCAGAGCTAGAAGCATCATCACCATCATCATCTCCATTAGCAAACGACTCCTCAAAAGGACCACGCTCTGGAGAAGGAATGAAGCCACCAAGGCGAGATTGTCGGCGAGCGATCCGGCCAATCCTGGTGTTCATCTGACATATCTCAAGACGACTATCAAAATCATCTCGCATGAGCTGAAGCTGATCCAAAATGGCAGCAAGAGATGCCTCTACTCCAAAAGAAAAAGGTGGAGTAGACGAAGAAGAGGGTCGAGAGGCATAGACAACATCCTCAACAACTTGAAACTTAGCCTCTTCCTGTTAAGCGGGAGTCGACTCTTGATGAGGCCGCTTGGCCTTGGTCACAAGCTGTGCAACGCTTCTAACCATATATTCTTTGCTAATAGCACCCATAATCCGAAAGAGAGGTGAAGAAGGAATAAGAATGTGTGTGCGTGTGAGAATGCATGTGATAACTGAAGGAAAAATTAGCTTATTACGTGTAGCAGCCTCTCGATAGATATCTATCATAGATACTATCCTATGTAACGGAAAGTCTATAGATAGACCATTCAAAAAAGAGAAGAAAATGATCACGAGGTTCAGTGATAGTGTTATAGTGAGACCGTGGTGTGAGAACAAAGATCATCACCATATTAAGGATCCTTAAACCCTTAGCAAAGTCATGGGTGGTGAAATTAAGAGTATCACCCCACCACATAGGACGCTCACAGAAGCGTGAGGTAAGCTCATCGAGAGAGAGAGAACAGAAACGAGGAGAACTAGGATAGTCAAGATGAGCTACCCTAGGAACACATAGTACACTAGAAATGAGCTCCGGTGTAACTATAATACGTGTTCCTCTGAATACCATAGTAAACTGGGGAACAGAGGTATCGATAGCGTGTATGTTGGAGTAGAATTCCTGTATAAACACGCTAGGACATCTAGAGGGTTTCTCATATAGAGGTTCCTAACCCCGAGAGCTAAACGCATCGGTTAGAGGAGTGTCTCAAAAATCAGACAGAACAACATGGCGTTCCAAATGAATCGCCTTATCGCAGAAATTCTCCTCAAAACCCTTTTGTGATTTTGAATCACAGAACCTATCTTGAATAATAGGAGAAGAAGAAGAAGAAGAAGAAGAAGCACGATGAGATATCGGGTTCTTAGAGGGAATGAATTTCTTGGGTGTCATAAAAGGAAACTAAGGAAAAGAAGAAAGAAAACACAACCAGAACATATACTCAGAAAGATGAAGAAAGAAAAAAAATGATGCATAGGAATGCATGAGCATATAACATGCAAAAATAATTGCATCATGGGCAAAAACCCAATCCAAACTACAACACTCATAAGTTTTAAATAAGCACAAAACCTAGAATGCATGAAAACATGATTATAATCCTTGAGAATATAATGCATGAGCATTTGAAAACAAATTAACAAAGCCCAACCCAAAAATTTTAGCAAAAACACAAAAACCCCAATTTTCCCAAAAATTTCAAAAAACCTAGGTCTAAATGCATGAAATATGAAGAAAATAAAGGATTTAGACCACTTACCAACTGATTAGAGCTTGAAATCAACCAAAAACGTGAGGGGAAGAAGGATTGTTAAGAGAAAAAATGTTTTGGATCGAGAGAGAGGAGAGAGATATTGAGATGTTTGAGTTTGAACAAAACCGGGTTGACCCTTAATTATTTATAGAATCAGGCATCTTGACAGATCGAGTAGGTATCGAGCAGGTGTCAAGAATAAAAGCTCGATGTATTGAGAGGTGTCGAGGAGGTGTTGACGGCTAAAAAACTTCGATGTATCAAGGTAGGTGTCGAGCAGGTATTGAGTAAACAATGAGTTCAGAAAATTGGCTCGATGTATCGGGCTATGTGTCGAGAGGTATCTAGAAAAACCCAAAAAAACTTCAATAGAAGTGACATGTGTCGAGAGGTGTCAAGACTACTATCGAGCTGGTAATGAGAAGCACAGAAATGTGAATTTGCAAGGGAGAAAAGACATGATATGAATGCAACCAAGATAAACACCATACCAAACATCATAGAAGCATGTTAAGCACTCAAACCGAACAAAAACTCTAGATGCAAAGCATTCCTAGATCCAAAACATTAAACAAGTCTAACCAATTTTATTTTTAAAAATAAGTTAAGACAGTTTAGTGAAATTATACTACCGCATGTATTCCTTGTTATGACCAAAACACATTGTACCTGTACAATAATATTAAGAGTAGCAAAGAGTTGCGTGTTATGTGTGAAACTTTTGCAAGAAAGCATAAGTTTTTCTTCATATGAAAATACTGATATAAGAGAATAAAGAATCATTCACATACAATCATAACTATTTGATGAGGACCATCACCTTTGAGGTATATCATATAACTCCCACATCTTCTAGAAACACACTTGCAACCATATATAAAAGTATTTTGATTCTTTTTGCTTTTTCATGTTTTTTGCATATTTTTCTTTTAAGCATAAAAAGGCATATCATGCATAGGCATATAAGAGAGAGAAGAGAAATACCCATTTATGTTAGCTAAACATCTTTTTCTTGTTGTGCAAGTGCTACACCTTACCGAGCACAGCTTTTATGAATTGCACACAGATGTTTTATGATTGATGAGTTTTAGTGATGAGATGATTATTTATGCCTTTCTCTTAAGATTTTTTAGTCCTTCCCATCAACAAGAGTGATATAGATATGAATGATAAAAAATTATCCCAATCATACAAATCACACAATGAGCCACAAAGCTCACATTGCTTAGTTGTGCATGAAGATGCTCATCTAAGTTACAAGAGATACAAAGTTAAGAAACCTTGTTTCATTGGCCATTCAAGGTACATAAGTACCAGTATACACAAACACACACTATTTTTGTATTTTTCAAATTTTCCTTTTTTTGTTTTTGTTTTTGTATGTTTAAAGCAATAAACAAAATAAACAAATAAACATATTAGAAAGCAATAAAAACTAGATGCAAATGTATGAAGAAGAAAGAGGAAGATTACTCCAAAGAGATTACACCAATGTTTTGGCACAAGAATTCAAACCAATGACCATCCAAAGGGTTTTGTGAAGAGATCAGCATTTTGATCATCAGTGTTAATGAACTCAAGATTGAGAGTACTATCTTCAACCAATCCACGAATGAAATGGTGTTGATCTCAATACGTTTAGTCCGGGAGTGTTGGACAAGATTTTTAGAGATGTTAATGGCATTGGTATTGGCACAATAAATGGTGAGGTGTTTTTGACAAACACCATAATCAAGAAGAAGTTTTTGCATCCAAAGGAGTTGAGTGCAACAGCTACCTGCAGCAATGTATTCTACCTTGGCAATGGAGAGAGATATAGAATTTTGCTTCTTACTTATCCAAGAGACAAGATTATACACCAAGTAAAAACACCCACTAGATGTGCTGTTACGATTATCAGCATCACCAGCCCAGTCAGCATCAAAATACCCAACCAACACATCATTAGTGTCCTTATCATACCAAACACCAAAATTACTAGTTGATTTAACGTATTTGATAATACGCTTAACAGCAATAAGATGGGATTCTTTAGGATTAGCTTGATATCGAGCACAAACTCCAACACGGTAACTAATGTCAGGTCTACTGGCAATGAGATAAAGAATGCTACCTATCATGGTTCTATATAAGGTAAGATCTACACTTTTGCTTAACAAGTCAATAGTGAGCTTAACATTCGGACTCATGGGAGTTCTAATAGAGCTATGACTCTAACCCAAATTTCTTCACAAGATTATTTGCATATTTAGATTGAGAGATGAAGATACCTGAGTCATTCTGTCGAATTTGAAGTTCAAGGAAGTAGTTTAACTCTCTTATCACGCTCATCTCGAATTCAATCTGCATCATGCTGGAGAAAGAGTGTGCAAGATCATCTTTTGTAGACCCGAAGATGATGTCATCGACATATACTTGAGCTACAACCAACTCTCCATTTACCTTCTTGATGAACATGGTTCTATTAGCTTGTCCTCTTGAAAACCCATTGGCCACCAAATATTCTGTGAGTTGATCATACCATGCTCTTGGTGCTTACTTCAATCCATATAGTGTCTTCTTTAGATAAAGCACATGATTGGGATAATGTGGATCAACAAATCCCTTGGGTTGAGATACATAGACTTCTTCCTTGAGAAACCCATTTAGGAAGGCACTCTTGACATTCATTAGATATAACTTGAATTTAAGATGACAAGCTAGAGCAAGTAAAATTTGTACGAATTCAATACAAGCCACGGGTGCGAACGTTTCATGAAAATCAACCCCTTCAACTTGAGTGTAGCCTCAAGCAACAAGTCTGGCTTTATTTCGAATGACATTTCCTTCTTCATTAGTTTTGATACGGAAGATCCATTTTGTGTTGATGATGTTAACACCTTCTGGTCTTGGAACAAGAGTCCAAACATCATTTCTCTAAAACTAATAAAGTTCATCATGCATAGCTTCCACCTAGCTTTCATCTTGAAGTGCTTCTTCTACCTTTGTAGGTTCAACTTGCGACAAGTAGCATGAATAAGACACAAAGTTAGCCACATACTTATTGACTGTTCGCTTTCTCATTCATTCATATTCCCCATAATCGCATTTGGAGGATGATTCAACTCTTGACGAAGGCTTTCTTTCCATGTGACCAAAAGGTGGAGGAGGAGTGGTTGGATCTAGAGTATCCTCAATGGGAGTGTTATCAGATGATTGAGCAGCACTTGGTGTAAAAGGAGGAGAAGGATCTTCTTCAATTTTGTCACTCTTAGGCGCTAGAGGAAGAGCAAATTTTGGCAACTGATCAACCTCCTTTTATGTGGTGGAAGTTGAGGTTTCATCAATTACAACATTCATAGTTTCCATTACTTTTCTTGTCCTCTTGTTGAAAACTCTATAAGCCTTGCTGGAGGAAGAGTAGCCAAGAAAAATTCCTTCATCACTACTTGTGTCAAACTGTCCCACATTTTCTCTGTCTTTCAAGATGAAGCAAGTGCTACCAAATATTCTGAAATACTTCACATTTGATTTTCTTCCTTTTCACAATTCATATGGGGTTTTCTTTGTTCCTGGACTAAAGTACACTTTATTCACAATGTGACATGCAGTGTTCATAGCTTCACTCCACAAATTTTTAGCAACATCTTTGTTGTGCATCATACTCTAGCCATCTCCTGAATGACTCTATTCTTCCACTCAACTACTCCATTTTGTTAAGGAGTAATGGGAGCTGAAAATTCTTGAGCTATGCCAGTTTTAGTGCATAATTGCTCCAATTGAGAGTTTTTAAACTCCCTTTCATGATCACTCTGGAGACGATTTACAATCACTCTTTTCTCATTCTACAATCTTCTACACAGGATCTCTATTTGTTGAGGAGCTTCAGACTTAGATCTCAGCAAAATTGCCCACGTGAATCTGGTAAAGTCATCCACCACAACCATGATATATCTCTTACCTCCCAGAGATTTAGTTTTAGCAGGACCGATGAGATCAATATGGAGTAGTTCAAGTGGTCTTGCTGTGGCTGTGGTCAAGGTAGCATGATGATGAGCTCTTGCCTGTTTCCCAAGTTAACATGGTCCACAAACAGAATTATCAACTTTAACAAGTTTGGGAATGCCTAACACAACTTCTTTTTTAGACACAATTGACAGTTGTTTGTAGCTTGCATGTCCCATCCTTTGATGCCATAAATCTTCATTAGGCATCCAGATGCTGTTACAAACTATTTCAGCATCTGGAACAAGACTGTAGCAATTATCCAGAGTTCAAATCCCACCAATAAGTTGCTTTCCTAATTCATTAAGTACTAGGCATTTTTCTTTGGAGAATAGTACCATAAAGTCTTGATCACAGATTTAACTTATACTCAGCAGATTCACTCTCAGCCCTTCTACATATAAAACATCCACAATGTCAGGTAATCCTGACAAGGAGATAATTCATTTTCCTGTTATCTGGGATTTGCTTCCATCACCAAATGTAACATTGTCACCCCTTTTTGGTTCAAATGTTTTAAAAAGGAAACGACCTCTAGTCATATGTCTTGAATAACCACTATCAAGGTATCACAGACAAGTGTCATTACTTTAAGGGTAGTATGCATCATGAAACATACTTCATGTTTATTAGCCAGGTCATATGGTAAGGTTCTTTCTCTGTAACCTCTGCTGGATAACTTTAACCGAGCCCTTATCTTTCTTTTACTGGCAGCCCTGCGGATGCACCTTTTGAGGAAGTCTAGTCTTCTTTGAAGTCTGCATTTTTCGAGAATCAGCTGTTCTGTCACCTGAACTGATCTTAACAAATCATCCATATACAAATCTTTTTCAACCAACAAAAACATCAATTTCAAATAAGTGTCAGACTTACATGTCCTAAGAAACTGAAGAACATCAATGTTAGTATAACAAGAGAGACTATTAGAAAAAGATTTGTTCATGTAATTTGTATCCATGACAACAGGGTTCAATGGATCACATAGCATAGATTAAAAACCTAATCGGAGTATGCCTGCTTTGATACCACTTGTTGAGTTATAGATTGACTCCGGTTAATTAATTCAATTACCCAAGTTGATTAATTAGGTCAAATTACATGCAAATCGTGGAGGCACCAACAAATCACCAAATAAACTAATATACAGCGAAAGTTAAATGACACAGTGATTTGTTGACGAATAAAGAAAACCTCTCGTAAGGCAAAAACCTCACGTGGTGAATTTTAGGTCACCACTCCTAAGAATCCACTAATCAATAATCAAGTGGTTACAAGTATGATGAATTTTACCACTACCCTAGCCTATCCCAAAATTCCAACCTATAGTTGAAACTTCGCTCCAATATCCAATTGGACTTGATATTGTAGTAGACTTCTTCGCTTTGCACAAATCTCCAATCTGTGACTAACTCCTTTGTACGGATCCCAGTATGTGATTAACTCCAGCAACTTAATTAATTGTTGTTGGCTGTAAAGTTCTTCACTTCAAAGACGTTGAAGATCAGGAAGCACTTGATTACAAAACCCTAAGGCGCACAAACGCAGTAGCTTCTCACAAAGTATATGAGTTCTAAGTCTCTGTTTCCATACTTGATGACTTTTAAAATAATCATTTTATATGAGTAGGGTTGTAGAGAGAGAAACCCTAATCATTTAAGTCATAATGGGCCGAATTTCAGATCTGAGAATTCTGAATTTGTAAGTCTCGATAGATTGAGCTTGCGTCGAGCTTGTGTCGAGCTCTCTCATTAAACTTTGATAGATGCTAGTGTCAAGTCTAGTGTCAAGCTTTAATGAAACTGCTTTTCTTCACTTGTTTCTTGGATCAATCTTTATGTCTAAACTTCACACACTTGTTGATACATTAAACCCAACTTAGATCTACCCAATTATAAGTAAAGTGCGTTTTGTCAAATAATAAACTAATACATAAAAAATATGACTCTAACAAAAGTAGATTAGATCACATATCCCACATATGCTTCTTTTTTATTTCCCCCTAGGATCAGTTGGTAATTTTTTAACTTATCAAAAAGTGAGAATTTTGTCTGTCAATGTCACTTCTGGGACTAAGTTTTGCATGTTAATGAATGAATATTATGCATGGTCCAGCTCAAGATACATGACAAATGGTTTAAATCATTCAAAGATGGTGAAGACTTTTGAGATTTTGAAGAATGGTGTAGGTTATACCTTACATCCACACCAGACATATACGCCACAACAAAGCTAGGGGTTACCATTTATACTTTACATTTCTGTGCTTGTGTTTTTGTGGCCGTTTTGTCCTGAGAGGGTCATTCAGTACCTAACTCTTATATATATATATATATGCAAATCAAAGTCTTAATTAGGTCAGTCCTGTTCACTCTGTTTAAGGTGATTAATTAGCTCGACCCACTTCAGGGTCTCCAGTTCCTTGAAAATGAGAGAGCTAGCTAGTGGATAAACAAACAAAAAAGGCTGACGAAGAGCTCGCTTTTATCAGTGGAAGAAGAAGCTTACTTGTAAAAGCAAAAAAGAAACTGACTGGGAAAGAAAATTGGTAAATCAATTCAATTTTGGTCCTCCCAAACACTACTGAGTATGGTTTGGCAGAATCCACGAGGACCATGAATTACGAATATGTTAAGATACTAGACATTGGAGACAATTACGTACGTATGATGATGCTCATGGAAGCAGAAAAATATCTTATATGGAATCTGTAGAAATCACGTTCTATGTACTACTCTTTCACAGCATGTGGGACCAAAACATCTAAGAGCGAGTTTCACATGCTATGAAAGAGAGTCTTCCAAAGTGACTCTATGAGATACCTCCTCAATCTATAAAGTCCCCACCATCTAAAGCAACAACCTCTGTGGGCGGTCGCATGCTAAAGTTTTAACTTATCAACTCAATAAATGAGGAAAAATTATATGAAATAGATTATACATATATATTCTCAAATGGGAAATATTTGTTGCACTTAAATTGTTTTACAATTTCAACTGTTTTTAAGCGGTATAAAATTGTATAAAATATTTTGTGTGTAATAAACACAGCCTGTTCGCAAATGTATCATTGTGATCATTGCTATGCAATATGTTAAGTGTACTTCAATCCAACGTCAACATATATGAAAGCCACGTGAATTAAAGCGGGTATATATGTAGCCACGTGGGCCAAATGTTTTTTTCTTTTTCTTTTTTGAAAACGCCATTAATAAATTTTATAGACCACAACTTTTACTTTTGATATAATTGGCCTGGTACAGCATTCTTATAGGTGTAGACTTTACGGTATATCTATGAGTTTGATTCTATTGATATATAAGTGGCCGTTATATGCTTGCTCTTTTGTGGAAAAAAAATCTCATCTACTTAAATTTGATAAATTATATCTTTCTCCTGATAGTGAAGGAAGAATTATATGAGTTTTTAACATGTTATTCTCCCTTAACGGTCAATTTCCAATCACTTTCGAATCAATAAGTTTAGGAACAAAAGTTTTTCTGACTTTTTTTTCTATTGATTTGATAATTACAACATAAAGGAGATGACACAATGTTAATCACGAGTTACAAAAACCTTATGCCTTTTGTTTTCACATTAAAGTTTTCTGAAAAAATAGTTATTTTCTAAAAAGTATTTTCTGAAAAATTATCTTATTTTCTTTGTATTTGATAGCAACCATGAAAATGAGTTTGAAAAGGTTTTTTGGTGTTTGGTATACACAAATTTTTAAAAAACATTTCTATAAATTAAAAATCCAAGTATGAATTTGGTCTTTCAAATAAAATTTTGACAAAAGCGATGTCATTCTAATATTGCAATAATTTGTGAAATTTAAGTTCTTGATAAATTATATACTATCAAAAATATTTTTCCAATATCCATGAACTCTATCACTCATATAGCTCATAATTGAGAAAAAAATCATTCATCAAATTAAAAAATTAGAGATTTTGAAATCAAGATAATCAATAATGTTTAGCAATGATTTAGATATATAGAAAGAAAGCCAGAGAGACCTCTGGGGAATTTGGAGGCCAAGAAGTAAATTGGTGGAAGGAGAATGTTATGGTTGGAAGAGAATGGAGGCCTTGCTTATCTTCTATTTCTCTATTTTCTTTTAATTCTACAAAGAACAAAGATGCAAATCGTTGCTGGGCTTTAGCTACCCTGGGGTTTTAGTTTTACAAATACACACCTTCGCTGGGAAATTAGTTGTTTACTTTGTCATTTTTCAATTTTCTGTATATGAAATTGGAATCAATCTTTTATTTTTATTTTTTGTTCAGTGAAAGCAACAAAAAACCCTGTTACCTTTCTTTAATTAAGGTATTTACAGGTCCCAAGTGGTAAACAAAGAATTACCCTATGATTTATTTTGATAGACTTAAGCATTGCAGTGTGAGATAAAGTTGTTTTCCAAAAAAAAAAAACCAAAAAATAACATCTAAAAATAAGTCATTTTTAATAGAGTTTTCCGTTGACTAAAGATGACTATCTTTTTATTTATATTTTCTGATGCTATCAAACTCAAAAAAAACATAGAAAACTATCTTCACAAAAGAAATTTCATTAAAACAAGTTGAGCGTTGATAATTACTTCACAGCTATATTAACAAAAGTTTAATTGTTTTGATGGATGTGATAAAAATAATAATGATATTGGCTAATATAAAAATGATATTACCCTAACCATTTTTTTAGATTGGTAAAGTTAAATCTATAATCTATGTAAGTTTGTGAAAAAAATTATGTCTCTACTCTCTCTAACATTGCCCCTTTGGAATCACGTAAAAATCAATGATCTTGTAATCTTGATAATAATTTTTGCTTTTGTTTCTTTCAGGAGTGGAAGTTTAGGACTCATATATTAGTCATTAACACGTAAAATCATCACAGACACACGATTTTTGAGGTTAAGGTTTCTCGCTTGTCAGTTGTCACATTTATATCACTTCGGACTCATTAACATAAAAAAACAAGAAAAAAAAAAGGTAAATAACATAGGCCCATTCAACTATCATGCACCAATCTTGGGCTACATATCCCAATTCAACCAAAAAGCAAGCTTGTGTAAAAGATTTGAGAACACAATATTGGGCTTGCTTTTAAGATTTCAACTAGGCAAAAGATTGAATGGGAGCTGGTGGAGGATGTCTATTGTCTTAGACAACTGTTCGGACACAGTAATATACATCATATTAATAAAAAAGAATTTTTGTTTGAATTTTATCATTTGTATATTAAAATATTCATTATAAATTCTTAAAGCTACTCTAAAAATCTTTCTTATCTTAGATGAATAATTTTAAATTTAAAAGGTTTCTAAGCTTTAGGTTTTCAAACTTTATCAAGATTCTAAAACTTAAGACATTATTTTTATCTCACTTTTAAATATTATTTTACTAAACTTAAAATAAAAAATAAAAAAGAGCCTTATTGCACTTGCAAAGCGAGTCAAGCTAATAAGTAATAACAGGATTTCCTGTTTGAGTTTCAACATTTTGTGTACTAAAATAACCTTACACAAATTTTTAAACTCAATAAAATAGCTCTATTTTTTGTTAAATAATTTTAAATTAAAAAACACAAATTGGTTAAAATGGATGATTAATGTAATTGGACACTTGTTTTTTAATAACGATCTAATCATTTTTATTTGATTTCTTTTAAAACATTATATTAAAAATAAATTACAAATTATATTTTCATTTAGTTTAACAATAATCGGTGTGTCATGTGGAGTGTGCGTGTCAATATATATACTCGATGTTAATATTAAAAATGGTGTATCCAATAGGTATCAAAATATTCCATTCTAGTAGTCAATCCGGAATGGAATTCAAAATCTTGGCCTCAAATTCACAAAAATTGTTGATATTTCAATTCCATCAAATATTGATATCCCAATTCCAAAAAATGCTAATACTCTAGCCCCCTTCCATTCCATTAGTCAATCCATAATGGAACTCAAAATCTTGATCTCAATTTCAAAAATTGTTGATATTTCAATTCCATAAAATGTTGGTATCCCAATTCCAGAAATTGCTAATACTAGAAGCTACTCACCCCCACCCCCTCCCTCCCCCTCGGTCAAACTCTAACTTAGTCCTTGTTTTGGAAGTGAAGAGCTTGTGGACAAAATAAATAAGCTGAAGGGCTTACTTTCATTTATTGGAGCAACTTGCTTGTACAAGCAAATATAGGAAGCTGTGATAAGAAAATTTGCAATCATTCAATTATGGTCCTCCCAAACACTTACGAGTATGGTTTTTGGTAGTATCTTGTGTGGGATACAACAATAGTCTGAAACTACAATAAAAACTGTACTCTTTCCAGCAGTGGGACTTAACGTCTAAGTTTCACATGCTATAAAATGAATCTTTCAAGGGCGCTCCATGAGATACCTCCTTTGTGAAGTCCCCATTATAAGCACTGTTAAAAACACCCTATGTGGGCACTTGCATGTGTTAGAGTTCTAACTCAATTATCAACTACATAAATTATGAAAATTATGAAAAAAATATAAGAAAGAGATTTTATATATCTAGAGATATTCGAAAATATATCAGTGTAGACCCTTGCTATGTAATATGGTTGATTGTTCAATCCAACATAAAACTATGAAAGCAACGTAGTACGCTTGTTTACTTTTGTTTTCGACAATTCAGCAACAACTCTTCTAGATTTTTATTTTTTATATTTTGAAAAACTAGATAAAATAAAAATTTATGGACCACAACTTTACTTTTTGGTATAATTGTCATGGTACAGTTGAGACATTGCTAATTAATCGGACTCATTAACATAAAAAAAACAAGAAAAAAAAAAAAAAAAAAGGTAAATAACATAGGCCCATTCAACTATCATGCACCAATCTTGGGCTACATATCCCAATTCAACCCAAAAGCAAGCTTGTGTAAAAGATTTAGAACACAATATTGGGCTTGCTTTTAAGATTTCAACTTGGCAAA
This sequence comes from Notholithocarpus densiflorus, assembly GCA_030021035.2. Taxonomy (NCBI): domain Eukaryota; kingdom Viridiplantae; phylum Streptophyta; class Magnoliopsida; order Fagales; family Fagaceae; genus Notholithocarpus; species Notholithocarpus densiflorus. The sequence continues at coordinate 955,189 of JARYZH020000105.1, forward strand.
AGATTGAATGGGAGCTGGGAGGATGTGTGTCTTAGACAACTGTTCGGACACGTAATATCTATACTAAAAGAATTTTTTATTTAGATTTCATCATTTTGCATATTAAAAGATTCTCATATAAATTCTTAAACTCTCTAAAATATTCTTATCTTTTAAATGAATAATTTTAAATTTAAAAGAGTTTCTAAGCTTTAGGTTTTCAAACTTTTATCAAGATTCTAAAACTTAAGACATTATCTTTATCTCACTTTTAAATATTATTTTACTAAACTTAAAATAAAAAATAAAAAAGAGCTTTATTGCACTTGCAAAGCACGTGTGATAAGTCAAGCTAGTAAGTAATAACAGGATTTCCTATTTGAGTTTCAACATTTTGTATACTAAAATAATACACAACTTTTAAACTCTCTAAAATATCTCTATCTTTTTGTTAAATAATTTTAAATTAAAAAACACAAATTGGATTTAAAAAATGGATGATTAATGTAATTGAGACTACACCCCAATAACAATCTAATCATTTTATTTGATTTCTTTTAAAACATTATATTAAATCCATTAAGTATACTTTTCATTTAGTTTAACAATGTAAATTGTGTGTCATGTGAATTAGTGTGTGTCATGTGAGTGTGCGTGTCAATATATATACTCGATGTTAATGTTAAGCGGTTTATCAATACACGGTACCAAAATATTCGTTCTGATCAATCAGGAATGAATTCAAAATCTTGGCCTCAATTCTAAAAATTGTTGATATTTCAATTCCATCAAATTTTGATATCGGTGAAAAATCTTAATCTTCTGGCCCGGCTTCCCATTCCATTAGTCAATCGCAATGGAACAAAATCTTGATCTCCAATTTGATTCCATAAAATGTTGGTATCCCAATTCCCGAGAAATTTCTAATACTGCGGCCCTCTCACCTCCCCCTCCTTCTCAATCAAACTCCCTAACCGTCCTTGTTTGGAAGTGAAGAGCTTGTGGACAAAATAAATAGCCGAAGGTCTTCAACAAATACGTGAAACGACTTGCTTGTACAAGCAAATAGAGCGGCTAGTAAAGAAAATTTGTAAATCGATTCAATTCTACCGGTCATCCCAAACCTTACGAGTATGGTTTGGTAGTATCTTATGTGAAATGGAACAATAGTACGAAGCACATTAAAAAAAAAAAAAAAAAAAAAAAAAAAAAACTACTTTTTCAAAGTAGGTGGAACTAAACATTTATGGGTTTAGCGTCTTTATGAAATGAGAGTCTTTCAGGGCGCTCCATGAGATACCTCCTCTGTAGAGTCTCCATTATAAAGCACTGTTAGAAAACACTGGGCACTTGCATGTGTTAGAGTTCTAACTCAATTATCAACTACATAAATTATAAGAAGAGTATGAAAAAATATAAAGAAGAGATTTTATACATCTATATAGAGATGTTCAAAAATATATCTGTGTAGACTCTTGCTATGTAATATGGTTGATTGTTCAATCCAACATAAAACTATGAAAGCAACGTAGTACGCTTGTTTACTTTTGTTTTTGACAATTCAGCAACAACTCTTCTAGATTTTTATTTTTTATATTTTGAAAAACTAGATAAAATAAAGAAATTTATGGACCATAACTTTTACTTTTTGGTATAGTTGTCATGGTACAGTTGAGAAACTGCTAATCGGACTCGTGCATAAAAAAACAGAAAAAAAAAAAAGAATTAAATAACACAGGCCCATTTCAACTATCATGCACCAATCTTGGGCTATATCCCAATTCAACCAAAAAGCAAGCGTGTAAGGCTAGAACAATATTGGGCTTGCTTTAAGATTTCAACTTGGCAAAAGATTGAATGGGAGCTGGTGGAGGATGTCTATTGTCTTGGACCACTGTTCGGACACGTAATATCTATACTATTAATAAAAGAATTTTTGTTTGGATTTCATCATTTTATAATAAAAATATTTTTATATAAATTCTTAAACTCTCTAAATACTCTTATCTTTTAAATGAATAATTTTAAATTTAAAGAGTTTCAAGTTTTAGGTTTCAAGCTTTTATCAGATTAAGCTTTAGGACATTATCTTTTATCTCTTCTAAATATTATTTTACTAAGCAATGATGGGCGAATGTGTGGCCCCTTACGATAAATAATTTAGATTAATTAGCAAGTTTATTAATTAATCAAATTAACATGCAAAGCGCGTCTTGCTTGCAAACAAATACGTCAATTAAACTAAGTATGCAGGAAAATAAATTGACACGCAGTGATTTGTTTACGAATGGAGAGAAGCATACCACGGCAAAAAACTCCATAGGGTGAATTTAAGGTCACCGCCAGAGAATCCATAATCAAAACAAGTGGTTACAAGTAAAGGAATCTCGGTGCCTTGCCACCCAGCCTACAATTGAACTCTTCATACGATACCCAATTGGACTTGTTACGTAGTGATAATCTCTATTTTCAATGCCTGACTCCCAATCACGTGGTAACCAATTGCGGGATCAGTGCAGACTTGTCGCCCAACTAGGAAGAATGTTGGGTACAGAAGTTCTTTGATTCATCCGGACAATGAAGATCGTGAAGTTGGCAGTCCTGAAAACCCTATGGTGTACAAACACGGCTTCTTGAGAAAAAAAATGAGGCCCGGGCAAATTACATAGGTCACAATTTATGAACAAAACTTTTGCTCTACACTTGTGCAATTTATTGTCACCTTTGACGGCCCTTAAAATAATCCTTATATATGTCTAGGGTAGTGAGAAAAAGAAAGCCCAAGTATATACCTGGATTGGATGAAAGCAGGCTTGAAAAATCTTGTTTTCATAAATCTCAACGGAATACCTATCTAGCGAGAAGGCTGTCGAGGCCCACAGGATTGAGACGGCTCTCTAAGCTCGATAGATGCTAGTTGTCGAGCTTTAATGAGCGACACTTTCATGCTTGATTCTTGGACGGACTTGCATGGTTTAACACTTGAGCTTGAAACCTTATTTCTTAAAGCATTAAACACATTCTAGATCTACCCAAATGTCCTAGAGTAAAGTGCGTTTTGTCAAAAGATTAGCCAATTACATAAAATAGTGAGATTTGTTCCTAACATGTAAACACATATGTCCTAACACACTTAAAATAAAAAAATAAAAAAAAAAAAAGAGCCTTTGTTGCGCGCAAACGTGTGATGAGTCTAGCTAGTAAGTAATAACGAGTTTCTGTTTGAGTTTTCAACATTTTGTTTAAAATAACCTTACACAAATTTTAAACTCTTTAAAATAGCTCTATCTTTTTGTTAAATAATTTTAAATTAAAAACACAAATTGGTTAAAATGGATGATTAATGTAATTGGACCCTATTTTATAACAATCTAATCATTTTATTTGATTTCTTTTAAAACATTATATTAAAACAAGTACAAATTATACTTTCATTTAGTTTAACAATGTGGAATTGTCATGTGGGTGTGCGTGTCAATATATATACTTGATGTTAATATTAAAAACGATTGTATCAATACATGCAGGTCTTGAAGCATATTCCATTAGTAGTCAATTCGGAATGGAATTCAAAATCTTGGCCTCAATTCAAGAATTGTTGATATTTCAATTCCATCAAATATTGATATCCCAATTCCAAAAATGCTACTGCTCTGGCCCCTTCCATTCCATTAGTCAATCCATAATGGAACTCAAAATCTTGATCTCAATTTCAAAATTGTTGATATTTCAATTCCATAAAATGTTGATATCCCAATTCCAGAAATTGCTAATACTCCGGCCCCTACTCACCCCCCCTCCCCTCCCTTCTCAATCAAACTTCTTCATCCTTGTTTGGAAGTAGAAGAGCTTGTCAGACGAGATAAATAAGCGAAGGGCTTACTTTTATCACGTGAACTGACTTGCTTGCCACAAGCAAATAGGGGCGGCCCGGTAAAGAAAATTTGTAAATCAATTCAGTGGTCCTCCCAAACACTTTTGGGTATGGTTTTTGGTAGTATCTTATGTGGAATGGAACAATAGTACGAAACTACATTCAAACAAACTACTCTTTCAAAGCAGGTGAGACTTCAACATTTATGAGTTTCACATGAAATGAGTCTTTCAAGACGCTCCATGAGATACCTCCTCACCTTAAAAGTCCCATTATAGGCTATTGAAACACCCTATGTGGGCACTTGCATGTGTTAGAGTTCTAACTCAATCATCAACTACATAAATTATGAAAAATATATAAGAAAGAGATTTTATATATCTATATAGAGATATTCGAAAATATATCAGTGTAGACCCTTGCTATGTAATATGGTTGATTGTTCAATCCAGCATAAAACTATGAAAGCAACGTGGTACGCTTGTTTACTTTTGTTTTTGACAATTCAGCATCAACTCTTCTAGATTTTTATTTTTTATATTTTGAAAACTAGATAAAATAAAGAGATTTATGGACCACAACTTTTACTCTTTGGTATAATTGTCATGGTACAGTTGAGACACTGCTAATCGGACTCATTAACATAAAAAAACAAGAAAAAAAAAGGTAAATAACATAGGCCCATTCAACTATCATGCACCAATCTTGGGCTACATATCCCAATTCAACCAAAAAGCAAGCTTGTGTAGTTTATTGAACATTTTTTGAACATTTTTGGGCTACATATATAGAATTGAACTTCTTTTTTTTCTACTCTTATCAGTATTTAAAATTTGGATTCATAACAAAAATCTAGAGTTTGGAATCATAAAAAACGAAGAGATGGAAGAGAAAAAAAAAATAGAGAAAGTTTTAGTGTCTTAAAGAGCATTAAGTAGTTTATTACTATTATTATGTGAAAAATATGGGACTCACTAATTAAAATGGCATGAGACAAACAAATTGCAATAATTCTAGAGTCACAAACAAAATTTACAAAATATTTTAAGACTTTTTGCTTGAATGTTGCCTCTTTTATACTTGCGATCTTGTTTAGTTATTATTAGTTAAGTTTGATGCAATATTAAAGTGTCTATTTATATTTGATCTGATTTCCTGCTTGCTTTAAATCAATTATATGTTAGATTGATGACTTTGGCTTTAATCTGTTGTGATTGCTACACTTAACATTACTTCGAGAATATTTACGTCAATCTAGTTTACTTCCAAATAATGTTATTTGAATAGGTTTATTTAGATTAAGTTTATTTCGAATAAAAGCACTTGGACTTAGTCTTTGTAAGAATCAATTACTTCAAATAAGTTTAATTTACTTCAAATTAGGAGAGACAAATTAGGCTTGATAATTCAATTTAGTCATTTAGGAACTTTAGTCACTTAGGGTCTTTCACTCTTGTTGTTAACTCGCGCATTTTCCAAAAAATCCAATTAAGTGAGGAATTTCTAAACCCTAAGCCCTAATCTTTGAAGTTAGATTTTTACTTCGAGCTAGTTTCAGCACCTTAAGTTTCAATTTGAGCAACCTGCAAACATTAATAAGAGACCAAGGTTAATCTAAAAGTGGCTTCTACTCAAACACCTAATTCTCTAGAGTTTCGAAACTTTTTTCACAATTCATTAATGTGATAAATTATGACTAGAGAAATTTCATTATCACAATTCATATTGGTCCATCATTGATACTTTTTTCATTATACATCAATCATAACATGTCACATTAAGAATTGTGGAAAATAAAATATATCTATAAATGTATTGAAGTCTCAAACACCATCTCCACAGAATTGCTAAACATTCCTCCCTCAAAATTACATGCTATTGAAGGTTGGTTATGGTCAGAACTACTAAGAGTGCTTTTGTACTCTTATAATGTTTTGTGTGTTAAAATTGGTTTATCACAACCCACCACCCCCCTTCCCCCCACCCAAAAAAAAAGATGTTTGTCTCTAAACCCCAAATATTGGAGAGGCATTGCTTAGTGGAAGGATCAGTTTTTGTTTTTGTTTTTTTTTTCTTTAGAGATAGTTTCAACATATGATTTGATGTAGGTTAGGATTGAACTCCAAATCTCTATTCGGCAATAAGAAACTTTACCAATTAAGTTAACCGGAACTCACATTTTTTTTTTTTTTTTGTGTTTAAAGTTTAGAAGAAAACAATAATTTATTCTACCAAAAAAAAAAAAAAAAGCAATAATTTTCTTTTTATTTCTGCTCCTTCTTTTTGTGGGCCTGTGATTGGGAAATAAGACTTAAACCGAAGTCCACAACTTTACCACGTTTTTGTTAAAAACATTGGGACTAAAGGGCCGAATACAACTGGACCCGACATTTGACTAGCGCAAGCCCAAAGTAGTGATGGATCAGACCTCCTAAAAATTGTATCACTCTCTTGTTGGGCATGAATTTGCCTGCAAACCTTTTTTTTTTTTTTTTTTTTTTGGAGAGATAAATAACTCCCTAAACATAATGTTTGTGACTAATCAAACATTATGTTAGTTTTTATTTTTTTTGGTTAAAGTTTAATGGATCTAGTTACATAATTTTCACCATTATTAACAAATCAAACATTATGTTAGTCTTTTTTGTTAAAGTCTAATGAATCTAATTACATAGTTTGCACATGATAAAATTATTGATGATGTGATGAAAAAAAATGTAAAGGTGATTATATTTGTTAGTCTTTTTTAGGAATATTAATAGAAGGTTGGATTTGTCACAAATCTAATATCTTGGGAGTTAATTGTTTAAATCGAGATTCTAATAACCAAAATAACACAAACAATCCAATGATAATTTTTGTAAAGGAGATTAGCTAATGGTATCATAAATTTTGTTACATATAAGTCTATAACTGATGGATTAAATTTTAAATGTAACAAAAAAAAGTAATTGAAAATTTCATTTATTTTCTTATTGATGTGTCATCAATCACATTCATTATCATGTCAGATTGTAAGTCTTTTTTAATAATATTGATAGCACATTTAGTATTTTTCTTTGTAAAGAAAAACACTTACTCTAAATTCAAACCATGGTACAAAGGAAGAGATTCTCTTAGTAAATCTCAGTTGGTATAAAGGAATCATAATAATAGAACTATATACAGAAGTACTAAGAGTCCAATTGAAGAGAAAGGGTGAGATATGTGGTCTCCTCTTGGGATTTAAAAAACCAAATGTGGATTCATTAATCAAAATTTAGAATGAGGTGGTTAAGATGCATTCTTTTAAGTAGAGTAAATCACCTCTTGTGCTATGATTGTGTTAATCTTGAATTTCTCAATCGGAAAACAAAGGATTCTTGTCAAGAGCAAATGATCTTTGGTGGGTGATTTCACTTTTGAAGCCATAAACTTTGCAATTATCTTCTAAGAAACATTTCGGGGACTTATAGAAAATAAGTTGTTAACAGTTGAAGCCTTTCTACCTTTGAAATCAAAGTTAGGTTGGTGTGAATGGTCTCTCTTAATACTGTGAATAATAAAGTATAATGGTCTGCCTTATATATAAGTAGAAAGTGTGTGATGTATAAGTAACTCTACACCATGGGCCTAAGTCTATTGGGCTGATATTCTAACAACTTCCACTTTGTGTAAAAATCTTATGACTATAGCTACCACTTAATGATAATCCATGTACCAAAAATGTTTGAAAATCAGGGGCGGCTCTACAACCAGCCCAAGGGGTTCAAATGAACCCCCTGGCCAGGCCCAAAAAATATATATAAATATATATATATATTTAAATTATTGTTTTTTTTTTTTTTTTGACTCCTAAAATAAAATTTTGAACACCTTGATCCTAAATTTTGTTTAAACCCAATTAAAATAAACTTGAAATATGATCATCTTAGTGCTATTTTCACAACATTTTTACAATAAAGGTTAAGTGACAAGTTGTAATTATTGGTTTTTTATCTAAACTCATAAGTGACATCACTTTTATACATAACTTTAACAACTTTCCATCTAAATTTTATTGCATAAATGTTGTGTTAGTAGCACTACTTTTAAAATTGCTCCTTTGTTAAAAAAATAAATAAATAAATAAACATTCTCTTTGGACACCGTTGATGGTAGAATGAAACGGTTTTTTCCTACACTTTTCTTCTTCATCAGCAAAAAATTACACTACTTGTACAACCAACTGATCTGTATTTACTATTTACATCTATGATTCTTTTCTCGTTCTCTTTCTCCCTTCTATGTTTTCTTTCTGTCTAATCAAATAGTTTGATAAGTGTTTTACAGTTTTTTGAGTCTAAAAAGTCTTTTAGTGCTTGCTCCAATTCCAAGAGAATGAGCACGTGTGTGGTTAAAAATCCATACATTTCAAAAGTAAAATCTTATATAAGTTACTATTTTTTTTTCCTTACTATCACGTTTACTCCCAGAGCTACTCTTAGGTGTGTTACTATTCTTCTTTATCATATATTTTTATTTAATTGATATTACATATGATTATAATAAATTATTATTAATTTGACAAATATTATGGTTAGTTATTTATTTTTATTTATTTATGCATTCAATTGTTGTTTTCTTACCGATCTTTAAACTATTAATAATTTTTTAAGACTATTGTACAGTATAGTTGTATTGTATACTATTTAAAATACTATGTTAGATTATTGTATGTAATATGACAATTGTATATACAAAAAAAAGTAATAATTATTTTCTTTTTTTACTCCCCACAACAAAATCCTAGCTCAAGACACTATTGACCCCCTTAGAAAAAAATCCTGGAGCTGCCACGGTTGAAAATTAATACTGACATACCGAAAGACTTGGAAATTTGTGGGACTTCATTCTAAAGACTAACCCTATGATTGGTTGTGAATTAGATTGTTTTGCATGCTGCACTGTGTCAGAAACAGTGATCTACTGCTATCAATGACCAAAACACGGATCTACGAGTCAATACAGTGTGGTAGTATCTTGTCCCAGTCACGTGCTTGTGAGATGTGTGCTCCATACATCTTGAGTATAAGATAATAATTTTCCCAACACCGCAACATAATAATAAATAATTCCCAGTGAACACCAGCTAAAAACAGTCAGATCTGCTCGTTTTCAAGTACTAGAACATGTTGAAATGTATTATAAGCTAATGATATTCTACAAGAAACAAAATTTTTATGTTGTACACACAAAAAAGTAGGTTAGATCACATATCCCACATATGCTTTCCTCCTCTAGGAAATTTTTTAACTTATCAAAAAGTGAGAATTTTTCTTTTTTATCCGCTTGTCTCAGTTGCCTGTCAATATGTCGCTTCTGGGACTAAGTTTTGCATGTTAATAAATGAATATTAGGCATGGTCCTGCCCAAGATACATACAAATGGTTTAAATCATCCAAAGATGGTGAAGACTTTTGAGATTTTGAAGAATGGTGTAGGTTACTTACATCCACACCAGACATATACACCACAAAGCTAGTGGTACCATTTATACTTTACATTTCTGTTCTTGTGTTTTTGTCCTAAGAGGACCATTCATTACCTAACTCTTTTATGTTATCTCTGCTGCAAAGTCTTAATTAGGTCAAGTCCTGTTCGCTCTAGCTATTTAAGGTGATTAACTCGACCCACTTCAGCGTCAGAATTTCCAGTTTTTAATTCAACTCTCCAGTTCAAATTCTATAGGAATATTTAAGGTTCAATTAACCCAAAAAACATTAAATTTGGTCATCATTGATTTCTTCTTGCCTATAATCAGCTCACTTCTGGCATTTCGGACCTAAATAAATTTATGATCATTCTGTGAACCATCGCCCAGACTACTCTCTGTCTTCGTTTAAAACAAATGAGAAAAATATGATGAATTGAGTCTGACTAAAGTAATATTCAAGAGGCACAGTGAGAGAAAGGAAGGTGAGAACAAAATGATTAAATGAAGAACATGATGTAACAAAAAATAAAAGAGGCACATTGAAAAAAAATGAATAAAATTATTAGAAGGCAGATTTAGAGGCATGCTAATGAAGACGTGCAAGCAGAGATGAGAAAAATAAGAAAAGGGTTAAATTGGGTAGAGAAAAAGTAATTTTAATCATATAGTTTACAAAATATCTTAGAGCATACATTAGTAAACTATTTTATGAAACTTTTTATGAAAAAATGAAAAAGTGACTAACTTTTTTTTACAGCTTTTTCAATTTTAAATAAAAAGTTTCCTAAAATGGATGATTAATCGGACCCTATTTTTAATAACAATCTAATCATTTTATTTGATTTTATTTTAAAACATTATATTTAATCCATTACAAATTATACTTTCATTTAGTTTAACAATGTCGTGTGTCATGTGGGTGTGCGTGTCAATATATATATATTCGATGTTAATATTAAAACAGTGTATCAGTATACATTGGTATTGAAATATTCCACTCTAGTAGTCAATTCGGAATGGAGATCAAAATATTGGCCTCAATTCTAAAAATTGTTGATATTTCAATTCTATCAAATATTGATATCCCAATTCCAAAAATTTCTAATACTCCGGCCCCTACTCACCCCCCTTCCCTTCTCAATCAAACACCTAGCTTCATCCCTATTTGAAAGTGAGAGAGCTTGTGGACAAAATAAATAATTGAAGGGCTCGCTTTCATCTGTGGAACAGCTTGCTTGTACAAGCAAATAGGAAACTAACCGGTAAAGAAAATTTGTAAATCAATTCAATTCTAGTCCTCCCAAACACTTCTGAGTATGGTTCTTGGTAGTATCTTATGTGGAATGGAACAATAGTATGAAACCAAATTCAAACAAACTGCTCTTTCACAGCAGGTGGGACTTCAACATTTATGAGTTTCACATGCTATGAAAGGAGAGTCTTTCAAGGCCGCTCCATGAGATACCTCCTCTGTAGAAGTCCCCATTATAAGCACCGTTGAAAAAAACCTATGTGGGTACTTGCATGTGTTAGAGTTCTAACTCAATTATCAACTACATAAATTATGAAAAAAATATAAGAAAGAGATTTCATATATCTATATATAGATATTCGAAAATATATTAGTGTAGACCCTTGCTATGTAATATGGTTGAGTGTTCAATCCAACATAAAACTATGAAAGCATCGTAGTAAGCTTTTTTACTTTTGTTTGACAATTCAGCATCAACTCTTCTAGATTTTTATTTTTTATTTTTTGAAAACTAGATAAAATAAATAAATTTATGGACCACAACTTTTACTTTTAGTATAATTGTCACGGTACAGTACCTTATTCTTATAGGTAAGTCTAGGAACAAAAGTTTTTCATAACTTTCTTTTCTAATTGATAATTACACCATAAAGGAGATTGAGACAATGCCAATAATGAGTTATGAAACTCTTAACAATTTAACAAAGTTTGTTGTGATGGATGTATCATAGAAATAATAATGATATGGGTCAATATAAAAATTATATTACTCTAACTTTTTTTTTTAGATGATTGAAATTACTTACATATAGAATATGCTTAACTCGACCCATGCCCTTCCCTTATTCCCCGAGCATTTTGTGCTTGGGAGGTACCAATTCGCTCAAATGATGCCATGATACTCGAACCTTTAAATTTATGAATTGATATCTTAGCAAGTTGTGAAAAACATTATCTCTACTATCTCTAACATTGCCCCTTTGAAATCACATAAAAATCAATGGTCTTAATAATCTTGATAATACTTTTTGTTTTTGTTTCTTTCATGACATGGAATTTTAGGACTCATTAACACATAAACTCTTCATAGACACACGATTTTTGAGGTTAAGGTTGGGGGTGGAGCTTGTCAATTATCACATTAATCTCACTTCGGATCCATTAATATATGCCCATTCAACCAGTAGTGAAGCCAGGATTTTAGTTTAGGGAACAAGATTAAAATAAAGCTAATCTAAAAAATATTAGTCAATATTTATAACAAAATAAGTAAATAATTGTAAACTAATGTAACTGTCAAACAAAATCTAATATAAATGTAAATCATAATATTTTGTCAATCTAAAAGTGTTAAGAGTATAGCAATACACGTACAAAATAGTATATAGGTTCACTTGATCAAAAAATATAGAATTGAACATTTTTTTCTCTACTCTTATGAGTATTTAAAATTTGGATTCATAACAAAAATCCAGAGTTTGGAATCATAAAAAAACCAAGAGATGTAAGAGAAAAAAAAATAGAGATAGTTTTAGTGTCTTAAAGAGCATTAAGTAGTTTATTACTATTATTATGTGTAAAATATGGGACTCACTAATTAAAATGGCATGAGACATAAACAAATTGCAATAATTCTAGAGTCACAAATAAAATTTACAAAATATTTTTATAGTTGCTAAGGAGACTAGATGTTAATAGGAAATAAAAATAAAAATAATTATAGAAAAATTCTATGTCCACAATATTTCCATAACTCTTTTATAACAAATTTTAAGTAGTATGTTGTTATTGATTATTACTGGTGGCAAAAAAGTAATTTTCTTATTGTTAATTCAAATTAGAACTAATAACAACTTACCACATATGATTTTTTGTAAAAATATTGTAAACATAACACTTCTCATAATTAAATGGTGGACCAAAATAAGAACAACTAAACTTTACCTACCTTTTCTTTTTAAAAAAAATACCAACTTAACTACTATAATATAAAAATTGTTGTGTCTTAAATTTTTTTTTTTTAATTAAAAAAAAAAAAAAAGGAAAGAAAAAGGGAATAGGCATGACTTTTAGTGGGAAAAGCGAAAAGTCTGGAACAAACGTTTGACTTTTTTTTTATGGGACAAACATTTGACTTTGTCAGGAGCTTTTTGCACCCTTTTGTATGGTGCTACTACTAACTTCATTCTTTTTTTTTCTTTTTTTTTTTCTTTTTTTTTAATTTCCAATTGCACCTTCAGTTTTGGTTGATTTTACTCAAAATTGAAGAGTGTTGCTTTTTGTAATTATTTTATATTAGGAGGGGCAAGACATAGGTTGAGGCATACAGGAATGGTGTTTTTTAAGAAGTCAGGGAGGCCAGTTGCCCCTTCTCACCCCACTGGCTCCGCCATTGCATTCAACTATCAAGCATTGATCTTGGGCAACATATCCCAATTAGTTACAAGAGGTTATCAAGTCTTGTAAGTAGTGAGACACTTGGTAGAGAAAACCTACTAGGAAGCAACACACGAAAAGTGGAAGTAGGCATAACTGACAATGCCTCAAGTATAAATAGCGATTCATTCTACAAAAAAAGGACCATGCACAATCCAAAATATACTGGAGATTATTTGTATTTAGTTCCTTAGGAAATTTTATTAGTTCTTAGGCTTCATAGAAGACTTTTTGTTGAATGTTGTTTCTTTTATACTTGCGATCTTGTTTAGTCATTATTAGTTAAGTTTGATGCAATATTAAAGTGTCTATTTATATTTGATATGATTTCCTGCTTGCTTTGAATCAATTGTATGTTAGACTGATGACTTTGGCTTTAATTTGTTGTGATTACTACAATTAACTTTACTTTGAGATTATTTACTTCAATCTAGTTTACTTCGTAATGATGTTATTCGATTAGTTAGATTAAGTTTATTTCGAATAAAAGTTACTTCAAATAAGTTTAATTTACTTCAAATCAATGGCAGTAGAGACAAATTAGGCTTGATAATTCAATTTAGTCATTTAGGAACTTTAGTCACTTAGGGTTTTTCACTCTTCTTGTTAACTCACGCATTTTTCAAAAAATCCAATTAAGTGAGGAATTTCTAAACCCTAGGCCCTGGTTTCAATTTGAGCAACTAGCAAATATTAATAAGAGACCAAGGTTAATCTAAAAGTGGCTTCTACTGATCAAACACCTAATTCTCTAGAGTTTCAAAACATTTTTCACAATTTATTAATGTGATAAGTTATGATTAGAGGAATTTCATTATCACAATTCATATTGGTCCATAATTGATACTTTTTTCATTATACATCAATCATAACATGTCACATTAAGAATTGTGGAAAATAAAATATATCTATAAATGTATTGAAGTCTCAAACACCATCTCGACAGAACTGCCAAACATTCCTCCCTCAAAATTACATGCTATTGAAGGTTGGTGCTGGTCAGAACTACTGAGAGTGCTTTTGTATTCTTATAATGTTTTGTGTATTAAAATTGGTTTATCACAACCCACCACCCCCCTTCCCCCCACCCAAAAAAAAACAGTTTGTCTCTAAATAATAAATATTGGAGAGGGATTGCTTGGTGGAAGGATCCGTTTTTGTTTTGTTTTTTTTTTTTTAGAGATAGTTTCAATGTATGGTTTGATGTAGGTTATGATTGAACCTTAAATCTCTATTCGATGATAAGACACTTTACCAATTAAGTAAACTGGAATCCACTTTTTTTTTTTTTTGGGTATAAAGTTTAGAAAAAACAATAATTTATTCTACCAAAAAAAAAAAAAGCAATCATTTTCTTTTTATTTCTGCTCCTTTTTGTGGGCCTGTGATTGGGAAATAAGACTTAAACCGAAGTCCACAACTTTACCACGTTTTTGTTAAAAACATTGGGACTAAAGGGCCGAATACAACTGGACCCGACATTTGACCAGCTCAAGCCCAAAGTAGTGATGGATCAGACCCCCCAAAAATTGTACCACTCTCTTGTTGGGCATGAATTTGCCTGCAAAGTGCAAACCTTTTTTTTGGAGAGATAATTGATTCCCAAAACATAATGTTTGTGACTAATCAAACATTATGTTAGTCTTTTTTGTTAATGTTTAACGGATCTAATTACATAATTTGCACCTTTATTAACAAATCAAACATTATGTTAGCCTTTTTTTGTTAAGGTCTAATGAATCTAATTACATAGTTTGCAGGCCTTTTTGAATATACACTATTGTCAGTTTTTTTAAGACATTTTTCCTTCTTCTTGTGTATGTGTGTTAAAAATACTTAGTATTTTTCCAAAAAAAAAAAAAAAATACATAGTTTGCACATAATAAAATTATTGATGATGTGATGAAAAAAATGTAAAGGTGATTATATTTGTTAGTCCTTTTTAGGAAAATATTAATAGAAGGTTAGATTTGTCACAAACCTAATATCTTGGGAGTTAATTTTTTAAATTGAAATTCTAATAACCAAAATAACACAAACAATCCAATGATAATTTTTGTAAAGGAGATTAGCTAATGGTATCATAAATTTTATTACATATAAGTCTATAACTGATGGATTAAATTTTAAATGTAACAAAAAAAAAGTAATTGAAAATTTCATTTATTTTCTTGTTGATGTGTCACCAATCACATTCATTATCATGTCAAATTGTAAGTCTTTTGTAATAATATTGATAGTACATTTAGTATTTTTCTTTGCAAAGAAAAACACTCACTCTGAATTCAAACCATGGTACAATGGAAGAGATTCTCTTAGTAAATCTCAACTGGTATCAGGGAATTATAATAATAGAACTATATACAGAAGTACTAAGAGTCCAATTGAAGAGAAATGGTGAGATATGTGGTCTCCTCTTGGGATTTAAAAAACCAAATGTGGATTCATTAATCAGAATTTAGAATGAGGTGATTAAGATGCATTCTTTTAAGTAGAGTAAATCACCTCTTGTGCTATGATGGTGTTAATCTTGAATTTCTCAATCGGGAAACAAAGGATTCTTGTCAAGAGCAAATGATCTTTGGTGGGTGATTTCACTTTTGAAGCCATAATCTTTGCAATTATCTTCTAAGAAACATTTCAGGGACTCAAAGAAAATAAGTTGTTAATAGTTGAAGCCTTTCTACCTTTGAAATCAAAGTTAGGTTGGTGTGAATGGTTTCTCTCAATACTTCTGTGAATAATAAAGTATAAGGGTCTGCCTTATATATAGGTAGACAGTGTGTGATGTACAAATAACTCTACACTATGGGCTTAAGTCCATTGGACTTATATTCTAACAACTTCCACTTTGTGTAAAAATCTTATGACTACAACTACCACTTAATGATAATCTATGTTCCAAAAATGTTTGAAAATTAATACTGACATACCACAAGACTTGGAAATTTGTGGGATTTCATTCTAAAGACTAACCCTCTGATTTCTTCCACCAATGAAATAGAGCATAACATGGAGTGCTTATCATCGTTTTTTTTTTTTTTTTTTTTTTGAAAATGTATAAAAAGCTCTATCCAATTTCCTTCTTTTCTTGTTCTTTTTTGAAAAAGTTCAGAAAGCTCTCTCCACTTCATTGTACACCTAGCCTACTAGATAGAAAGTTTTTTAGCTTTAAAAAAAATTGCATCAATTGTTTGGTACAAATGAGCATTGTGTAATAATTATCTTGAGAAAAATTCTTTTGATCAACAACCATAGAACTTTGAAAACTTGAAGTACTTTGAAATATGATTTCTTCGCCCTTAAAGTTTGGAGTTTTATTTTGGAGTTTTATTTTGGTTATTTATGTTTTAAAATTTTCATTTTTATCATTTATTTTTTTATTATGTTTTCATATTAGTCATGCCGTCCATTTTCGTTAATAATACAATTATTAAAAACTCTTCACATTTAACTATTTTATGAAATACTAGTTCAAAATTGTTGTGAAATGTAGAAATTTTATTGTTATAGGCAAAAAAACATATTATGAACAGTGAGATTACGAACGGAAATAGATAGCAATGCCTATATGAAAGCGAAATAAAAAATAAAGAATTAAGATGAAATTTTTGAAATATAAAGGGTCAAAATAAAAACAACCCAAAATTTGAAAAGCACAAAGAGTGCTTTAGTCTTGAAATATGATATTTTTTAGTCTAAGAATATATTGTTTTATTTATTTTATGCCGGTACTGTTTAGCTACCAACAAGAGGTGGGGATCCCATCACAGATATTGGGTGCTATTTTCTTTTCACTATTATATCTACTTATTTTGTACGTTACATTGAAGATTCATGGACTTTCCCTTTTCCATCTGTAAAAAAAAAAAAAAAAAAAAAAGCTGAAAGAAAGCAGTAGGGCCTTATTCTGATTCATGAATAGATTGATGTTTGGCAAAAAAAAAAAAAGAGAAAGTCCACTCATTTTGATTTTTGGAGAACTAAATTGTGTTGGTCACATGATTAACAAGTACTCGGTTAAGGCCCACAAAGATATTCTTCAGGATTCATTATGTACATTTATTTGACATCATTCTTTCATGCATGAAACATGAGTACTATATGATTTTCCTTCAACTATAGGAGGGAGATCAAAATATGAAAGAAGGGGGGACTATGAAAATGGCAAAAAGCTCTCTCTCAAATCTAAAGGTCAAAACTAAATTCATGAACCTAATCCATTGCTTGAGAGTCTAGCACTGAAAGGCCATGACTTTGAGGGCACTTGTGAGTTACTTTTTTATTGATTTAGTGAATTGTGACTTTGTGACCTTCACATAGAAGTTTCTTTGGCTTCCTTTCTTTTCAAAAGACTAAGGGTCCGTTTGGATACAACTTATTTTTGCTGAAACTGAAAACTGAAAACTGAAAACTGAAAACACTGTAGCAAAATAATTTTTTAATGTGAAAAAAGTTACTGTTTACTCTATTTTTTACTGTTCATAAGCCTAAAATTACTGTTCATGGACAGTGAACAGTACCAGAAGCGCGTCCAAGGAAAAAAAAAAAAAAAAAAAAAAAACTGAAAACGTGAAACGCAGCCGTTGAGGATAATCTGACTCGTTTCTCTATGCAAGAGGTATTGCCTTTTAAGATCTATCAAGCAAAATCTACTTTGGAGGCTTAATGGCTTATCAAATATATGATAACTGCTAGCATCCCCTTTTTAACTTTTTTTTTTAGGGTCAATGTTCTCCATAACATATTGTCATATTATAAGTTTCACCTAGATTAAGTGTATTATAAATTGTACAAACTGATAAGACACCGATTACAAGTTTCAGGTGCCAATTTTAAAGAGTGGAGATTGGCTAAAATTTCATATCAATTCATAAATTATGGACCCAAAAGTTTGGACTCGAAAATGATGACCTAAGCCCCATGTACATGTGTGCGTAAGTATAGACTTTCTTTGAACGGAAGATATTGTCAAAAGTCAACACAAGAAGTTCATGACACAGAAAATATTGATAGAAATCAATAGAGCTACATAAAATTTCGTGACATGAAAGGAATTATCATGAAAATCAAAAGTCATCGCTTTGTGACCATTGCCAAAGCCGCTTTTATTGTTTAGACCTTTCATTAGTTATTCTTTATATTTATGGTAAATTTTCTATTAATAAATGTTAGAGTAAAGTCTCATATGTTTTGGGATGTCTCCTAGAGACTATAGAGTTTGACTTTATAATTTTCTCAAAATTTCATTTTTTTTATTGGTAATTTTTCCAATTTTCTAGCATAATTCCGTGCTTAACTTGAATTAGGGTGTTTAGGCATCTTATAGCCTTCCTAGGAATCCTTTGGGGTTTTCTAAGGGCCTCCTAGAAGCCCTAATATTTCTTTTCCTATTTAAATAAATGCATTGTAGTCTTTAAGACAATTTAACTTTATCAATAAAAGTTACTATGACTTTTGAGTAAAGTTGTGGTGTGTTTTTGTGTTAGAACTCATTTCCTTCTCCCTTATGTGTGTGTTTGTTTCTAAAAAAAACTTTATCAATAGTATTTTCAGAGTTCTCTCAAAAAATAAAAAAGCATTTTCAGAGAGTTTTTACTTCTTTGTTTTTTTGTAGATGGCAAAATTCGCTTTGTGGATTCAAGAAAATCTTCGTAACTTTGTCTTATCCAAGATTACTCAAACCTTTATAAAAAAGAAGTGTTGGGTTTGAACTTTTAGATTTTAGTGGACTTTTATGTGATGGGGTCCTTATTACCGACTAATCCTTCAACATTAAATTTGATTGTGCTTTTCCACCCAATCATTTGGGGTGAAAAAGGTTTCCCGCCGTAGAAAATATATTTATATGACCTTTGAGTTTGATGGAAAATCTGTTTTAGATACTTTGTTCCGAGAGATGTTTTGTATGTAAACAAAAACTTTGTACAAATAATGTAAGTTGGTCGTGCAATGAGCTAACTTGACAAAAACACAAAGAGTGCAAGATTCTATGCTCCATGCATGTTAAAACATTTTTACATCAATTTATAGTACATAAGTATTGTTAAATCCATTGAATGAAAACATTTATTTTTTGTTTTTGTTGGTCTTGATTGATGTTATGTTTGTCGCGTGATATTTCATTTCTCGTAAAGACAAAGCTCTCCCCAGATTTTGAATCTTTTGAAAGCAACAAATACCATATTGGGAAAGAAGAAAAAGGGGAAAGGGGGGAGGTTTCCATTAGGACAATCAAAGGGTCAATTTTTAATTTTTTTGTATATTTTTGTTTAGTTGGAAAAAAAAAATTTTGAATTATATAATTCTTTCTTATAGTTTGAGAATGGTTTCAAATTGAATTGTATTTATAAAAAAAAATCAATTAAAACCATACATTTTCTGACTTTTACAGTCACTTAGTCACCATCAACTAATAGTAATAAAAATTCATAAAAGTGGTTTCTAAAAGCTAAACATTAAAAATTTCTATGTAAATCATTTATGGTATTTTGTTTCCTAAAAAAACCTTATAATGCATCTTAATGAATTTTTTTTCACCAAAAAAGAAATGTCAAAATGCAAAACTCATCCTCTAAGTTTTACCATTTTTCATTTCAGTCCTCTAAGTTTGCATTTTGTCATTTCAGTCCTCTAAGTTTTGAACTTTCTCAATTCAGTCTTCTGTTAACTCACCATCTATATTTGCCGTTAACTACCCAAAATTACACTGTTTTAGCCATAATTTAATATTTTTTATTTTATTATTTATTTCTTAATTTAAAAAAGCGTTAATTAAAAAAAAAAAAAAACCTCAAAAATTAAAATAACCCATATTAGACCCACCCACCTCATCTGAAGAAGAAAAATTTTAATCCCTAGCCTAACCAGATAAGGAGGAAAAGAGTGAGAAGAAGAGCGAGAGATTTCCTAGTAAATCTTGAATAATTCCGCCTTTGGAGCGTACATCTTGAACAATGAATTCACAATCGAAATCGGCTAATTGGATGAAGCTAGTGTTGGCAGGTTGACCTCCACCTTGTGGGTGAAAGATCGTTGACTCTAGTATTAAAGGGTGTCAACCATCTTCTTTGCCCTTCAAATTTTTTTTTTTTTTTTTAAATGTTTAAATTTTCTTTTAAGGCTGTGTTTGGGAAGCTAAGAAAAAAACAGTGATGACTGACCTTGATGTAGGAGAGGAGTGTAGCGTTGGAATGAAGTTTCAACTTGTCCTCATAGTAATCCAGCTTCGTAATACTCACATCCATGGCTGAGAGTTCAAAACTGCTTTTTCGAACAAAACAAAACAGAGAGCGCAAGAGAACTAGGAAATTATTTATGGGGTTTTTCTTAATTAAGAAATAAATATTAAATTATGGCCAAAACAGTGTAATTTTGGGTAGTTAACGGCAAATATGGATGGTGAGTTAACAGAAGACTGAATTGAGAAAGTTCAAAACTTAGATGACTGAAATGGCAAAATGCAAACTTAAAGGACTGAAATGAAAAATGGTGAAACTTAGAGCGTGAGTTTTGCATTTTGGCCAAAAAGAAAAGATAAATACATTTTAATGAATAAAAATACCCTATTTTTAGCATAAATTATAGTTTACCCCTTCAGGATTGGCCCAAGCACAATTTAGTTTAAAATGTTTTAATTTAGACATTTGATTTCTTAAAGTTAGGATTAAAATGAAACCGATAGGTTTTGGCCCAATCAACAAGTTTATCATAGGGGATGGTATTGGTACTACAAAATTTATTTAAAAAAAGAAAAGAAAAAAAAGATATTTGGCTCCCTGGGAACAATGTTGGTCATGTGTTATCTCCAATTTTTGTGCCATCAAAAAATGCCACAGTTGATCAATTGTATGATGGGGAGGCTAGGTGGTGGAACTCGAACCTTTTTTTTTTTTTTTTTGGAGAAAAACTCGAACCTTATAGATCAAAATTTTCTCCCTTTCGAAGCCCAGAAAATCAAGTCTATTCCCATTTGCTCATCCCCTCAAAAGGGTGTTCTGTTTTGGCAGCACACAAATAATGGCACGTACTTGGTAAAGTCTGGTTACAACCTTCTTTGTGAGTTGGGAAATAAGGAGGCAGCCTCAACATCGGATGCTACTTGTTCAAAAAGTTATTGGTCTGGTCTATGGTGATTAAGAGTGCCAAATAAAGTTAAATCATTTATATGGAGAGCAACTACTGATTCTCTTCCAACAATGCATAATTTATTGAAGTGGACAATTACTTCAACATAGATGTGTAGCCTCTGCCAATCAAAAGAAGAATCCACTATCCATGCTCTATGGAATTGTGAGAAGATTAAGCCGGTTTAGAACTTTATGTTCAGTGCCCTGCCCTCAGAATTTTCCAGGATTCACTTTTTTTTAGATCTCCTTAATTTATTCCTCAATTCCCACATTAATCCTAGTCTCTTTGCTATGACTTGATGGGTCATTTGGATCAGAAGAAACAAACTCCGTGTGAATGAAATAGTTTGTGATGAGAATCAACACGCATTCAAGGATCCATTGCATGTTCCGGTTGGGCCTATTACTAGAGCAAGATCCAAGAAGATCAAAGAAGCACTTAATGGGCTGATTCAAGAGATTTAGGTTGATTCTAACGCAGGACATTCCAAGCTTGGCCCAAAGGAAGATAAATGCGTAATAAATTTAATCCAAGTTATTGAGGGCTGATCTGGCTTAATTGGGCGTGATTTATGGCGTGGATTAATGGCTGATTGACTTTCTAGCTCCATATCAATTAATAGACATTTTTCCTATTCTGGAGCTTCTAATTTCAGATTAAATCTACCTTAATTTTAGGCTTTTATTATTTAGAACCTTTTTTTAGCTATTTTCCTATTTTGGATATGCTAATTTCATACCAAATCAACTTTTATTTAGGGTTTTATTATTTACTACGTTTTTTATATTTTCTATTTTCAGTCATGTCTTATAAATAGCATGCACTCATGGTAATAGAGGATTATTGAATAAAAATCAGACAAATGTGAGGCTTTGCTCTTCTTTTTGTTCTTCAAGAACTGTGAACTTATCAAGGATTCTTCCTTGTGGCGTTCAAACTTTATACCTTTGGTTCGTGATTCAATTATAATCATTAGGTCAAGGTCTGTTACTTATACTTTTGGTTTGCGTTTCACTTATAAACGTTGGGTCAAGGTTTTATCAAAATCTAAATTTTAGCTTTCTTGGGCAAATATTTCAATATTATTTGTTGGGTCTCAAAGCGTGTCAATTGAGGTTCGCATCAATCTGGCCTCTGGAAAGAGTTGCTGGTTTAGCGCAACAACAGCTCCAAGAATTTCAGTGTTTGGCCAAGCCCAAAGAAGAATGTTCGCCTGAGAAGACCAGTGTGGAACCTACCCATGGTTTAAAAAATTGGACTAGACTGGTTGGTTTAACCAATTCAATCAGGAACCAGACACCATTCTGGTTCGATAAAAACCTTAAAAATCGGTAAAAAAAATCGGCCAAATATGGGTTGAACTGGGAACCGAAGGTAAGATTAGTTTTGCCCCCGATCCGATTTTTAAAACCATGAAGCTACCTGATCAAGGGGAAGTAAAGACTAATTTCTATAGGGTTATGTTTGAGGATATAAATGCAGCAAGCATTATGTTGTGGTTCAGAATGGTAGGGGTGAGGTTCTAAAAGCTTTGTCAGTGTAGAATCAGAAGATTCCCTTACCAGATTATGTGATTGTCTTGGAAACTCTAACAGCAAGACGTGCGGTTCAGTTTGTACATGAAATTGGTTTCATAGCTCTATCTTTGAATGTGACTCCGAGACCTCCATTAATGCTCTTCAAAATAGGAATTTACTGCATTCTTCCTTTGGTCACATAATTAGAGACATTATGTCCTCTACTAGCTCTCTTCATAGCTTCTCCTTCACTCATACATGGAGACAAGGTAATGCTTTAGCAGTTGCCTTGGCCAAGAGAGCGAGAATTTTTTTCCCTTTGTTGGTTTGGATGGAGTCTATTCCTCTAGATTTTTATAACTGTTATATGTTCAATTTTCAATCTATTGAATAAATGGCCTTGTTGGCCTTCTTCTCAAAAAAAAAATATATATATATATATATATATTCATTCCTTGGGTTTGATCCATTAACAATTTAGTCCCATAGTATTTTTTAATTATTATATTTTGACCCTTAAAGTTTGAATTTCAATAAAATTGTTAGGAGTACAATGGATGGAATCATATTTGATTTCATTAATTCTAATCGAAATTTTAGAGGGTCAAATGTAATAATTAAAAGTTCGTAGACTAAATTGCAAAAGCCCAAACTACAATGAGATATATTGTAATTTTCCTAGTTATTATTATTATTATTATTATTATGTTGCAAATGGGTAATTATTTTGGTGTTTCAAAGGTAACTTTGGGTGGTGGTTTAGCCCTTTTTTTGGAAAAAAGGGGTTGAGTTAGATGTTGAATCCTCATCGTTAAATCACATTGATGCATTAACAAACAAAGGCAAGGATGATGTTTGGAGGTTTACGGGTTTTTACGGTGTTCCAGAGACACAAAGGATGATGAAATCTTGGAATCTTATAAGGAATTTACATGGTAGGTTCTCGGTACCATGGTTGTGCGCGGCTGACTTTAATGAGATTACAAAGACTCATGAAAAGAAAGGCAGGAGATTAAGACCTTACATTCAAATGAAAAATTTCCGTGATGCTTTGGATGAGTGTGGTCTAATGGATTTGGGTTATGTCGGAAGTAAATTCACATGGTTCAAAAATTTTGCTAATGGAATTGCAGTGTGGGAACTGTTGAATAGGGCGATGGGAACTACAGACTGGTTTGATAACTATTCGGCTACTAAGGTGATGATCTTGGAATGTGGATCGTCAGACCATAAACCTTTGCTAATTCATCCGTGGGGTGTACCTATGAGGCCTAACAAACCTTGGTGATTTGAACAAATGTGGTTGGAGGATGAAGGATGCCATGATACTATGGTTGGAGAGATGGTAAAGGAGGTTCAACGATGAGCATGGTGGTGGATAAAGTGGTAAGTGCCAGGAAAAATTAAAATGGTGGAGTAGAAGATGTTTTGGAAATATTAATTGGGAAATAGCTAAAAAGAAGAGGAAGATGAAAGAAGCAGAAGTTTCAGCCTTACATGGAAACAATGTGGAAATTTTGGTGCAATTAAAAAATGAATTGGCAGGTTTGTTGGTGAAGGAGGAACAAATGTGGCATCAACGATCAAAAACCCACTAGATGAAATCGGGGGATAAAAACTCAAAGTATTTCCACAATAAAGCCTCTCAAAGGTTTAGAAGAAATCGGATTCTAGGCTTACAGGACTCAAGGGGTGTCATGTGTATGGGGGATGATAATGTGGCTGGTCTGTTAGAAAATTACTACCAGCAACTTTTTACTTCCTCAAACCCGTGTGACTTGGAGGAAGTTACACAGCATACAAGTAGGGTAGTAACTGATGACATGAATAAGGAGTTGATTGGGGACTTTACATGCGCTGAGGTAGAGTTAGCTCTAAATCAGATTGCACCACTAAAGGCACCGGGACCATATGAAATGCTGCCAAATTTTTATCAACATTATTGGAAAAGTCTTGGAGATGATGTCACAGATGCAGTGCTGTCATGCTTAAATACTGGGAAGATTTTTACAGGTTTGAATCATACCTACCTTACACTTATTCCTAAAGTTAAAAGTTCGGTGAAAGTTTCTGATTTTTGACCTATAGCTCTTTGTAATATTTTGTATAAGATTATTTCAAAGGTGCTAGCAAATAGGTCAAAAATATTTCTGCCACTAATTATTTCAGAGTTTCAAAGTGCTTTCCAGATCGACAAAGCCATCTCAGATAATATATTAGTGGACTTTGAAACTTTACATCGTATGAAAACAAAAAAGACTGGGAAAGCGGGTTTTATGGCTATGAAGTTAGATATGAGTAAGGTTTATGATAGGGTGGAATGACAGTTCCTTATGAAAATTATGGAGAGGATGAGTTTTCATACAAAATGGAGGGGGTGGATTTATGAGTGTATTAGTTTTGTATCTTTCTCTATTATGGTTAATGGGGAACCGAGAGGCCGTATTGTACCAACTAAGGGTTTGAGACAAGGGGAACCTTTATCCCCTTACCTGTTTCTTTTATGCTCTGAAGTTCTAAATGGGTTGATTCAAAATGTTGTGAATGATGGAAAGATTCAAGGATACTCTCTTTGTAGGGGTGGACCAAAAATCTCTCACTTATTTTTTTTGCAGATGATAGCCTCTTTTGTTGTCGAACAAAATTAGAAGAGGTAAACACCATCCAAGGCATCCTAAAGGTATATGAAAAAGCTTATGGTCAGCAAATAAATTCTGATAAAACTACCCTCTTCTTTGGCAAGTTAGTTTGTGAGTCAACAAAAAATTCCATAAAAGTGCTACTTGGTGTGTTAGAGATAAAACAATATGAAAAGTACTTGGGGCTGCCTATAGTGGTTGGAAAAAATAGGAGAGCAAGTTTGAATTATATAAAAGATATAGTTTGGGGTAAATTACAAGGGTGGAAGGAAAAACTCTTATCTCAAGCTGGGAAAGAAGTGCTTTTGAAGGCAGTAGTTCAAGCTATACCCACATTCTAGATGGGATGTTTCAAACTCCCATTGGGTCTTTGTAGGGACATTGAGATGCTAATTAGGAAATTTTGGTGGGGACAATGTGGGGAGCGAAGGAAGATTCATTGGAAAAATTGGGAAACACTTTGTAAACCGAAGAATGAGGGGAGGTTGGGTTTTAAGGAGTTTGCAAAGTTCAATGATGCCATGTTGGCAAAACAGGTATGGAGGCTTATTCATGATACAAACTCACTTTTTTATCGTGTCTTTAAGTCAAAATACTTTCCCAATGGTACCATTTTTGATGCAAAACAATCTTCGGGTTCTTTAGCATGGAAGAGTGTATTAAAAGCAAGAAGAGTAATTACTATGGGTGCAAAATGGAGAGTGTGTGATGGAAGGTCCATTCTTGTCTTCAAAGACAACTGGTTACTAGGAAATTCAGGTGGAAGAATTGCTTCTTCTCCCTCGGTTTTGGGCAGTGATGCCTATGTGGTAGACTTGATGGACCAAGAATCGGGTTGGTGGAATTCTCAAGTGATTGACACATTTTTTTCTCCCCTTTGAAGCTCAGCAGATTAAGGCTATTTTTTTTAGGTGAATCGGCTCAATCAAATTTCCTCTATTGGTCATTGGAAAAAAATGGTGTTTACTTGGTGAAATCGGGTTATAAGTGTATATGTGAAGATTCAAGGAGTGAGGAGGCTTCGGGTTCAACCAGGAGTGCAGCTTCGGGTTTATGGTCTGGAATTTGGAAACTCAAGACGCCTGGAAAGATCAAACATTTTCTTTGGAAGGCATGTGCAAATAGTTTGCCAACCAAAGTAAATTTGATGAAGAGGAAAATCCTATCGGATCCTCTGTATCATCTCTGTGGCAGATGTCCTGAGCATACAAAACATGCTTTGTGGCATTGTGAAGCGGTGAAAAGTGTCTAGTGTAAGGACTTCAGTTGGGTTAATCAATTTGAGGCAGCTCATGGTACTTTCCTGTTTTGATTGGTTTTTTTTTAAAGGACCTATAGTGGCGTTTATGAAATGCTGCTATAGGTCCCTCAATTTTTTTTTTCGAGGTTGTGCTATAGCAGTGTTTTACAAACGCCACTATAGGCCCTTGTAAGACAAGAGAATATAGTGGCATTTCTAAAACGCTGTTATAAGTCCTTCATATATATATATGAGGAAACTTTTTAAAATTTTTTCGGTTGGGTTTTTTTAAACGACCTATAGTGGTGTTTATGAAACGCTGCTATAGGTCCCCCAAAACGTTTTTTTTGGGGTTGGGCTATAGCAGCGTTTTACAAACGCCACTATAGGCCCAACCAGAACCTATAGTGGCGTTTATGAAACCCTGCTATAGGTCATTTTTATTTTTTATTTTTATTCTTTCGATTAGCTTTTTCTTTTTAAGGACCTATAGCAGCGTTTTACAAACGTCACTATAGACCCTTGGAAACGCTACTATAGGCCCGGTGTTTAAAAACGCCACTATAAAGCCCTTTGAATGCGGCTATAGATATGCCTATAACAGCGTTTTTAGAAAACGCTACTGTAGGGTACTTATAGTGGCATTTTTTGCAAATGCCACTAAAAAAACACTGCTATAAGGCAACTTTTTTTGTAGAGTTTATATCAATAGTGGTGAGACACAATTTTCTATCGATATGGAAGGAACAATTAAATTTTAATGTTTATGTCAATTATTGATATGGTGATTGAAAAATGCCACGGATATATTGTAATAAGTTCCTAATATTTGTCCCCTTTCTTGTTAATAAAACTTATCAACTAAAAAAAATATGAAAAATGCTAAAAGCACCTTTCCATTTTACTACCAAATGTTCATAAAATATGATTTTTTATGCCATATTGTTAATAATAATAAAATATTTTTCTTACTTTTTATTTTAATTTTAAAGATTAACACATCAATTTGTATAATTTATGTAATAAAATTTGTAATATCCTTAAAATCAATTATGATAATCTAAAATTTTAGTATGTAATCCAAGATTTATTCCGAATTCTTTTTAAAGTAAACTTCAATTTTATTGGGAACTTAAAAAAAAAAAATTTACTTTTCAATTCCTTGACTACTAAATTCTAGAGGAAGTAATGTTTGTTCTTTTTGAAATAATCATGCTTGTTAGCTTACTATTTTTCAGAAACGAATTTACTAACACTTAAACCAATTTAAAATCTTATATGATTAAGAAATTTATTATTCAAAGACGAAATTCTCAATATTAATTCTCTATAATGAGTTTTAGTTGTAGTTAAATTAAATAAATGGAAAATCTAAAATTTTGTACTATTCAATGTATATTGAAACAAATACATTACATAAATATATATTGTTTTTTGTCAAGCAATTAAATAATCGAATAAATGAAACCTAATTTAAACATTTTGAATTATTAATGTTTTCAGTCTTAACTTACACACACAATTGTAAAACAATAACCAAAAGATATAGTAACAAATTTCAAAACATGTTTCACTACTAGTGAGGTGGTAGGTTGTTATCAGTGTATAATAAAAAAGGGTTTTGGGATAAATCTCCTGTAGTATTCAAAAAAGCAATGTGAAAAAAGTACTGTTTGTCTTTCCTGATGAATAAATTATATCTTATTACTCTAATTTGTTGTGTTCTGCTAGTTTTTTCTACAAAAGTAACGATTCTTTTCAATGGTAATTTACAAAGAGTGAATTAGAAGTTTTATTTTTATATGAAAGAGTGTGTTAGTAGTTGTTTATGTCACTTCCAAACTTCTTTATCTGTAAAGAGGGATTTAGAGAGAAATAAACAGTGGCATAGCCATTATTTAATTAGTAGCTATACCTACACCTACACTTGCACCCATTGAAATTTATAAACATATGTAGTTATACATAGATATTAGGACAGATTTGAATTTATTTTTTGCAATCAAACCCGTTGAAAAAACAATTATGTGGGGTCAGTTATGAGAGGCTTGCTGAAACAGTTTAAAAACATATGGACATATTAAATAGAAAAGAACATAAAACCTTTTCTAAAGGTGGCTCCTGCATACAAAACAACAAACCAAAGGTCTATTTGGTAGTAGCTTCAAAAACTGTTTTTTAGAATGGAAACAAAATGTTTTTTGATATTTTTAAAATAAAATTTGTATTTGGGAAGATTCATTTAAATTTTTTTTTTTTTCAGAATAATAACCTAAAAATTTGTTTGATATAAATAGTAGTAATTAAAAAAACCCTAAACACTAACACCATTTTGGTTCCATCCACCATTAAAACATTAATCAATATGAATTAACCAAACAATTTTGTCTAAAACAAAAACTGAAAATTTTCAAGATACACAAAAACAAAAAGCATTGTCTCATAGAAATTTTTTGATTGACAATAACCAATAATAGAATAGACCCATCAAACCAAAACCCATTACCTCATAAAACTCATCCCATATCAAAAAATTCATTCAAACCAAATCCCCCTTATCCTTCTCATTACGCAATATCGAAACACTCAAACTGGTGCCGATGCATGGCCAATAACAATATTGACACTGGCGGTTCGATTCACACACAACAAAAAATTCAAAGTCACCCACAGACCAACAACCCAATTTATAAAGTTTCCTTATGTCTTTTGTTCCATCCTCTTCTCCCTGTACGTCACCAAGCCAAGTCAATATTCACAATTTAACTGATTACAAGTTCGTTACAAGACTCATAGCAAGAAGAGAATGTATCGTATGAAACGGTCTCATAATGAGACTTCTCTCACAACATGTGAGACCCACACATGTGAGATAGATCTCTGATAAGATGATTTGATAAGATAATTTTCTCGATAAGAAATGAAGAAGAAATGATAATATGTGTCTTTTACTCCCTTTGTTTATCAATGGGTTTGGCTTCAAAATTGGTGTTGTTTGTGGCTTCGACTTCAAGATCTCACACCCATCGAATGATGTAAAAAAAAATCAATAAATAAAAAAAGGTGGGCACAGTTGGAGAAACGATGAGGAAGAAGAGAAAATAGTAGGGGGAAAAAAAAGGTAATGGGCGCAACAAGATTCGAAGGCTTGGTGGATTTTATTTACAATTATGACACCATGTTTTGAGATTTGTGTTCTCTCCATAGTAAAAATGGAGTGATTTCATTTTAGAGTTTGGTTTCATTTGAGGAGAAAAAAAAGATTGATTACTTCTTGTTCTTTTTCATTGATGTGGTGCCAGACATATGTTAATACTCCTCATTTGAAATGAATTAATTTCATGGTTGAAATAAAATATTGTAAATTAAAAGTGTATTTAGTATCATGTCATTTAAAATTTAAATGATGTGATACTACTACTATATACATCATCAAATAAAACCGTAATTGTGAAGTAAATTCTTTAAACTTTAAGTGAAACGAAAATACAGATGATTCTATTCCCTCCTATGATAATAAGTGCATTCAAATATCTGGGTTAATTTGATTCACATGTGGTAGAATAT
This sequence comes from Notholithocarpus densiflorus, assembly GCA_030021035.2. Classification (NCBI taxonomy): domain Eukaryota; kingdom Viridiplantae; phylum Streptophyta; class Magnoliopsida; order Fagales; family Fagaceae; genus Notholithocarpus; species Notholithocarpus densiflorus. The sequence goes on from JARYZH020000105.1 coordinate 985,278, forward strand.
GTTGATTACTCATAGTTGCACAAGCTTTTTTTTTTTTTTTCTTAATAGGAGCAAATTATGATATTAAGTGTCTGTTTGGGAATAACTTATTTAGTTGAAACTGAAATTTTTTTCTAAAACTACTATAGATAAAGCTAAAAGATAGCTGAAATAGTACCATGGGACCCGTGTGCATTTGGCATTGGCTTAAAAAGCCAGTCTTTTTTACTGTTCAGCTTATTTTTGCTACTATTCATGAGTCCCATTGCACTTTTTGATACTATTCATGAGTTTCACTGTATTATTTCAGTTATCTTTTAGTTTTTTCTAGTACTTTCTAGTTTCTAGTTTCTATAGTCCATTTAAAAACAGCTTATTTAGTTAAAACTGAAAACTTTTTACTGAAAATACTGTAGAAAAAGTTAAAAGGCAGCTGTACAGTGGGACTCATGAATAGTACCAAAAAGTGCAATAAGACTCATGAATAGTAGCAAAAATAAACTCAAAAGTAAAATAAGCTGACTTTTTCAGCTATCCCGATCACAACCTAAGTGTGCAAATTTTCTTTTTCTTTTTTTATATATAAACGAATTAAGTGTGCAATTAGATATATCTCTAGAATTATTATAAAATTAACCATATTATAAGATATATATATATATATTTTTTTAATATACATTTTTTCAGTTTTATTTTTCAGTTTTTTTAATAATTTGAGTCAGGACTCAGGAGTGAGGGCACGCTGAGTTTAGCTGACTGTGGACGCGTCTTGTGAAACGCAAGTGCCACAGCAAGTTCATGTGGTCGGAAAGTCAAATTGGTTAGTACTTTACCTCTTTTATTTTTTATTTTTTTAATAAATTGGGACCCACTAGTCAAATTCACTTCAAACCCACTTCTGAGCTCTGGTCCACTGAACTATCTGTGATCTATCTCCCTCTCTTTTACACTCACATTTTAAAATCCCATAGCCGTTTTTCAGTTATTTCATTTTCATGTATATAATCTTTCATATCAAACAAAATTACATACATCATACCTACAACACCACCGTCCACACCCACACACTCTCTCTATAAAACCCATTCACCACTTCAGTGTCACGATGTGTGAGACAGAGTGTAATAAAACTATAGAGACACCCGTCCACACAAAAACAAGCAAAGCTAGGCTCTCTTGAGAGAGAGAGAGACTAACCCACAAAGAAGAAAAACAAATGAAGCTTGTTTTTGGAGCTGTTCGTCCATGCACACCAACTATATCAAAAAACATAGTGGCCACCATGCACTACTACTATGCCATTGCCAACAACAATAATAAACGTAGCAGCAGCTGTGAATTGATGAGAAACTTAGAAATCTCTTGCAGCTCACTCAAGCACGGTGCCTTAAAACGAAGCCTCGCAACTCAGTCAGCTAAGCTTGGAAAAAGGTGGATGGAATTTCAAGGACTCAACAACTGGGAAGGCTTGCTTGATCCTCTAGATGATGGCCTACGCAGCGAAATTCTACGGTACGGCCAGTTTGTTGAGGCAGCCTATCGTTCTTTTGACTTTGACCCGGAGTCCCCTACTTACGCCACATGTCGCCACCCCAGAAGCTCGCTTTTTACCCGGACCAGAGTTGGGGAAACCGGGTACAAAATCACCAAGAATTTGAAAGCCACTTGTGGGGTCCAATTGCCACGTTGGATCGACCGGGCTCCAACGTGGATGTCCACCCAGTCAAGCTGGATTGGATACGTGGCAGTATGTCAGGATCAAAAAGAAATACAAAGACTTGGAAGACGTGACGTGGTGATTTCCTATAGGGGAACCGCCACGTGTCTAGAATGGGTAGAGAATTTACGTGCCAATTTGACCAATGTGGGTCCCAATCAAGTGGGGTCCATGGTTGAGAGTGGGTTTTTGAGTCTATATACTTCTGAGACTGCCACGTGTCCAAGCTTGCAAAAAATGGTGAGGGCTGAGATTGAGAGAGTCATCGAAATGTACGGTGATGAGCCACTAAGCTTCACGATCACTGGTCACAGCCTTGGTGCGGCATTGGCTACGCTCACAGCATATGATATCACCACCACTCGTGAAAATGCACCAATGGTGACTGTGATTTCGTTCGGTGGGCCACGTGTGGGTAACAAAGGGTTTAGGTCACAGCTGGAAAAGAGTGGGACTAGGATACTCAGGATTGTGAACTCTGAGGATGTTATTACTAAAGTGCCTGGATTTGTGTTCCGAGATGATGACATGGCGAGCAAAGAGAGTGTCCACGTGGCGGCTGGGATTTCAGGTTGGGTTCAGAAGTGCGTGGAAGACATGCAATGGGTTTATGCTGATGTGGGACAAGAGCTTAGACTTAGTAGCAAGGTCTCACCGTACCTCAACAAGAGGGATATGGCCACGTGTCACGACCTCAAGACTTACCTTCACCTTGTGAATGGTTTGTGAGTAAATTAATAGATTTATGCAACTTTGTATAGGATTTGTACATATACTGAGTTACTAGTGTAAAAAAGAAAGAAAGTATACTTGTTAATAATTCATGATTAGAATAGTTTGTTAAGTTTTGTTGAATGAGGCAAATTTTGACGCGTCTCTTGGTCATATATAGAGCTTGAGTTTGTAGATTATGGTACTATATAGTTTACCTTTTGATAAAGCAGAGAGATAAGGTTTTGTGTTTGTGAAGCATGTCCATATTCAATACCCTTTTGTGAGCGGAATTGGCCTAGGCCAAGCAAGGTTGATTCATCGGAACAAAAGTCTAATTAGATGTGATCATGTGAAAACAAAAGGATAGAATCCAAGATTTAGGCTTAGTTAGCTAGGGTTTGATTTGTCAAAAAGCTAGATTTATTTTGTGGTGATTTATAGTTTGGTAGGGCCATGATAATAAAATAAGTGGTGGTGATGTGGATCCAACCATCAATATAAAGATGACGCAGGTATGAGGCGGATTTCTTATCCTTTGCACCTACTCTCATTTTGAGGTGGTTCCTTCTTTTTTCTTTTAATCTCTGCCCAACTCTAACGGACACCTGCATGTATCAACCCATTCCGTCAAACATAATTTTTTATATATAATTTATTAAAACCTGATTTAAAATATCTCATTCAATAAATTAAAACTCTTAAAATATTTATTAAAAAAAAAAGTTATAACATTACAAAATCTTATTGAAGAATAACAATACAACATTTCAAGTAATAAAAAATACAAAAACAATTCAAACATAACAATACAATAATTTAAAAAAATAAAAAATAAATCTTAAAACATAAAACATAAAAATATAATTTCCTTATAAAAAAAACATCAAAAGATATCATGAATTTAAAGTTTAAAGGTTAAAGTACATTTTAGCCTAATTAAAAAAACCAATAAAAAATGTTTTTTAATTTTTAAAATATAAACATGGTGGATACGGCATAGGAGTGGGGAAAAAAAGTTAACTCCCATCCCTGCTTCTATGGGCATAGCCGCGTAAGCATATTGTCGAATCACGTAAATTCTCTGTATATTTTGATTTCTCTCTTCCCTCTTCTTTAATCTTGCATAAGTTGCTTCTTTCACAACAAAAGAACCATAAAATTTATAGCATAATAAACTAATCAAGGACATTATGAATGGAAATAAAGGGATAGCCAAAGACCTTCTCTTGTGCTTTGTTCCATGTATCTAATGAGCCCTTTTTAAGCAATCTTTTTGGAGGCAATATTCACACGATTAAAATTACTTGAGGCAAGTATCAGCCGTCTTAACCACGAGGGGAAATTTCTTTTGTATCTTCTAACCATTATGGTTGTGGGAGATAGTGATTCCGTTCTTTCATCAAACTCTTTGGTTCTTAATTAAGACATAATATAGGCCAATTAACATTCATGATTAGAAGTAAAATGACATAGATCCATTTCAACAAAGTTATTTTTAATTAATGATTTCATAATATAGTAATTAACAGCTCTCCAATCTAGGCTTATAGGTGAGATTAATTATTGGAAGAAAAAATAGATGACACGAGTATCACATAAAGAAATTTCGAACATTCCAAGAATAGAATCTCTGCCCTACAATTGACGGCAAGGAAATTTATGGGACTTTTAGGCCAAAATGACAAACAGTGATAAGAAGTGTGTAAAATATGCTTAGATGGGTGCATGGTGGACTCGTCTGAGAAATCGATGTCATATTTGTACTTTTTGGACTGACCATTTGTGGGTACTCCGATTCATTGAATATAAGCTCTGCTTCAGCCTTCAGCAAAAAGAGTAAAAGCACTGGTTCTGAATTACCTCTATATGGAACCTCTTGAATCATGTGTTTGAATCTTATAATTAATACCTCGTTTTAACTCCTACTCTGCAAAAGAGTTTGTGCAGTTGTAGCTAGCTAGTTCAACTAGGTGCCTGTTTGCATAATAAACAATGGGATTTTATAAGGCCCTACTTTGCAGAGGTAGAACTTTAAACCACCCTCCCAAACATTATATAATTCTGAATTTGCACGTTGTAAAGAACCAATAGTAATCCTGAACAATTAAAGATTTTTTTTTCTTTTTTTATTTTAACTAAAATTGGTGAAACTTTTTGAATTTGTCACTATAGACTAGAAAAATTTTTTGTTAAAAGAGTCGTAATAAAATTATACCTTGCAGTTTGTTTGTTTTCAAATATAAAATATTTTCAATGAAAACATTTTTAAGTGTTTGATGTGACATGTAAAATTTTTCAAGTACAAATCACAAAACTTGCTGATCTATTTAGAGCCTCCAATTTGGTGGTTTGGTGACCGATTGCCATCACCAATCTAATTGGAGCCACAGATTTGATGGCTGAAGTTGGTGGTCTGGTGACTAAACCGCAGACACCGGCAACCCAACCACCAAATGAGAGGGAGAGCTACTATTTATTTTTTGTAAAATATTATATTAAATTTTTTAAAATAAAATGTTTTACAATGTTTTATAAAGTATTTTACATTTAAAGGAAATTTTTTTCAAATTTAACCAAATTTTACAATAAAACAAATACAATAAAATGATAAAAATATTTTTTCCGTAAAACATTTTATAACAAAATAAACAACTGTAAAAGTAAATCTTGTTATACAATTACACCTTTAAATATATATATATATATATTTTTTTTTTTTGTGAAATCACCTTTAAATAATTTGTTATATGATATATTAGGTTTTTTTTTTTTTTTTTAAATGGTCAAAAATAGAAATGAGTGGTACGCATGGACGGTCTAACTATGCGAGTAGAACGCGTTAGCTCCGTGGTGACTTTTTTTGAAGGAAAGGAATTGCTTGGAATGGAAACCAAATGCTTACACTTTTTTTTTTTTTTTTTTTTTGTGATGCCAGAAAAGAAGACCAAATGCTTGCTCTGATGTTGCACTGTTGGGAACGAATTAAAACTCTCTTCCAATTCGTTACGCAAAATAAGAACAATGTGGAAAATGCCACAATAAGAATGTGATAGATTTTCATTCCAAAACAAAAAGCCAGCAGCCCTTTTGTTAATGAAGCCCCACACAATCATTCTTTTTTTCTCATCATCCTCAAGAATCTTTTTTAGCACCAATACCGACAAATATAATGAAGCCAAAAAAAGAAAAAAAAAATCATAGAAATTAAACCACCTCCTCTGTTTTTTTTACTTGAATAGAAAAATGCAAGAGCTGTTTGTATAGGAAAATTTAATGGTCTACGAGTATAAATTTACTTGGTAACTTGAAAGATTAACCCATATCAATTAAAGACACCCCATCTAGCTGGAAAGAAATCAAACCCCACTTTGGTGTTTCCTTTTCTTCTTCTTTTTCATGTGTAAAGCTCTATCTTTTGTGTGAATCTTCAACCTTTTTTACCTTGGTTTTGAGGGAGATGATTTATAATCAGCTTGGTTTGAGGGGAGGGAGACAATGAAAGGTTGTTAAAACTGAGCCTAACCCAACTTGATTGGGTGCCCATGGGTGCTTGATATATAAAGCTATTTTCATGGATGCTTTCTTAAGAAAAAAAAAATATTTTTTGTTCATATTATTAATTTATTACTCATTAATTCACATGCTGGTTTTTTTACCTTTTGATTGTAATATTATTATTTCATCTGATTTTCTCCATATTTTATATGACACATAAATGACATGTAAGAATGAAAATAAATTTCATCTCCATCAAAAAAAAAAAATTTTAATAAATTTCATCTCCATCAAAAAAAAAAAAAATTTAATAAATTATATCTTTATTTTTCCTATTAATTTATGTGATGAAAATTAAATAACCATATGCTAGAATCATCATAATTATGCACAAGAGAAACATCGTTTCGTTTGAAAATTTTCAGATTTTTAATGGAACAAAAAGTTTATTTACATTCTAAACATATTGATTCAAAGACCCATGAATCTATTATAGTCATCTACACAAACCCCTTTTGTTACTGAAGCCCCACACTATCATTCTTTTTCTAATCATCCTCAGAATATTTATAGCGCCAATACCGACAATATAATGATGCCAAAAAAAAATTTCATCAAAGAAATTAAGCCAGGTTTGGTTTAATGTGTTTTTATCACTCATTACTCAGTTTTCATTACTCATCACTCAAATTTCATGAATCCCACTCCAACTTATGTTGTTTGGTTTAGTTTTTGTTCTCAATTTCCATAACTCGTTACTTAAAAGATTGAGTTAGAGTTGTGAAAAATGAGAACAACTTTTTCCGGTTTTCGAGTGATGAAAATTGAGTTAGCATGGCATATTTCTAATTTTATTCAACTAAATGGGACCCACTCTTATGACTTGTCACTTCAAGTCTGATCTCTCTCTCTCTTTCATTGTCATCTTTTTTCTTTTCTTCAAACACATAGCTCTCTCATCTCCTCTCCTCACCAAACCTCCACAAACCACCACTCACTGCTATATGAGCATCACATGCCACCACCATGAGCCATCGTGAGATAGCTCTCACTCGAAGGTCATTTTCAGTCTCGAGTCTCTCGGTTCAAACTCAACCCAAGTGGGCCAAAACTCTTAAGAGCTGTCATCGCCACTATATCCACCAGCAGTGGTTTCTTGCTCTCTCACATTTAGCTTTTCTCTCTAAATTGAATCACCATAGTCGAAACTTCAAGCTCCACCCTCCTTTTGATACCCTCTATATATCTCTTTTATTTTCTTTCTATTTATTTGTTCAATTTTCCCTTTTTTCTTCGGGTTGAAAGTTTCTTCCTTTGTAATTGTTCATGGGTTTGGGGAATTGGTTGATTTAGGTTATAAGGGTTTGAAATATGGAATTTGGATTTGGATTTAGGGTTTCAGAAGAAAAAATTTTTGTTTTGGGTTTTGTGGTTTGTTTCAAAATGGGTATCTATGTGTATTAATTTAAAATGTAGCCTTGTGATGTGTGTGTACATATGAACTAATTGTATAGTGGAACATGGAATGATCTACTTGTGTTTGATCCACTTTCCTTCCTTTTACTTTTCTTGCTTTTTTGCTATGCCCCTTTATTGTTTGCTTGACATTTTTAGAGAGAAAAATGAAAGAGTGGAGAGAGAAAATATCACGTGGGTAAGAGCAACAAGAAGAGTATTGTTACCATTTTTGAAAAACATACTTATGGGTTCCACCTTTTTGAGTTAAACTTGAGTTTTTAAGCTGAAAACTAAAGCCAATATTTGAGCCAAACACATTGTTGAGTGAGTTAAGAGAAAAGTAGAGAATACAATACGAGATATAAGTGATGTTTCTCTTCTATTTATTTATTTTTTCTTCTTCTTCTTTACTTGAAAAGAAAAATCCAAGAGCTGTTTGTATGGGAAAATTTAATGGTCTAGGCAAATAAATTTACTTGGTAACTTGAAATTCACCCATCTCAATTGAAGACACACATCATCTAGAAAGAAATCAAACTCCACTTCGGTATTTCCTTTCCTTCTTGTTTTTTTTTTTTTCATGTGTAAAGCTCTATCTTTTGTGTGAGTATTTAACCTCTTTTTTACCTTGGTTTTGAGAGAGATGATTCATAATCAACTTCGTTGGAGGTGAGGGAGATAATGAAAGGTTGTTATAAATTAAGCCTAACCCAAAATTGGGTGCCCATGGGTGCTTGATATATAAAATCTATTTTCATGGGTGCTTTCTTAAGAAAAATATATATATTTTTTCATATTATTAATTTATTACTCATTAATTCACATGCTGGTTTTTTGACCTTTTGATGGTAATATTATTATTTCATGTGATTTTCCCCATAGTTTATGTGAGGAAAATGCATGAACCATATTCTATATGACACATAAATGACATGTAAGAATGAAAATAAATTTTATCTTTATTTTTCCTATTAATTTATGAGATGAAAATTAAATAACCATATGCTAGAATCTTCATTACCATGCACGACAAAAAACATCATTTCATGTGAAAATTTTCATATTTTTAATGGAACAAAGTTTATTTACATTCTAAACATATTGATTCAAAGACCTATGAATCTAATTTAGTCATCTACACAAAGCCCTAAATTAACACATATGCGATCATGACTTAACAAATCTATTTCAAGAGACAAATCTATGACTATCATAAATCACTTATTAACACATATCATAACTTAAAAGGTTAAAGTTAAGACAAGACATTTTTCATTTTTTTTTTTAATTTTCAATTAATTAAACTTATCAAAAAATATCTATACAAAAAACATAATGCAGAGTAATAAGGAATTAGGAATAATTACCTATGGACATGCATGGCTCCTCCAACAATTACCTATGAAGCTGAGATATCCTTCAATCTTAAGCTTCTCAAACAATTTATATGACTCATAATCTTACTAGATATGTTGGTCATATCATAGATTTTTCGGTATGGATATGAAGGATGTTTTTTCACGCCTTAATGTTGTAATTCTAGCCGATACCGGTTAAGTTTATTAATAAAGGTTTTCAGCATATTCTTCAATAATGGGTTCGATTATTGGGCTTAGGCTCATTCACGACAAAAAAAAAAAAAAAAAAAAATAGAGTTCAATCGAAGTTTAAATTAGGGTAACTAATGCCCAACCACAAGACATGGAACTTGAATTTTATTACATGGGTTGGGGCTATCTAAGGGAATGTTTTAAAGGGCCTTTACATGTAGGTAAAGGTTGGCTTTAAGGTCACCCACGAGTTAGGATGTTGTACCTCACAACTTGTGATGCAAGGAGTATCTTGTTGGTTCAAATGATATAATTTTTCCTTCAATATACCTACTCAAGAGGGTCAAAGACTCAAATGATACAATGTAATGATGTGGTAGGCTCGCCTTTGCGATTTGTGACTACTACTAGCGGGCTTTCCGGCTAAGCATGCAAAATCAACTCTATTTACAAAATATACATATGCATGCATGAACATACCAACAATGACATTTATGAAAAGAAAATAACATCCAAGTGTAACATAGAAGAAATTTTTGACATTAAATCCTATACTTGGAGTCTAGCTCTCAACACACCCATAGAGTTGTGATTGTGAGAACTATGACCCGAAATGCAAGGTCAAATGGGTCTTAAAATGCTTACTCAATATAGATGCCTTAGAGCAACCGCATCAGTTAGTGTAAAACTTTCCTTCTATTTTACACTAAAAGCTTACTTTTTTTTATTTTACACACCCATTTTTACAAAATACTCACATCAGTTTATCTATTCTATCCTCTATTTTATTTAAATAATCATTTTTCTCACTTTTTTATTATTTTATCTCAAACTCTCTCTCTCTCCACTCACGAGACTCTCTATTCCAAACTCCTCTCTAAAACTCCTCTCTATTCTAACAAACTCACTCCTCTCTGAAACTCCTCTCTATTCCAAACTCCTCTTTGAAATTCCGATCTAAGCACGACGCCAATCTATTCCATCTGAACTCTGATCCAAGCACGCCGATCCGCCACAAACGCAGATCTACAAGCGCCAATCCACTCTCTTTATCTCTGTTGGTGTGTCCGTGTGTGGGTGTGTTTGATTTTGTGGTGTTTGTGGTTGATTTTGTAGTTTTTTTTTTTTTTTTTTTTGTGGTTGATTTTTAATTTTGTGTCTGTGGGAGTGTGTATCAGAGGAAGAACCAAATGATGAGGGCGTTGATTTTGCAGATGGAGAAGAGAGAGAAAAAAAGAAGCGAAATTAGAAATTATTAAAATAATGTATAAAAGAGCTACAGTAACCGTGCATATATGCACGGTTACTGTAGCTCTTGTGCATTTATGCACAATTTTACATCCACTGATATGAGTGTTTTTTTGGTCAAAATGTGTAAAATGAACTACTTTTGTATTTTGCAAGATTATCCATGAACTGATGCGGTTGCTCTTACCCTTTATATTCAGGATTTCATAATTTCAAGTTGCCACTTCATTATTTATCCCTAATTATTTAAGGATAAAATGAAAGAAAAATAAAAAGGGAATAAAAATACATCTTTAATTATCCTGATGACCTATGACTGGTCCCAATAAAAAAGGAAGACAAACCAGCTCTGATTGATTGGTTTTCAAAAGATTATGTAATTTTTCATTAAAAAATAAAATTAAAAAAAAAAGTATAAAAATTACATGGTTTTTTTCTCCAAATTAAAAACTAAAACAACTACACCCCTTTCACTCTAGTTAATTACATTCCTTTCAAAATGGAAAGACACTACTCTTTTTTCTTTTTCTTTTTCTTTTTTTGGGTAAATAAGAATTTAATTAAACAAAATTAAGGATTATAAAGTCTCAGGTATAATATACTCCTAGTATCCAAAAATAACTGATACAAAATAAAGCGAGGAAGTACGATACAAAATAAAGCTATCACTACTAAAAGATTTCTCTTTAGCTAAAAGGTTCGTACATTGATTCTTTTTGCAGTAATATGGTAAATATGGACTATCTCAAAAAACTTGAGGAAAAGTCTATTATCAAAAATTAAGGTAATGAGATGAATCAAATAAAGCATAATGTGATGTGAAAATTGTAACAACTTTTAGATTGAATTGGAACACTACTCTAGATATAATGGAAAGACCCATCTTGCCTTATCCGATTATTTATCTCCTAAAAAGTAATGACCAACTTTAATCTCATCAGATAATTTCATAAAGGTCATGTCCAATACAAAATAAAAAACACGTGAGGTATGAATAAAAAGGAAACTGAAGAAACTCATCAAGAAAAGGAAAGAAAAGTATGATATGACAAATACTATGCCTTTCAATAATGGCAAGAAAAGAGGCTCCTCTCCTCCCTACTTTCTCCTACACTACAGGTCGTGTCAGAATATATAGTGTACTATGATATGATACTATCATAGCTAGCTTGATTGCCCTACTTCATCGTACGCCAGGTACATACAACAACATAGGTCCCAAAAAGTTACTGTGGGTATGTTATCATTTTGGACTATTATATTTTATAATTGTTTTCATTCACAAAGAAAGTGTCAAAATAGTGTAGAAACGGCGACTATAGAAATCTTTTTCTAGGGGAATCGATAAAAGGATATATTTTAGAGAAGAGATAAATCCTGTCGTGTGCGACTATCTTTCTTATAAATTTGTCCATATTAAATAAAAGATAAATTATTAATTCATTTGGTATATTGTTTCATAATATTATGAAGAGTTGTGTTAACGAGCATCGCATGGTGCCCGTTAACCACAGAATTTTTTTACTTTTTCTTGACACAATCATTGTCTTTTTTTGCAATTTATGTCATTTTTTCAGTTTTGTAGGTATCATTTAGAATTTTTTTGACTTTTACTAACAAATTTTTTTTGTCTTTTCTACACTTAACCAACACCAGCTGGTTAACATTCTCCTGGTTAACATTCTCCTATTATGAATATACTAATTATTGTTATTAAGAAGAAATCTTGGAAATCGTTCATTGTTTCTAAATATAATAAACATATTTATTATTGTTGCTAAGGGAATTTTAATTATTATTGCTCAAAATTCTTTTATCTATTAGTTTGTCTTTACTCTTTACAATTCTTTTATGTAACAATTTAACTTAACTTTGACAATTATTGTTCTTTGTAATTGTATTAAGCGTGTGTTTGGGTCTTGATTATAAGCCAACTTACTACTTTTTTTCCCTACTATTTGCGGGTCTTATGTGAGTCTTTACTTCTTTTATATTTTTTATAAAAAGTTAGATAAGTTGTTCCCATACGCATACTAAGAAATTTTTTGTTGTGTTAACATTTGCTTTTGTCTTCACTCAATCACTCTCAGCCTATCCCACGCCTTAGTCTTCACTCAACAGATAACAAATTAAAAGCATATTCAAATTCAACAACTAATATTTATTTTCAAGGTTTTAGATCAAATTGGTTTATTATTGGTTTTTTTCTTTGTTTAAAAATGTCAAAATATTGGTAAGAGGATCATATTCAAGGTTATTATGGTTGTGATTAAAAAAAATTAGGGTCAAAGTGTTCAAAATTTTATTTTAGAGGGGTCAAAATAAAATAAAAATAAAAATATTATATATATTTTTTTTGCCAAGTCAGAAGATTCATTTGAGCCCTTGAGCTATGGCTAGTGCCGCCCCTGACAAGCAGTGACAAAGATAAAAAGTATTAAAGTGAAAAAGTAAAAAGAAAAAAAATTGAGGCAAAATCTATTACACTGTGTAACTAATAACAATCCCCAAAAATTTTAAAATGTTAAAAAAGTTTGGATTTAAGAATTGAGATTAAAAGTAAACTTTTCAAGTTTTTCTCTCATCTATTAAAAGTGGTATTATATAGTGTAATAGTCCTAATTATTGCATCATATGTCAATTCATTTTGCATTCAAAAGAGTATCAATGGGGGCATTAAGATATTTTTGTTCACTTTTACTTGGTTTCTTCGTTTGCCTTTACTATCTATAATAAACACATACACGCAGAGACACACAGCTTCTTCCTTTAATTTTAGTTATTTATTTATTTAAGCTTTTATATATAGGCATGTAAAATTGATGCTTTATTATTTAAAGTATCATTAATTAGTTTTTAAAAAAATATATTTTTATAGTTTCTATAGGGTTAAGGGCCTAAATCATATATTAGGCCTTGGGCCTTGGCCGAGAGCGTGAGTAGGCTGAGAAGGAACGAATGGTAATGAATGGTTCAGACTCAGGACTTAATGAACAAGATACAAATGGGAAGATGGTCTGAGGAGGAATATCTCCTCAGATATGATAAATAGAGCTCAAATTGGTATTCCAACAATCAGGGTGATCTTCCAAGAAGTTCCAGTGATAGGGACGTGCATCATAAACATACAAGAAGGAGGGGAACCCAAAAATATCTAAGGGAAAACTGCTACCACCGCATTGAATACACTATAGCTACTTTTCTGGCCGCATTTATGTGGAGAAGACCCATAAACAGTGCTGCCTTGGCTACCACAACTCACAGAAAGCCAAAGAAAGTGTCTGATGGGACAGGTACTCAAGTAAAGGCTCAAATGATCAATAAGTGTAGGATCAGATGGTCCAAAAAGAGATATATAATATAAGAGACCCTCTATGAGGGGGTGATCAGAAAAATAGAGAGAGAACACTGTAGCCATCAAAATTATACTGGCATTCTATTTAATTGGTTTATATGAAGACTTACCTCCTCGGACAGTGAATTGATTGAGATCAGTGCTTCTTGTTTTTGCTTGATCATCATCTAAATCCATACTAGCCGTTGTCCAATTCATTAGGGTCTAGTTCTTCAACTCACTCTCTACAAATTTATTGTACTAGGCTCACTGGGCCAAGATCCCATACATTTTAGGCTTGGGTTGCAAAACGTGGCCTTACAGTTTCTAAAACCGTTATTAATTATACTCTAATAATACAATCTCTAATTTATTTAACAAAAATGTTTTGATTAAAATATTTGAAGAATATTAATAATAATTAATCTAATTAAAAACTTTGATTACAAATTTTATATAGTTGGTATTATTAGTTTATAAACTTTAATATTTAAGATTCAAAGTTATTAAAAAAAATTATGGGCAAGTCATTTATCATTGATGCATATTTAAGTGGGAAAAATAAAATCAAAATCCAAAAGTTATTCTCAATCATTTATATCCCAAGTGTTGAAACTTGAGTAATGCTAGAGATACAAACACTTTTACAAACTGCTGATGTGGTGGTAGTTATTGGTAAATGAAAAAGTGATGTTAATAGTGGGCCTAAATGAAAACCAATAAGAAGCTGATCACATCAACAGTTTGTAAAAATATTGTAAAATAGTTTGTGGATGTAGCATTGCTCTTGAAATTTATATTCTAATCTCCTAAATTATGGGTCACACACACACACACACACACACACACACACACACACACACACACATATATATATATATATATAGGGTTGGATTCAAGTTACACCTGTTGTAACTCTAAGTAATGTTACACTACCCAATAGCTGGTTATAGAATTCATATTTTGAGAATCCCACCGTTGAATTACATGTTCTATATGTTCTTAACATGCATGCCAATTTTCATACCAATCAGATGTAATTTACCATTCAATCCATAAAGTGATCTTTTATGTATTATTTTAAACTACAAAAACTTGAATTTAAACAATTGATTGATGACATGGCCATTGATCTTTGATCATCTTTAAATTTTGCAAGCATGAAGAATATATGAAAGATAATATAATCTAACGGTAGGTTTGTCAAAATTCGCATCCAATTAAAAAATATTAAGTGGTGTAACATTTCTTAAAGTTACATCAAGTGTAACTTCAACCCAACTCACATAAGATACGAATTTTGACAAACCCACCGTTAGATTACATTATTTTCGTATATTCTCCATGTTTGCAAAATTTCAAGGTAATCAAAGACTAATAGTCATGTCATCAATCAATTATTTAAATTCAAGTTTTTGTAGTTTAAAATAATGTATAAAAGATGACTTTATAGATCAAACGGTAAGTGACATCCAATTGACATGAAAATTGGCATGAATGTTAAAAACATACAGATCATGGAATTCAACGGTGAAATTTTCAAAATATGAATTCTATAACAAGTTATTGGGTGGTGTAACATTACTTAGAGTTACACCATGTGTAACTTGAACCCAACCCATATATATATATATATATATATATATACATATAACTTGTTATAAAATTCATATTTTGAAAATCTAACCGTTGAATTACATGTTCTATATGTTCTTCACATGCATGCCAATTTTCATATCAATCGGATGTTATTTACCATTTGATCCATAAACTCATATTTTATGTATTATTTTAAACTACAAAACTTGAATTTCAACAATTAATTGATGACATGACTATTAATCTTTGATCACCTTAAAATTTTGTAAGCATGGAGAATATTTGAAAATAATGTAATCTAACGGTGGATTTGTTAATATTCGCATCCAATTAAAAAATATTGAGTGGTGTAACATTATTTAGAGTGACACCAATATAATATTAAGGAAGAATTACAACCCAATAGAAGAATTCAAATAATTCCTCGTATTGCGAGCTTTATAGGATTTGCACAAGAGAAATGCTAAGGATACCAATTTTGGCATAACTTTGTACCATAACTCGCCACATAACAAATTGTAATTGGTAAGGGTGTGTCCCCCACATGGCCCACTAACACATCCTTACCAATCACAACTCGCCATGTGACGAGTTGTGGCATAAAATTGTGCCAAAATTGGTATCCTAGCATTTCTCTTTGCACAAAGGCTGGCCGAGAAGGTGGGAAGAGTCTGCAGCAAAAAAGGAGCAAAAAATAAAAGCCATAGTGAGCTGGCCTAATGCATATCTGTGTGACTGTGACAGTGAGTAGTGAGAAATCTAAAATATATGACTGACTTGGGTCCCATATTTAGGGGTGAGGGATAGCATTAGCATGGTTCTCACCTAATTTATCCACTCAACTTTATTGTGAATTTGTGATTGCTACAGCCTACAGCCTACTTTCCGACCAATGAGCCGGAGAGAAATTCCAACATGGTAATAAGTGTTGATTTGTGACATCTAATGAAATTTCATGAGCTACAAAGTTTCAAATTTCTTGAGATAAATGGACACTATAGTAAAGTTATGTTGCTACATGTGACACGAGTCACCTTTTATTATCTACATTTTACATAGAAAAAAATAATTACAGAAAGGAGAACATCAAATCTCAACAAAGAATCACTATTTTTTTTTCTATTTCTTATGGTAATTTTGCATTGCTAGGGGCTTCCCAACCTTACAACTAGGGATGTTCAAGCCACGCGGTAAGCCGACCCACTAGTGACCCACCACACCAGTCTAAATTCAAACTGCCTGCCACCCACAAAATCCAACAACGGTGGGTTGTTGGCGGATTTCCTCCTCCAAAACCTGAGCCACCCGACCTGACCGTGAAAATTAATAATCTAGCGACATCCAATGTTTTTCGATAATGAATCAATTGAGATCCACCATATTTGACGAGAACTCTGCTAGATCTGGTGAGATCCACCAAACTTTGATGCATAATTAGTCCCATTCGAACTGAATGCCTCGCCAGTTAGTAATGGGTCTAAAACTCCTTAACCAGATTTGGTTGTGTCAGTTGCGAGTTGGGCATAAACCCAACTTGTGAACACTCCTACTTACAAGATTTTTCAGTAAATCATGAAAGAAACAACATGAAAAGAAGTATTCTTCTTTTGCTTGGTTATCCAAATTGGACAAAAATAATTTTAGAAGAGAACTTTTACAAATAATTTTTAAAAAATAAAATATAAAAAAATCAAGGAGTGGACGGTTAGAGCGAGTAGGACATTTCCTATGCTGCGCCGCCATTTTGAATGAATAGTTGAATACCCCCAAAATTTTGTGTTGATGTTGAACCATCATCAAGGACTCTTAATAGGTTAAAGATAGCTCCAAAAATTCAACCCCTTTTACGCAAAACAAAAAACAATGTGGAACATGCTACAAAAAGACGCAATCTTTATTTGAGTCAGAAAATCAGTATTGTACAACGACTTCACTCGCACTGCCCTTTTTTTTTTTAATAAATCCATATATGGATCTCATATTTCTGACAATAATAAGTCTTCATCCCCATCATTATCAGAATCTTTGAGGACCAATGCAAACATTTCTGTGACCCCAAAAATTGAGCAAATTAAAGTGCAAAAGGAGTATAGGCCGTGTGTACTTTGTAGGAAGAAAATTGAGGCTTGGAAGGTCGGTGGTCTTCTCCTAATAATATTAATAGGATATTTGGGAGATATCGGCTATCCTCAAACTAAGGTCACCCTTGCATATAGCATATATAATATCATTGATACCTGACTTCTCTCTAACATGTACGTGTCCTCTTCAATCTTGATGTGTTCTTTCTTCTAGATACAACTATTGCTTAATTTATCAATAACCTTATCTAATAGGGTCTTATAAGGTGATGGGTTCCATTATAGGAAAGTCAGAAAGTGTGGTCATTATAGAACTTCCACCCTGTGCTTTTTGAGATGGGAAAACATCATCACTATAATGCTGAAATATCAAATGGTTGAGTTACACCTATGAGGGAGTAAGGGTAATGTGCAAAGACATCGTTTTACATGCGAAATATTATATATAATAACCATACTTTCACATCAAATATTAATATTTTACATATGATAAAAAGAATGTAAACATGATATAAAATAGTGTGGACACTGTTAAATGTGAAACAATCACTACTCTTAAATATAGTGGGAAATGTCGGTTATGGTTATGGAATAAATCATTTAAAACTCAAAACTTTTTTTTTTCTGCTATCTTCATTTTCTTTCCATAGGTTTTGAGCATTTAAAAATGTTCATAAAATAAGAAAGATTTTCTTTTTCTTTTTTTCTTTTTAATGAATTTTGACATATAAAAGATACAATAATAGTAGTGTATATGTCAACAAGAAATATAGTATATCCATTCCAAGGTAAAAATTGTGATCGTAAAAGAACCATATGCAAAACCTGGTAAAAACTGATTGAGTGAATCTTTATAATAATTTAAAAAAAAAAAAACACTAAAAGCTATCAATAAACTGACTGATTGGCCAAATTAAACTACTCACTTAAAATTTAAAACCTCTGAACTCAAAATTAAATGGAAAAAAGGTTTTACTACTAAAGACTTCTTGGGTTAAAAAAATGTTTTTTTATCATATATTAATCTTTTTTTTTGGCATATATTCAAAAATATAAATATTATGTCAATAACAATTCAAGCAAAGGTAAATCAGTTTACTTAAAACCAATCTTCCTTCGAGTTGATGTTGAATACAATTTTAATAATTATGATAAAGAGATAAAATTTTAAAAATATATATATTGGTGATTTTGGGTGTGTATAGAATTCGAACTCAAGACTCTTATTTGACAATAAGAGACTTTACCAATTAAACTGAAATTCACAACAAATTATACTATATAAACCTTAAAAATAGATGTTTCAACTTTTAAAAACAAAACAAAAATATATTTAACAAATTAATTTATTATGGTATTGTTCTAACACTAACCATATTTATTATCATGCCATTTTTTTGTAGTACAATTAGTAATACTGTTATCATTTTCTTTAAATTTTGATATTAGTAGGTGTTTAGGGCCAAAAAAGTTGCGAAGTTTGATAGGCTATGGCACACCAATGAGTAGGTCCATCCCAAGCTGCCCATCACAACTATTAAAAGCCATGCTCAAGCCTGCACTCACTTTCTTGCTTGGCATCATGGGTAAAGTTTCGCCGACCCACATGTCGAGAAATTATAAGGTCCTCATGGTGGACAAGTGATGTAGTCCATCATTCCAATAAAAGACTCTCACTTGTTTAAAATTGTGGAGTTTTAAATAAAAACTGAATGTTGACTCAGCAATTTTAAATAGGTGAGTCTTTTACTAGAATGGTGGACTACATCACTTGTCTACCATGAGGGCTGTATAATTTCTCCCACATGTCATACCTAACACCTGAATTTTGAAGGATGGGAAAATCACATTAAAACTCAACACTAGGCTCAGACTAAGGAATGATCTTCATATGCCTCTAACCCTGTCAAAATTTCTACCCATAATTTGCCTCTAACTGGACCGTCAATAGTACCACCAAGAAAAAGAGCACGTAGTTCATCTGGAACTCCGAGACCGACTTCCACTTTAATTTTTCTTCCACCTACATTTCTGTAGTTTATGTTTTCGCTGTTTAGGTATTTTAACTAACCAACTAGGCCACAGACCTTGCATTTGTAGAGGCTGTAATTGGCTTTTCCTCTTGAGAGAAAAGTGATGCACAAACATGTATTAGGTTTTCCCCTTGAGCGTAGGTTGATGCACAAGGATGTATTAATACTGGTAGTTTTTGAGTCATGAAAGGCTACGGCCCAATCAGCATGTCCTACTTCCCCAATGTTATCAATTGTGATCAACATGGGAACTATTTGCAAATTCAAATGGACAAGTTCCTTGTATGATACATTTTTTTAATTACAAAAGAAAAAACATTTACCATGACAAAAATAAGGATATACAAAATGTCTATGTTTGCTTACTAAGCTTCTCTAGGTCTTTCAGTTGTGATTTCAATAGTGCATGCTCATTTCGCATCCTCTCAAGCCGAGCCTCAACCATGTACATCTCATCTTTAAGATGGTGAACTCGCTTCTCCAACCAAGCCATTGCTTCAGATGATCTTCCGCCTACTCCACCGCACATGCTAGCCATGTAATCAGCTTGAGGGTTCACATGGATGTGATGTGGTCTTACTAGTAGCACAACAATGCTCAACTGCAGTGACAAAAAAATATTATATAATAAAATAAACAAACTGTGACCCTGTCTCATGGAGTAGAAAGGTTTATCCTTTTGACCCTTACAATTAAAAAAAAAAAAAAAAGAGTATGGTTGCTACCTAAAATACTATAGAATAATTAAATTCAAATTTGGGTGAACGCTGAAAAACCACCAGGTTGATTATTTGTAAGTCATACACACACCAATCAATTTTGAACCCACAACCTAACATTAAACCAACCTGAAATAAGAAATTTTAAAAGCCTATTTCAATGCTGGGAAAAATGGTTCAACAATTAAAAAATAAATAAATAAATGGTTTCGTGAATGCTATAAACACTATATGATATCAAATGCTAATCCAGGCTCTTTCATAATTGATTAAAGATGAATCACTTGCTGTATGCACTGTTAGTAACTGCTTCATTAATAGCAGTGAGATTCTTTGTTTTCAAAACAGAATGATTTGGACATAAGATTGTGCCTCTACAAAGGATAAAGTAGACACAAATTCCAGGAATCAAATATATACTATCCGAGTAAGATTTGGAATGTTATTGCGGCCAAAATATCTGCAACAGCCCCCTTGAGACCCCCTACCGAATGATCTCGATAACATTCAGAAGAATGCTTGACCAAAACATGTTAATTAACTAGTCAGACTAAAATTCATTAATCCCAAAAGAATATTAACATACCAATTTGAGATATGTTTGGTCTGACAAACATCAAAAGGTGACAAACTATAAATAGTCCCAAAAACTTAAACTGATATGACATGGTGAATTTGATCAATTGACCATTATTTTCTAATACTCCCCCTCACATGTGGGCCCAATAATCACCCTCAATCCAACTAGTAGAATTTTTAATTTTTAAATGGGAGGTAGTCAAGTAGAGTGGAAATAGAGTTTATACTCGAGACTACTTGCTATGATACCATGATAAACTACAAACTTATTCCAAAAGCTTAAACTGATATTAAATGATGAATTTAATCATTTATCCACTGTTTCTAACAAAAGGAAACATATATATAGTGAAAATTCAATCTTGATGATTCTTCCTTCACAACCACAAAAAAAAAAAAAACAGAAGAAGAAGAAGAGACTACATCATTTCTTTTCCTTTTTCAAGAAGTCTTTAAGTCTTTAATGTCAAATTAATAGTGTCAGAGAAAATCAAAGCCGTTTAGACCGTCAATTCATTTCATTTTCCAAATATGAAACATTACCACAAATGAGGGTAAGAATTTTTTTTTTTTTTTTTTTTTCCCCTTAATTCTGTTTAGGATTTTCTTCAGAAGCTACTACAGTTGATCAAAAACAGGCCTGCATAATGTAATATATGCACATAAAATTCAACAAAGCACCTCCAGGAAAATTTAAGCTGGAAATCAGTCTTTTCTAGCTGTCCCAGCAAGTCAACCAAGATTAACCATATTTAATCCAAGAAATCCAATAATAAAGTTTAAACCTGCAAGGGCAGGTGTCTAATAGAAGTTTGCACAAGCTAAAAAACATGTTTAAACTATTGTTAAAACACCCAACAGCATATGTATCAGTTCTTGTAATAATTGGCAATAATCTTGTCATCTGGCATCATCAAATTGCTACAATAGACTACACTCCTAGAGACTATCCCTTACCCATTGATAAGGAGCGTAAAGTGTAAATTGCAAATTCACAGTCCCAAAGGAACCAAATCATATCAAAGTAGTATTTATTTCTTGGAGAAAACTGCTCAAATTAAATTGATCAGATGACTAGCAGAAATGTAACAAGGCTTGAAAAGTACATACCTGCATCAAGAAAATCACTGCAAAGATGATAGCTGCAAGTACTGAAACATGGTTTTGACTTTTCAATGATCTTAACTTCAATATAAATTCTCCTAACCAAGATGCTAGAGGTGTAGCTTCAATGAGATTTTCTTGCAAGAGACGTCCAGCTTGTTGGTTAGCATTTGTGGAATCAGATATCCGTTGCGTTCTTATATGGTCACTTGACTCAAATGAACTTTTGAAGGATTCCCCAGTTTCTACTTCATCCTCAATATGAACTTCACCATTCTGTATCACATTAGCAGCAGCACCTCCCTCTGCTCCCATGAAATAAGGAGATGATTAGTTGAAATAAGTAAGCATCTCCACCAGGGCATAAAATATCATGCATTGGAAAAACTCTTGTATATACAAATATCTTCTAAGGCCCAACCTTCTTTGTTTTCAAGGTTCTTCTGCTTCAACAATTCATGAGCCTGAAAGAATAATGAATATACAAATTCTTAAGGTTGACATTATTGCACTTAATAAACTGCAAAATAAAAAACAAAAAATGTACAAAAATAAAACAGAAAGACAATACCATATCAATCCAGATCAAATATGCTTCTCGACATTCTTCAACAGTTGACTGCACTATTTTGCCTGTGACCACATACATCAACATTGCATCAAATCAAGTCAGTAAATCATGGTAACACTTCAATCAAGATAATAGACACACACCAAAAAAATATAAGTAAAATTAAAATTTTTAAAATTAAAAAATAAATAATAAATAAACACACAAACCAAAAAGGAAAAGAGATATATTTTTTTCCTATGAGTGTTCTAACATAAAGAAGAGAGTCTTTTAGCAAGCACATGTTCAAAATCTGCATTTTAACACAAACAAAAAAGCATTGTATTATAAGGTTTGTCAGGTGTACAAAATGAGAAAAACCCAAGACAGATTCAAATGCCTTAAGCATCCATGCTCAAACACCCTGACTAATCCAGCACACGCAATGCATTCAGGAACAAGAAAAAGGTTTTTCGCCTTCAGTAAAATGTGTGCACGCTCCTGAGATTTCAATTGACGTAAAAGAAAGTACTAATTTCAAGTCACTAACCAATAAAGTAGTTTGCTTAAAATCCTGTAATTGTTTATTCTGAACTTTCAACTGTCATATTTTATGTACTTCTGCTTCAGCTCGGGAATCTTATGTATATTACATCTAGGGTTGCCTTCTAAAAACTATATAACAGTTTCAAAACAGAAAACTTCTAAGAAAAAGGTAGTTAATTGATCTAAGATTTCATTTCATTTTTTTGTTTTTTTGAAAATTCACAGTTACAATGGGGGAGGGAGGGCTTGAACCCAAATGTCTCCATTGGAAATACCAAGAGATTTCATTTCAATTTTTAAATATTATTACATTGGTTCAAACTTTAGAATACATATAAGAAGTAAAAAAAAAAAAACCTATTTTTTAATGAAATTTAAATAAAATCACTCCTCAGTCAATTTAATTGTAGGGAACTAAATACAACAAACAAAGTATTGGCAGGGCAAACCTTTCCACACAGTTTTCTTGGAAAAGGCCACATTTACATATATACGCAAACTACAGCATTCTTTTGATCCATCAGCATCTCTTTCGACATCCCAAAGTCCCTAATATTGGACCAGGAAAAAAAAAGTAATATAAACTTAGTTACAATGTCAATGGATTATGGAAATCTTTCAGTAGAGCAAACAGATTACAATTAATAAATCAATTCACAAGAAGACGACACAACTGCACAATAATCACTTGATTGGTTGGCAAAAGGAAACCCGTATTAATTTATTAAAGAAGAAAGCTACTTAGATGTTTATAACATAGCTAAATGAGCAAGGTGTTAATATTTAAGCCTTCGGAGATTATTTCCATACAACTAATAGAGGACAGTAATCATTTTCTATGCACAGTATAGACCAAGGCGTAAAATATTCTGCCCTATTAATAAACCCACATATGAACTAGAAGCATTAATAGGAACCAAATAATTTAAAAAGATATTAAATAAAGAATAACTTAAATTGCAGTGGCATGCCATGCTTCACAGAACAGACAATCACATTATTGTAGTGCAGCTCCACAACCTTATTATTTTGTTAATAGTAGCAGTAACTAAGTAAACGAGATATGAATGTATTATATCACAATCTGTTTAATGCTGTTGTACAAGGCTAAAGAATACCTCCTTCATCTTTATACAGACCGACTCTAATATCTTACTCAACTATATATCCAAATATAGGATATGCCTAAAAGATGCAAACTAATACATTATGGGAAAGTAAGTTTCATAAATGTAAGGTAGATATGTCGAAATATATTAGATATAGCTTATACCTCAACACGGAAATAATCTGAATAAGGCACGTCACTGATTTCTTGTGATGTCTCCATAACCAAATGACTGGAGATGTAAAAGTGAGAATATCAAGAAAATAATATACAAATTGGTAAAGGCACCATCTTGGACTAGATAAAGTAACCTCAGATAAGTTACACCCATTAATTATAGAAAATAATAACAATAATAATAATAATAATAATAATAATAATAATAATTTACACCAAGATCTAAACACATCAAGGAATGAAAGAACTGATAAATATGGGCAAGTAATAAAAGCAAGTGAAGAGAAATAGTTCACTAGCAATTGCAATCAATCATGTCAGAACAATTAATGCAGTTCCCTACCCAATATTGTTTGGCTGAATTCACAAAAAAGAAATTTAAAAAAAAGTTTGGCTGGAAGGGGACAGATTAGAAAAAGTAATCAACTTGCTTTATATATACCTTAGCCAAAACAAGACTTCATCAATAAACAAAATGTGGTACTAGTATTATCATGTTCACATTCTTGCATCAATAATCAATCTCTACTCGATTCTAGTAATAAGTACTCTAGTGAACACACATCATAAAGGTCAATGATCAAATCAAGAAAAATTATTTTTTACAAGTTCTCTCTTCTCCCATACAGGAGGACCCTTGAGCCAAAGCTACCAAAACCATTAGGGCACGTTTGGTACACTGAATGGCGATTACATTAAGAATAGTAATCTTTATTACTGGGAATAGAAGATATTGTAATGGAATAACTATTACCATCTATAAGTTTGGTTGTTACATATGGAAAGCTTGTAAAAGATGATGTATAAGGAAAATTTATATTTTTTGAAATATATTAATTTTAAGACCTATTATACGCACCAAGGAATAGTTATTACATCCATTTTAAAGAGGAATAGCTATTATTCAATTTAAAGAATAGTTATTCCTTTGTAATAATTAATCCATGTAATAAAGATGCTATCAAATAACCAAATTGCTATTATACATGAATAGCTATTCCATTATGAGGTATGGCATGGAGACTGATGCTTTATGGAGAAGGGTTATTGAGGCAAAATATGGGAATATTTGGGGTGGTTGGTGTACGAAAAAGGTGACAAGTCCTTATGGGGTCAGCCTATGGAGATACATTAGAAGTGGCTGGTTGAACTTCTCTAAACTCCTTGTATTTGATGTGGGGGATGGTACTAGAGTGAAATTTTGGAAGCATGTATGGTGCGGGGATTGTACTTTCCAAGAGGCTTTTCCGAAGCTTTATTGTCTTAGTAGGTCAAAGGATTCCTCGGTGGCTGAAGTTATGGGTTGGTCTGCTAGGAGGTTTCACTGGAATGTGCAATTTCGTTGTCCACCACAAGATTGGGAAGAAGAAGCCTTTGATCAGTTTATGGGGCTGGTCTATTCTTCGACAGTGCGGGGGTTTGGCCCAGATAAAGTTTGTTGATAGCCTGCAAGGAATAAAGGTTTTGAGGTTAGAGGATATTATAGCTCCTTCTATCCTCCTAATCTTGTTTCCTTCCCTTGGAGAATGATATGGCACTCGAAGGTTCCTCCAAGGGTGGCTTTCTTTTCTTGGTCTGCTTCCTTAGGTAAGATCTTAACAACAGGCAACCTTCATAAAAGGCGTGTGATAGTGCTTGACTGGTGCTATATGTGTAAGAGTTGTGGGGAGTCGGTGGATCATCTTCTACTTCATTGCTCCATAGCTTGGGAATTGTGGTCTTTGGTTTTCTACTTGTTTGGTATTCAATGGGTTATGCCTCATACTATTCTTGAGTTGTTTGAGGCTTGGCAAGGAAAGTTTGCGCGACATCGTCACATTGATGTTTAGAAATTAGTGCCTCATTGCTTGATTTGGTGAATTTGGCGTGAAAGGAATGCTAGAAGCTTTGAGGGTTGTGAACGTTCTTTGTTAGAGATTAAGTCTTTTTTCTTGCACACTCTCTATGAATGGAGTGTGGTCTTTTCTCATTTTTCTTGTTCTTTCTTTCCTATTTTTCTTGACCGTTGTACTTTTGTTTCCTGATTTGTGCCCCCATAGTACATCCCAATGTACTCAGTTTGGCACTTTTTCTATTACTAATAATATTCTTACGTTACTTATCAAAAAAAAAAAAAAAAACTATACCATTACAAGAGCTATTACATCATACCAAACATACCATTAGTATTGTTGTCTATATATAAGCCTTCAAATCCTATTCCTCAATAGAGAAGAAATATTAATTACTTCTTTAACAAGGAATAGACTTTCCTTCCACACACAAAAAAAACCCAAAAAAGTAACCATGTAAACTTTCCTTCCACACCAAGAAAAGAAAGCCATTTATTCTAGCTTCCATACATAGAGTTTGAGGCATTTGTACTCGAACTCTAATCTCAAACAGTAATCATGAATTTAACTAACAAGTTAACTTGAATTTTGCAACTCCATCTTCAAACTCTCAACTCATATCAATTTGCCCATTTGTAGCTTAAAATATCCTCATATTGCAAAATATAAAGTTCCTAAAAATCGATTACATGATATGTTGCCAATTCAGCTTTCTTGTTTCTGCTTCAGAACAATAAGGAATGAAGATACAAGGTTATCTCCACCCTCTATCATCTGGAGCTGTTTACCAAGATCATAAGTTCTTGCTGAATATCCAAGTGATTTTAGGATTAATTGCCTAGATTTTCTGTACAATTTTGTGGCATAATATGGAATTACATACTTCTCAAATCCTGTTGTGCCCAGATTTCTGGCTTTCACACTGCAATTTTTAATTATATCTTTGCAGTTAATTGGGCAAAGGCTGATATTCAGCTTCCATTATGCCAACTACAACAAGCATTACTTGTAAAACATGAAATCTGGTCATCATGTTCTTATTGATCCACAGTATAAAAATTTATTTGCAATAGTTTGCATCTTCATGCATGTAAACAGGGATCTACTGCCAATTTAATAGTTTGATATTTATCCTCTTCTAGGCGTATTTTATGTTCAAAAACTTTCCATGAATCTATTGTTACAAAATTTTGTGTCATATATTGCTTCTATGGTATGTAAGACAGTCACAGGCAAATTTGGACTTCCATGTAATTATCACTCATATAACTACTCACAATTTCCCTATTGTATCCACTAATCAACTTTTTTCTCCAGCCATTCTACTACATCAACTTGAACAGGTTTTTCTTTTCAATACAATGATCAAATCAATAGTTCTCCAATTGGGTACTAACTGTGAAGAGGTGCCCTTAAAATAGGGAAACAAATACAGTTTATCTCACCTCTAGTAAAACTCATATAAATACTCTGTTGACTAGGAACTTTCTATAATATTACGTGCTCAACTTCCTTCAAAAGTGATCTATTTATTCAGGACCACGTTTGTTACATATGGCTCAATCTCATCCCAAGAATAACAAAGACAACCACAACCACAACTCCAACCCCAACAAAGGAATTATCATGATGACACTATTGATAAAGAAGATGGTACTGACTACTGATATGCAACACAGTAAAAGTAGCAATGAATTACTAATTTAACAACAAATTCAAGGTGTATTTTTTAACTGGAATAATCAACAGAACATGTTGGCTACCTGTTTCTATAAACTCGACATTTCTGGATCTCTTGGCAGCTACCAAACTTTGCACCTTAATGGCAAAACAAAATATTAATGCTAAAACACACTGGAATACAAGATAAAGAAAAACTTATAGAACATATTTTGGTGAGGAATAGCCAATGTGTTACAGAAGCATAGTTTACTGAACATTTAAATGAATTATTATAGATTGCTGAGATAAAAATAGAGGGGGGGAGGTCCAAAAACACACAAGCATACCAAAATAGACTTTTATTGGATGCTGAAATGATACATCACGGGCATGCCCATATTTTTCATGAGGATACCAAGAACTGCACCGAAATTCTGAAAAGAAAAACAAAATTCACATGAAAAACATGAAAAAATATCTGCCCCATATTCTTCAATAAGGAAACTAAAAAGATCACATTTGAATACGAAAATTTCATAGGAGCTCCGAGAAGGCTACCTTTATCTCCACATCTTTTATGAAATAATTCAGTACAACTAATAGCATCATCTGAGAAAAAGAAATTAAAGAAGTCCGCAACCTTTATCTGCAATTCATAAATTGGAGTTAACTTCAAACTAACCTAGCTATAATGCCACTGGCAATTGAAGCAAAGCTACTTTTAAACTTGAAAACATAAATTATAATTTCAAAAGAACAAGAAAATATAACAATACCGGAAACTTTGATTCAGCAACCCTTGTATAAAATTCTGGTACTGCAAGTCAAGTAAAAACAGCTCAAATAATCAGGACATAAATTACAACCATAAGCACAATAGCATCAAAAGTAGAAAAAGATCTATCACTTAATTTTTTTAAAATTTAGCTCATAAACAATACACAAACACAATTGCAATTGTCTGCATACACCACATCTGTGAGCTACTTTTCCATTGTATATCTTCCCCTGAAAATATAGATGTTCTGGCAACTTACATCCATAAAACACGTCATTCAAAGACACAGAGCAATCCCAAATAGTTTGTACAAATTATGAATTGTCACATCACAGACTTTGGGCCTAGTTAAATTCTGATAATTAGTTTCATTTCCAATTACATAGATAAAGCAAGCCAGCTCCTTTTGATCCCAATTCGTAGACTAAGTTACAAGGTAGTGATGAGCTACTTTCTCTTCTCTGATAAATGTGGCTACATACTAGTACAGGGAGCGTGCAAGAGACTAAAAATTACAACAACAAAGCCTTAGTGCCAATTTTTGGATTCGGCCACATGAACTCTTTTTCTTTCATTCTATTCTATTTAAAGTCAAACTCTTTGTTACTTCCCTAATTGACATGTCCTTTTTTATTACTTTTACTAATGTTATTTTTGTTTTCCTCAACCTTTTTTCATTCCCTCGACTTAGATTAATTTACTCTTTCTTACCGGTACAGTAATCACTCTCCTCTGAAAAAAACTACTAGAAGATCTATAAAAAAAAATTGATAAGTTTCTAGAAGATCTAAAAAATTAAGATATAAAATTATGAAGGTCTAGAAATTTCAAAATTGATGAAGAAGATAAACTACTAGTAACTGTCAGCCAGTCAAGCAACAATCTTAAAAACAGAATTGTTGGCCAAGCAACACAAGGACAAACTTTTAGGCCAGGATATGAGATTGAGGAACTGTAATTCAAACTGAAAAGTGGTAGCAAAAGCTGCAAAACTATCACAATATTAGAATGATAATAGAACTCTAGAAATTAAAAAATGGGCTCAAATCAGGCAAGTGACACACCAAAGCAACAATCCTAGAATTCAAGAATAAACTCACTCTTTGGGGCATCAAAATTTTCCTCCTTCCATGTCCAAGTCTTCTTTGAAGATGAAGATTCAGCATTTGGAAGTGGCTCTGTATCCTTCTCTACATTATCTTGCTGCTCAGAAGCTATTGCTGACACTGTCTCATCTTCAACATTTAGAGGAAGCGAATCATTCATTACAGGAGCATCCTTATTCCTGATTCACATACATGCAGTAGAGCCTAAATGAGACACTCAAAGAAAACAATAATCCACACTGAAGTATCATGATTATTGCTCATATAAACACCTGTCAGTAGAATCCAATTCATTGGCTGAGCTTTTAAAGCTCTTGACCCTTTCAATTAGAACCCCTCCATTCTCTTGGCTGCTCGTTTCAGATATTGATTCCTGAGGTAAAATCAGGACATATGCAAAAAGAATAAGCCTGTTAGAATACTAATGATTAAGTGATAAAATTCACTATTTCCTATCAACTTAAAATTTTGGGACTAGCAGTAATTTATCATGGTACAGAACAGGTTGGGGTCCTGAGTCCAAACCATGTCTCCATCCTACCTTCCAATTAAAAATAAAAAATTCAAGCCCCAAGGGAGTCTAGGCCCACACATGAGGAGTAGTGTTAGAATAATAATGATCAAGTAATTAAATTCACATTTTCTTATCAGCTTAAGCTTTTAGAACTAGCAATATTTTATCAAAGCCAAACAATTTCAAATTAATTGGGGTTCTTAAATCTCATTATTGAATAATGCACACAATATTGTAGGCAAATAAAAATAGAAGGATCAAATTAAGTAGCATGTAGGTTCTGCTAAGAAGTTAAAAGTGAATGCCTACATAAGTCACAGCTAAGCTACTTGTATGTCCTAGTATGCTAGAACTTTTTCATGATATGAAAATTAATGCAACAGCCACTCTAGCACATACACAAATTATGTTAGTGATCTCATACAAATATCAAGATTACAAAAATAAAAACATCCTCTAATCCAATCAATTGACAAGTCGCTCATCCAGGAAGTTGTACTGCACATAAGCCCCATAGAGAGGAATATCCATTTACAATATTCTCTACACAGAGATGAAAGGGGATAAAAAGATTCTAACTTAAATAAGAGTACAGCATAATTTTTAAAACTTCAATAATTTATTTTAGAAAATTTTTTAAATTCAGTAATAAGAAGATAAATTTTATTTTTCTCATAAAAGATTACATTATAGATGTCGCATGTTATCAGTGATTTTACATTCTTAACAAAATGAAATTAATCACCACTAATGAACTGTGATATAATTAAAATACCTGGTGTTCTGTAGCTGCTTTGGTGCCATTACTCTGTTGCAACCATCCATCATTTATGAGCTTGAAAGCTTCATCACGGGAGAGAAAGGATGCGAAGAAGTACTGCCAAATCAACAAGTGGATTAAGACATTGCAGCTGATACTGAAATGACAAAGATTATAAGAAAATGTTCAGGCTATTTTTATAGGCATCATCACTTCAAAGCCAAAGAGAAAGAAATGATATTTCACATCTAGAATTACCTTTTTGCCCCCAGAAAAAATTTCTATGGCATTAGGGAAGATGCCTGCAGTCTTTGCCCTTCGTACACTGGTCACTTCTTGGAAAGCAATTATTTTCTGAAGCATATGCTCAAAAGTTCATTGCAATCAAGATCAAGAACAAAAAGGCACTAAAACTCAATGGCAAATAAAAAATCATGAGATACAATTGTGTTCTGAAGTATAAATTCATAACAGAGCACTTGACAGAATCTAGCGTAATGGTCCAAGTTTGAAAAACTTACTAAACCAACATAAATCCAAACCAACATAAATCCAAAAAATTTTCATCATTTGTCATCATTATATCTACCCATACAATACATACACCAATAATATATATAAATATATATATATATATATATTTATATCCCAATAGCTTATACATGCACGTGTATATATAGAGCCCAAAGTGGTTTCAAGCGTTAGTGCAGGCTCAAAGCCTAGACCTAAGGCCCCCATTATAAGAAGGCCCAAAATATTATGATAATATGTGGTTTAAAAAATAAAATAAAGTTTGAGGACTTTCTATCATGATAGCAAACTAATACAAAGAAAAAGGGAAATGTGGTAGAGCAGGTGAATATAGTAGTTTGCAAGAATTCATTTGAAATAAAGTTAAATAAGAGATACATCGTCTTACCTTCGTCTCAAATCCGAATATGTTAGAGTAAAAGCAAATATAATGAACAAACAGGTACATATGACCCTGCAACCAATACACATCCAAGGATATTAGGACAAAAAAAATACAGAAAGTTAAGCATTAAAGCCTACAATCAAGAAGTTAAAATGGATGCGTAAAAACAGAATTGGTAGCAGATAACCAATATGCCACTACTACTACAACTACAACAACAAAACCTTAGTCCCAAAACACAACCAATATGCCACTGCCAACCAAAAAAGTAAATGATGGTAACTTTACGATGCCTACCAAAAAAATAAGATGAAGGACAAAGGCAATTATGAAATAAATCATGCACCTCACAAACTCAAACCTTGAATATAGATAAAGATCACCTGAATAAGTATATTCTCCTGGTAAGCACAATTAAAATCTTCAACAAGAACCTATAAAGAAAAAGAAATGTAACAAGGTTAAACATCACTTCAAATAATAATATGTACATTATGTGCATGTACGTGTGTGTGTGTGGAGAGAGAGAGAACAATAATTTCCAAATAATCAGCAGTTTTAACAATTAGAACTACTCTATCAGATTTAACATTAACGTCTATGACATCATATAGAACTCAACTCAATTAAATTGTGAACCCAATTAAAGGAGGAGTTGGTGGGATAGGGAAGATCTTAGGTTTGAAATTGAACCAATCAAAAGTAAATTAACCGATTCAATCAGAATTCAACTATAACCTAGTTTTATCCAAAGTAAAAAGGACGTATTAACTCATTTCAGCCCAATTGTAATTCTTTAAACTACTTCGTGTCTATTTTCATGAGATAGTCTCATTTCAATAAAATTATTCTTACCTATCA
Source organism: Notholithocarpus densiflorus (assembly GCA_030021035.2). NCBI lineage: Eukaryota > Viridiplantae > Streptophyta > Magnoliopsida > Fagales > Fagaceae > Notholithocarpus > Notholithocarpus densiflorus. The sequence goes on from JARYZH020000105.1 coordinate 1,017,698, forward strand.
AAAAAAAAAAAAAAAAAACTCGTTTCAGCTTACCCAGCTCTCTTAACTGCTTAGACATGGACTTTTTTCATAAGTAATAAATTTTATTGAGATACAGGAAGTACTTTTATGCAAACAGGAGGTGTACACAAAGTATTCCTAAAAGACAAGCTCAGACGTGGACATGACTCTATTATGGGGATTTTGACATCCGTTTGTTCTATAATAAGCTACGAGGTTCTTCTTTTGTTGTCTTTCCTTGGACAGGTATTTGGAAAGTTAAGGCTCCTCAGCGTGTTTCCTTCTTTGTTTGGACTGTAGCTTGGAATAAGATTCTTACAAGTGATAATTTGAGACTTAGGGGTTTTGATTTTGTTGATTGGTGTATTATGTGTCGTTGTTGTGGGGAGACTATGGGTCATTTACTGCTTCATTGTGAAAAGGCTCATCAGTTGTGGAGTTTTGTTCTTCAATCTTTTGGGATTTCGTGAGTCTTACGTAGAACAGTTCCTAATCTGCTTTTTGGTTTGTAAAATTGGTTGGGGAAACACTCATCTAACATTTGGAATTTAGTTATGTTGTGCTTATTGTGGTGTCTTTGGAAAGAGCGCAATCAGCAAACTTTTGAGGACTTCGATAGCTCCAAAGATCAATTGCTTGCTTCTTTTAGTGGATCTCTATTCGACTGGTCTCGGGCTTGGGGACTCACATCTAGTGATTCTCTCCCTTCATTCCTTTGTTCTCTCATCTTTTGTACTTAGTTTTCTTCTTTGTTTTTTCTCTTCTTTGTTACTTTTTCTTCTTCATAAATGTTGGTCTGCTTTGTGCTTTTATTGCATAAAGTAGCTTTTTGAATATACATCTTTCTTACTTATCAAAAAAAATAAAAAAATGACTACAAAAACAAATCTTGACAATTTGTTCCCTTGCATTAATAGAGATTCCTGTGTCCTTTGGTGTTTTTTTAATTTATATTTCTTTCAAATGATAAAATTTCAGAATTTATGTGAAAACAATACAACCAGTTACAAAAGTAGCTATGCCCTGTAGTAGGGGATTCTATACAAGCAAGGAACAAAACGCTAATAGAGTAAACACAACCAAAATGAGGATGCAAGTGAATAAGATAGGGGGAAAGAAAAATATGAATTGAAGAAAAATTCACGTCGGCCAATGGCCTTTGGGCTTGATGGCACTTCCATGTTGGGTGGTGGGTAAGATCACAGGTTGATGTCCTGTTGGGTGCACTAATTAAAAAAAAAAAAAAAACATATGGGAGAGACTAGAGCACCAATGCCTTCTAAAGAGGAGGAGGTGAGAGTGCAGAGAATAAAAGAATGGACCTTATCTATAGGTTCTAGAATTTTTTTGCGGCAAGCAAAACTTCACAAAACAATCAAACCTGTAAAGAAATGTATAGGACTCAATTTTCCTAATATAGAAAGAGTCCAAATAACTTATTGAATTCAAAGAAGGAAGCAAGAAAAAATATGAACCGATAATGATAGGAAGTCCAACATAATAGAAACATCTTAACAGGAAGAAAATCAGCACTGTTTATAGGCATGTTAGAAAAGAAATAGAACCTTCTTACCATAGAAACTCTCAAGTAATACTTCATAAATGTGTGAATCAACTTATTTCCTAGAATACCCCTAGGCTAATATAATAAAAAATATATATATAAAAAAAACAGCTCTAACAACTACAATAAAGGAAAAAATACGAAATTCCCAAACAAAGTTTCTAAGATGCAACCCCACATCAGAATTTTCACATCAAACATCATAAACTACGGACACCTTACAAGCTAAAGAGAATATCAACTACAAAACACTGAAAGGATTAATATATATATATATATATATATATATATATATATATTGCAAGAATCTTAACTCCAAATAGATATTACAAAACCCTTAAGTCACTCACTTCATCTGGTGGAAGCCGAAACAACTGACGATACTCTTCGCTCTTCAATGAAGTTGGAGACTGTAATAGAAAAGTAGAAGAGCTAAATAATGTTAGAACATAACATTCAAAACATCTCTCCTTATCAACAAAACTGAACTCTGTCCTTCATTTGTTACATATTTCATATTCCCATCTATGAGCTATGTCCTTTATTTGTGACATGTTAAGTCTTGCAAAGTGTGTTTGGGTTAATCAATTTACCCTAACACACATGCTTAGCATTTATACTAACAACTTTAGTACATTATTACACATTTACCTCTTAACCTAAGAAGCATGGACACAAGCACGGCACAAGACATAGTGACACAACAATTTTGAAAAAAAATAGCACAAGACACAACAGTAACATAGCAATTAATTAATTAATATTTTGTGTATTTTATATTTTTAAACAAGTTTAATGTTAGGCTTTTGTTAATGAGTGCTCTAAGAGCAAAAGCTTCTTTTTTTTTTTTTTTGATAAGTAAAAATTTTAATAAATAATTAAAAATAAGCACCGCTAGAGGAAGGGCTTGAACCTTCGACGTTGTGGTTAACAGCCACATGCTCTAAGCTCTAAGAGCAAAAGTTAAGGTGCATTTAATACTCCATTAGATGTTATTTTTATACTTTTTCAAAAATTAGAGTCAAACTATGCACAAATATTTAGAAAATCACATATAACCACATTAAATTTGTACATACAAAGTGATATTACTCAAAATAGTGTAATGAAACTTAGTAATAATAATTAATGATAATAATTATAAAACTCATAATAATATAATGCAAAAAATAATAACGAAAATAGTTCCCTATTTTCCATTCAGCTTGTTTTACTACAAAAAGCCTTATTCCCAAATTTTGGGATTGGCTACAAATCCTCAACAGATTAGTTAGCATCAGCCACATGTATTTTTTTTGTTCACAGCTTGTTTAACGGAGAGAAAATTTGATAAGCCCGGTCTTCAAAAAGAAAATAATTCAAAGCCTCTTCCAGAAGCCACTGACTCTCAAACCATCCAAAGCAACCAAAAAGAAAATGAAAGAAGAAGAAGGCAGAACATATGAAGGCAACTACTGGCAAGAATGCTGATGCGATGAGAGCAGCACTGAAGGTCTAAGACCACTGCCAATGGGCTGAGACCAGTGCTGGCCAGGTCAAAAATCCCACTCTCTTTTCCATTTTTTTTTTTTTTAAATTTTTTTCATCTCTGTGTTGCAATTATGTCCCAAACATGTCTTGATTGTGTCCAAAAAAAATCTTTGGACACCACATCAACACATAAGCAACCGTCTCTAAGGCATGTCTATATCAAACATGGACACGCTAAGCTTTTTAAATTGTCCATGCTTCCTTACTCTTAACATGTAAATACTACTCATAACACTCACCCTCAAACTGGGACATACATATCATATAATCCCAGCTGGCCATATAGTAAATCCAATCTAATCTTGCATAAGGGTTTAGTAAACATATCTGCATATTGAGCTCCTATAGAAACATATGGCATGACAATCACTCTATTTTCCACTTTTTCCTAACAAGATGGCAATCCACATATATGTGATTACTCTGCACATGAAATACAAGATTCAAAGCAATATGGATAGCTACCTGATTATCACAATACATACTCAAAAATAACCACACATTAAGCCTTAATTCCTCAAGTAGGTGCTTAATCAATATAAACTCACATAATGTATGATTCATGGATCTATACTAAGCTTATGCATCAGAGTGAAACACAACACTCTACTTCTTACTTTCCCATGTAATCAAGTTTCCTCCAAGAAAGATGCAATATCTAGTTGTTGATCTTCTGCTTGAGGATGATAATGTCCAATTTGATTTTGTAAACACTTCTACCTATAAGTGACCATTAACCCTCTATAAAAGTCCATGAATAGCATGGGCCTTCAAATACTTCACAATCCAAATAACTACCTAAAGTGGATAACAAGGAATTGTCATATACTAATTCACAACAAGCACAGCAAAGGATATGACTAGACGAGCAATAGTGAGATGATTCAACTTGAAAACCAGGTGACGATATCTCTCAGGATTAAACAACAACTCCCCTTGATCCAAGTACAATTTAACATTGGGATCTACAAGACTCTTTACAAGTTTATAGCCTAACATGCCAATTTCTCCCAAACTATCCAACACCTATTTCCACGGTGACAATCGACAAACTAATTTCCTCTTTTAGATCAAGCCACCTCAACCTCCAAGAAGCAATATACCTCTACTTTCCTAAATCCCTAGTTTGAAACGAACTTTGGAGGAACTCTTTTAACTCCTCAATCCCCCTTCTTGCCATCAACCGTGATAATAAGTGAAGACTGAGTCTGAATCATCAGATTAGCAGCAGAGAAGCCCGAACCTGACCACCGCTTCACTAAATTTACCAAACCAAGTTCTAAGAGACTGTTTAAACAACAAATCGAAGCGGTTGCTCCATGTAATTTCCACACCTTATACATATACAAGCATATATACATATAAAATCTTCAATTCATGCATACTTAACCTATTTCATTCCTGAATTCAGCAATGGAGCAATAAACGAGTAATGGAGAATCCCTAAAAGCGAAATCCGCTCAACTACTACTAACTATAGAGCTGTTTCACTAACTCTAAGCTAAAGTTTTCAATTCAAACTCACGGAACCTCCAAATTTGCATATAAGAGAGTACAATTACAACAACTACTACATCTAACAGTAACAAATTCCCGATAACTCAAAATTCAAAGAAAATTGCAAAAATTCAGACCTGAGGATCGCCATCTCTGGGAGAGGAATTGGCGGAGTCGTTGCGATCGGGCGAGTCGGCGGAGAATGAAGGCCGAGCAACGGACGAGCCTTCGGAGACCAAGTCAGCGGCGGACAATCTCGAAGGAGACGACGAGTCCATTGGCTGAGACACGTCGACTCTTTCCGCGGTTTCCGATGCTACCGCCATAGCCAAAAACGTAGAGAGCGAGCGAGAGCGAGAGAGAGATCTAGGGCTTGAGTTCAACAATGGTGGACTTGGAATTGGAAATGTAGAGAGAGGTAGTTGAGGGGTATGTAGTTTTGCGGTTTTGAGAAGAAAAAAAGGGAAACGGACAGAGGAAGAAGCGTATTTTGGTGGAGCTTCTTATTAAGTTGCAGCAGCTCCACGTCACCTCTCAAATGTTGACCTTCTCACATGTGCCTCGCCAAAAACATTTCCTTTTCTAATTTTATTTTTAAGATAATAATAATAACCGTTCTCATTACACGCGCTTCGCACGTGCAATGAGTCTTTTTTTTTTCTTTTTTTTTGAGTTTAATGTAATTTTTCAATTTGAATTTATTTATCCTTAGTTTGGTTACATAGGAAGGGATTTTTAAGAAACTAAAATTTAAAATTTAAAATAGAATAAACAGCTGGGTTTAGTGTCTACTAGTTTTTAGGAAAAAATGTATAAAACGAACTTAAGATATATTTAAATAGAGAGTGTGCTTCTAGGAAAAAAAATAGAGTGTGCTAATTTTTAAGAAAAAAGTTTGGATTATCTAATTAGATTATGAGTATTTTTGACATTTTTTGAAACTATAACTATATTTCTAAATCCTCTTAATATATAGAGAAGAGATAAACATATCCACTTATTTCAAACTAAATGAATTTAGGTGGATAATATTTTATTAAGACTATATGTTTCCAAACTTAGAGATTAGATGTCGTATATTGTTGTTAAGCAAGATTAGACTGTCTACAATTCTTCAACATATGATGAAAGCAATGTTGATTATTGCTAATTTTGTTTTTGTTTGAGTGATTGATGATATTGCAAAATTTAATTCATTCATTATGAAATAAATAGATAAGAAACAAAAGGCCGAACAATAATCTAACTTGCAAGCCTCCAAGATAAGAGTTATAATAACATAAACTATCTTTAATAGGAACAGCAAATTTGGAAGTGGCATGAGCTGTTGAGATTAATAAATAATCTCCTAACCCAATAGAACTCACACTTAACAAAAAATAAATACTAGTATTAATGAAAATTCTAAGTTTACATTGTATTAGTAATGTAAACTTACATTGTAGACATACAAAATGCGTACAATGTTGTACACACTAGCAATGCCAATGTATTGTACATTGTACACTTTTTTTATGTCTATAATGTAAATTTGCATTGCTAGTACAATGCAAACTAAGAATTTTCAATAGTAATATTTCTTTTGTTAAGTGTGAGTTCTACTGGGTTAAGAGACTGTTAAACTCAACAGCTCATGTTGTTGCAAATGTGTACAACATCATACACATTTGTGTGTGTCTACAATGTAAATTTACATTGCTAGTATAACATAAACCTATAAAATTTCAACTACTAAATTCCAAAATATTACTAATGATTGTAGCAATGATTTAATCAACTTGAGGATTACAAATAAACAACAACCATCTAAAGAGGATTACAAATAAATTTGTCCTATAGTACACAACAACTTCATAACCACTTAGTTTCATAAACATGCAAATAAGATTACACAAGATAACTTTAAAACTCTTCACAAGCAAAGCAAATAGAAATACACATGAAAGATGAATGACATATTAACTCTCATCATCAGTTGACTCATCATTTGACCCATCATTGAGCTCTTCACTATCTTCATTCTCATCCTCAGTAGACTCATCATTGGACTCATACACGTCATCAATGAACTCTTCATCATCTATATTGTCATCTTTAACCAATTCACGCTCAATAAATAATAATGTTTCATAAATGATCTCTTCTACATCTCTACGAGTCTATGCAAGATTATCATTTACATCATGTGCATTATCAATGGTAATATTATAAGGAACATTCTCATAAAAGTTATCTACATCATCATTAGATGAAGCACCAGTTCCAACATTAAAAACATCCTTAGCTTTTGTTTTATTAACAACCATTCGATCTTTATGTCTTGGATATTCCACATAAAAGACTTGTGAAGCTTGAGAAGCTAAGACATACGGCTCATCAATCAATCGATCATCCTTATGTATCAATCTTGTAAAATTGACAAGAGGAAAACCAAACTTGTCTGTCTTATATCCCCTTCCACTATCCATATCAACCCATTCACATTTGAATAATACATATTGTAACTTCTCAGAATAGTTCAACTCAATAATGTCAGTTAAGACACAATAGTAAGTAACGCCACCTTCAGTGGCAACACTAACTCCACTGTTCTGAATTTTCCTATTTGCCTCAGAATCTTTAGTGCAAAACTTCAATCTATTTAGAACATAACGCTTGAACTGTTTAACTTCATTATCTGGATATCGAGCAAGCCATATAACTTTTTCAGGAAGTTTCTCCCTCTCATCAACATCCATTGACAACACCTAATATAAACGATGCGTTCTATTAAAAGCATAATCTCAAGAAAGTTACAACAAAAAATACTTTTATATGTCATACACTTACATGGTACTTAAACCAATGACAAAATCTCTCCATGTGTTACTTTTCAATAACATCATTAGCTACATTTGGGTGAAGTTCCTTTAAATGATCTCTGTGCACACTGTGTAGGAAAATGTGTGTTAGTATCATAAACTTGAGTTATGTTATGACATTAAGCGATACCGGATGATGTCTTAATTACGTACATGTGAAATGGGGTAATTTCATCACAACTGAATAGCACATAACGATGTGCTTAGGTTCATGATTTTGAATCTAGGGTGATGCTCAACACCACACCTGTAGATTCTTCAACATTCCTTATGGGCTGCGTGAAGGCAGTTTCGACATTTTTGAAATATCGTAAACAGAATATTAAGCACTCTTCTGCCAACTACCCTTCTGCAATACAACCTTCTAGACAAGCCTTATTTCGAACATAGGACTTCAATCGTGACAAGTACCTATGTGAATAAAGAAGATCAACAATGGAACATTGAATTTGAATGAAAACAAATGGATAGACTTACTATATATGTCTTACCGCTCTATGGGATACATCCAACGATAATGAACTGGGCCAGCAATCTTGGCTTCGTCAGTCAAATGAATGAGTAGATGTACCATAACTGTAAAGAAAGAGGGAGGGAATATCCTTTCCAATTCGCACAACGTCACTGCAATTCTCTTCTGAAGACTCTCAAGATCTTCCAAACTTAATACTTTGGAACATATTTCCCTAAAGAAACAAGACAACTCAATCAAATGCTTGCTCACTTCATCCGGCAAAGATCCACATATAGCTATTGGAAAAAGTTGTTGCATCAAGATATGACTATCATGGCTCTTCATTCCAGAAGTCTTGCGTTCTTTAAGTTTAGCACAACGGGATATATTTGAAGCATAGCCATCTGGCACACTTACACCCTTCAAAACATGCAAAAAACTATATTTTTTACTAGTAGTCATTTCAAAATAGGCAGGTGGCCTATATGTCTTATCACTACCAAGCTCCTCAAGATAAAGTTCACTTCTTACACCCATATCTTCTAAGTCAATGCGTGCCTTTAAGTTGTCCTTCGTCTTTCCATCCATGTTCAACACTGTGCCAATTACATTATCAACCACATTTTTTTTATATGCATCACATCAAGATTGTGACGTAACATGTGGTTCTCCCAATAAGGCAAACTAAAATATATACTTTTCTTCTTCCATATACACATGGCTTCCTCCCCTCTTTTTCTCTTATTTGTCAAATTAACTTTTTTCTTCCTAAATTCAAAAATTGTGCAACTCCATTTCTGTATTCCACAGATGTCGTATCTTTAATGTCCATCCAACTCTTGTCCATAACTATAGAACAAATTTACACAATAAATACCTATAGCACAATATCATGAAAGCATAAATCAACCATTAGTCCACATTTCAATTACTCTAACAAAACAAACCTATCCTTCTAAGAAAACAAGGCAAAATCTTCAAATTTGAGAAAATAACTTGCAAGTCACACTAAGGTCCTAAATGTAGGCATAAGGAGTCAAAATTCATAAGTAATTTATTAATACATTTGGTAACTAATCAATATCTCTTGATAATTGCCATTTAGTTTGCATGTTCGACATGTGAAAGAAATGAAATAATCAAACTACAATCTATCACAAAACAATTATCAATGCAAACCACCCGCTTGCTCCAACTAAACAATCCACCACAAAACAATTATCAATATAACAATATAGAATGTTTACAAGTATTGAACTCTAAAAAGTAATCAACAACCATAACTCAACAACATCCAAATTTTCAAAAAATAATAAACACTCCCAATACGAATGTAAACCGCCTTATAACACCATGCAAGCCACTCGCTTGCTCTAACACAACAATCCTCCCAATACAATTGTCGTAATCACAAATATAGAATGCTTACAAGTATTAAAGTCCAAAAAGTAATCAACAAATATAACTCAAAAAATATCCATCCAAATTTTCAAAAAATAGTAAACACTTCCAATATGAATGTAAACTGTCTTATAGCACCATGCAAGCCACCCGCTTGCTCCAACTCAACAATTCACCCCAATGCAATTATCATAATCACAAATATAGAATACTTATAAGTATTGAAGTTCAAAAAGTAATCAACAAATATAACTCAACCATATACATCCAAATTTCCAAATTTAATAAACACTCCCAATATCAATTGTAACGACCTTATAGCACCATGCAAGCCACCCGCTTGCTCTAACACAACAATCCACCCAATACAATTATCAATATAATAATATAGAATGCTTACAAGTATTGAAGTCCAAAAAGTAATCAACAAACATAACTCAATATCATCCAAATTTTTTAAAAATAATAAACACTTCCAATATGAATATAAACCGCCTTATAGCACTATGCAAGCCACCCGCTTGCGTAAATGCACTGTTAGTCTCTACATTTTGACTTTTTTTCATTTTAGTCCCTACATTTTATTTTTACCACTTTTAATCCCTAAACCAATTAACACGGGACATTTAAGTTTTTGAAGTACCATTCTGTCACCAAACTAACGGGGAAAGCTGATGTGGCTAACGGATCAATAAAATAATGATTTTTTTACACATGGATCAATAAAATAATGGAGAAAGCTCACGTGAAGCACTTACCAAGCAATCTGGTGCGCAGGTAAAGAAATTAGACTCACCCACTTCGACACGTGGCTTTCCCGCCCCACACGTGTATGTCACTCACCAACCTCTCTGGCGCGCAAGTGAAGGGCTTTCCCAAATCAGACTTAATCCCTAGATCAACTCTCTGCCTCTGCCGAACAGCCATCATCATCAACCCTAAAGAAAAATCCTACTTCTCTCTCAAACCACCACCATCATCAACCATCTTTCAAACCACCATCATCATCACCAACCATCTCTCAAAACTCATCTTTGAAAGACACTAACTTGAAGCACCATCATCATCAACCATCTCTCAAAACCACCATCTTTGTCAATCTTTGTCACTTGATACCCACATTTTTCATGGAGTGGAGAAAATGAAAGTTGGGAGACCTCTGTCTTTGTGAAAAGGTCTTCTCTCTGTCCTTATTTATAGCTTTACAATAAGCTTGTTGGCTTTTTCCTAGTAAGGGCCATAATTTTTTTGTATATTTTGGCTTTTTGACTGTTTGTTAGTCCTTGTCTGCATGTGTTTGTTTGTGGTTTACATTGTGGTCCATGTGTTCCCCGTGTATGACAAAAGTACTCTTCTCTGTTTCTTTTAGTATGACAAAACTATTGAAGTAAGTGTTGTATTGTTACTTAAATATTTGATTAAGTGTTGTGATCACCTAATACTTTATTAAATGTTGTGTTGTCTGCATGCAGAATGAAATATTTTATTAGGTATAAGTGTTGTTTGTTAAATATAATATATATTTTGTTCTAAATAATTTTTTTTTTCTGTAACTAGCATTGTTTAATTGGTTTTGGTGTTATGTTGCATGCAAAATGAATGAGCTATTTAGTATATCTGTGCATCATGGTGGCCATTTTACTGAGAATGGCCGAAAATATGTGGGAGGTACAGTAAATGTAGTTGATAATTGTGATCCTGACAGGTGGTCCAAGGTTGAGATAGAGAGTATATGTAGGGACTTTGGGTACACATCTGTTAGCAGGCTGTGGTATAAAATGCCTGGAGTGGACCAAAAACTGGCAGACTTCCATTTGATTGTTGATGATAGTGATGCCATGTACCTGACAGAATTAGTGAGGGGTCATCAAGATATTCATGTGTATGTAGAGCACCAAATACATGACCTTATATTAGTTGATGAAGGACAGGATGCTAGTGAGGGTGTGCAACCATTGGCATTGGAGTAAGACTTTACAGGTTATTATGACAATGATGATGGCAGTGAACATGATGACCATGATGGGGATGATTTTTACAGTTTTTATGATAGTGATGACATGTATACTAATGATCAAACTTTTAACAATGAGGATGAACTTGAGGTTAATGCTGATGTTCCTACTGAGGTGGCTGCTTCTCAAGTGGGTTCAAGGAGAATAGGTAAAGAACCTATCATTGAGCACCCACCTGAGGTCTTTCATATAAGTGATAGCAGTGATAGTGTAGGAAGTGATGGTAGGGGAAGTGGCCTAGAAGATGATGTAGAGTTGAACCATGGTGTTAGGGACTTTGTTGAAGATAGTAGTGACAGTTGGGATGGTAAGGATGATGCTAATGTTAATGAACCAGGCCAAATGGGTGCTGGTGTAATGAACTCTGATTATAAGAGTGAGGAATTGCACAGTCTTGTGGAATCATCATCTGATGATGAGTTTAGGTATGATAGTGATGATAAGTCTGAGGATGATAACAGGACACATGTGGGAGATGAAAGGGAACAGAAAAAAGAGCAAGTGAGGAAGTTCCCTGTGTTTAAGCCAGTGGCTAAGGCTGAGCATATTTATTTTGAGAAAGATATGTTGTTTACTACACCTAAGAAATTCAAGGAAGCTATAACAGATTATGCAGTTCATGGTAGATGGGGGATCAGATTTGTTAAAAATAATCTGCAAAGGGTAAGAGCTGTTTGCCAAGAAGGGTGCAAGTTTGTTGCCTATCTGACAAAGGTGCCAAGGGAGATGAGCTACCAACTAAGGACATTGACATTGGAACACACCTGCTCTAGAAGTTATAAGAATCCTAGGTGTGCTTCATCATACATTGGGAAGAAGTTGATGAAGAAGGTGAAAAGACAGCCTAATATCAAGCTGAAAGAGATCCAAGAGGCTGTCCATGACAAGTATACCTTAAATATAAGTGCAGAAAAAGCAAGTAGGATTAGGGATAAGGCTCGAGAATATGTTGATGGGGCTTATACACAACAGTACAACCAGCTGTGGGAGTACTGTGAGGAATTAAGAAGGGTTAGTTCTGGTAATACCATACTTATGAAGGTACATACCTTCCATGATGGTGATTTAGCAGCTGAGATGGATTTGGTGTGTGGGGTGCCTTATTTTGAGAGGCTATACATATGTTTGGAGGGTTGCAAGAAGGGGTTTTTGGCTGGATGCAGGCTATTCATTGGTTTGGATGCCTGTCATTTGAAGAACAAGTCAGGGGGGCAATTGATTATTGCAGTATGCAGAGATTTTGATGAGGAGTATTTCCCACTTGCATATGCAGTGGTAGAGGCTGAAACCAAGGACTCTTAGACTTGGTTCATCAATCTGTTACTTGCAGACATAGGTCAGAATAGGAGATGAGTGTTTGTGTCAGACCAACAGAAGGTGTGTAGTTTATTCTCTATTTGGTTGTTTTTTTCTTCATTTACTCATTATATCTATCTCTAAGATATATTTTCCTTTGATACTGTTTGTGACAGGAGTTGGTGCAAACTTTCATTGATAACTGACCACAGTATGAACATATGATTTGCTATAGGCACCTCTACAACAACTTCAGGAAGAACCATCCTAGTGTTCTGATCAGAGAACTGTTTTGGAGGGCAGCCATGGCAACTTATAAAGAAGAGTTTGATAGGGTGATGGATGAGCTGAAGGGCATTGATGTTGATGCATACAATTGGTTGGATGCTCATTCAACAACAAAATGGGCTAAACACATGTTTAGTGAGGATGCCTTGACTGACACTATAGTAAACAATATGTGTGAGAGTTTCAACAGTAGGATTCTTAAATTCTGGTCTAAGCCTATAATTAGCATGGTATAAGTCTTTGTGATCACCTACAGTTAATTAGGTTCATTGTTTGGTATTGTTTTTAGCAAGTGTTGCAATTAATATCTAATGTTTTATTGAACTTGTATGTGCTTGCAACTTGAGTGTATCAAGCTATATCTTATGACTAGGTTTCAAGACAACAGAGAGAAGATTCTGAGAGTAGAGTCAGATATTTGTGCCAAGGTTCTGAAGAGGTTGCACAAGAAAAAACTGGCCGCCAGTAGGTGGTTAGCTTGTTGGGCAGGGTAGACCCAGTTTGAAGTAAAAAATGGTCTGCAAAGTTTCACTGTTGACTTGGCCACAGCACACTGCAGTTGTAGGAAGTGGGATATAAGTGGCATACCATGTGCTCATACAATCACCTGCATACTTTTCAATAGACAAGATGCTGAGCAATATGTTTACCCATGTTACCATGTTACCAATCAATGAACAGAATATGTGGAAACCTAGTGGTGTGACCCCAGTTCAGCCTCTCATCAAAAAAAGACCACCTGGCAGACCTAAGAAGAAGAGAGCAAGGGAACCTATTGAGCCAACAAGTAGAAGAGCTGGCATCTCTAAGCAATGCAAAGCCTGTGGTAAGTTAGGGCATAATAGAAGAAGTTGCAAGGGTGAGATTGGAGGGAACTCCTCACTGCTAGGCACCACAAACAGAACCAGTACATCTAATAAGGTAATATATAGACATGTGTGTGAAATAGTTGTTTTTCAATATTCAATATTAATGTGTGTGAATTTCTTGTTTGTAGGCCAGCATGCACAGCTTCAGCTCCACTCCAAGTGCAGCACCTCAGTCCAGCATGCATAGCCCATCCATTCCAAGTGCACCATACCAGTCTAGCATGCCCAGCTTCAGGCTAGGTGTACCACCTCAGTCCAGAATGCATAGCCGAGCCACTCTAAGTGCACCATACCAGTCCAGCAAGCCCAACTTCAGGCCAAGTGCACCATCTCAGGCCAAGACAAGCTCAGCCACTCAATTTGCACCATCTCAGACTAGGATGCACCAATCCAGTCCAAATGTAACACCTCATGCCAGGACAAGCTCATCCAATCCATTTCAAGCCAGTAGAAGCACATTCATCCACTCATATACACAGCAGCACAGCTCCACTCTAGCTGCACCACGCTAGTCAGACAGCACCACACAAAATCTAGGTGCACATCAGAACTCCAGCAACAGCAACCCAAATCTAAGGCAGAAAAAGACAAGGGTGGTCACATCAGAGACTCTAAAGGCTTCTAAGAATGCATCCAGATACATGGAAGCAATCAGACATGGTGGGAGTCAATCATCTATGCATGTCCAAGGAAATGAAGAGAGCACAAGTTCATTTTTCCTTTGCTTGTTTTGTGTATTTATGGTGATAGGGTTAACAATGGAACAATGCCCTTTATTTTGTAGAAAGTGATGGTAATGGTGATAGGGTTAACTATGGAACAATGCCCTTTGTTTTGTAGAAAATGATAACATTATATATGTTTAATCAATGCAGCAGAATTTTTATTTGAAGAAATTTGTAGCATAAATTTTATTTGATGATGCAGCATTTACTCAGTTTTGTTTGGTGCAGCAGAAATTTTCAGCCCTTTGTTTTGTATTTATTGAGTTTTATTTAATGCAACAGAATTTTTTCAATGCAGCATATTTTATTTGCAACAGAAATTTGTATTGTAGAAATTTTAGCAGGTAGAAATTTTATTTGTGATGTCTTCTGTGTCACTTTGTTTATTGATTGTGATAATAATCAGTTATCAGCCTGACATAGTGGTTGATTCTTGTCATTTGATAATCCATGTTGCTTGAAAATTTGATTTCAATGGAGATGTTGAGCAGGTTGTAATATATTAAAGCTTGTGCATAATAGATCTTTCTCATCCATATTAGATGTAGCCAAATCTTGAACAGCTCCTGCTAGCTCAGTATTAAAAAAATAACAATGAGTTGGAGCATTTGTCACCAATTTCTTTATCACCTCCACCACTAGAGCATATGCATTATCTGACAGCCCCTCTCATGCAAGCAATGAGCAAAGAAGTCAAAGTTCTGCTTTTGGCAGGTTAAGCAATACATTTTGAGTATCTACTTTCATATGTGCACCAGAAGTGAAATCACTTGATGTTTTGTCTGGCTACATCTTTCTAGTTTACACTTGTTTACTTATCATATCCCACAGATGGAATGGGAATGTAATTGTTCATGAATGTTTCTGTTTTTGGAAACAGAAAAGGAAGAAAGCTTAGGGAAGTTGCAATGGAGTTGAACAATTGCAGTTAGGATCTTTTTCAAGATGTGACTAAACTGCAGAAAAGGGAATATAGTATTACCTTAATTAAGTATCATTTACTCTCTTTGACTTTGAAATTAAGACTTACTATAAAATTTCATATTCACATCTCTTTTTTCAAATTTGTTATTTAACTTTGTATTTTTTATTTTATTAAACTGAAACTAGTATGAATACAGTTCATAATAAATAAAGATAATAAACAACAGAGTAATCTGTTTCTAAATCCACATTATCTACTGCTTTTCTGGCATTGAACTATGATAGTATCTATCTTAAAAGGGATAAAAAGCATTTGTAAATCCACTTTAGCTGCAATCTCTTTAGGATCAAACACACAAACAGATAGACAATACTATTAAAAATATTTAATGTTTTGTTTTTGGGAAACAAACCCATGGAAAGGGAACATAGATACACACATTCCAGCAGCCCCACATTGATGAATACAAAACAAATGTTAAGCACACAAAAATTCCAAATCATTAAATGTGGCAAAAAAGTTACAAAGGAGAGAATGGATCATTATTAATATTTTACCATTGAACAACACAATTAGAAAACAGGGGTATTCATTTCATTCAAGGAATGGTACAAAAAAAAAAAACCAGCAGGTGTTTCCATGCTAACTGTCTAACCAAAAAATTTACACACTGCCAGCCCTATGCATTAGCAATTATAGGATATTGAAACTCCCCCATCTATGGTGCGGTTTGGATTACGCGTTTTATGCGTCTGGGTTCAGCGTTTTTGGTTTTTTTTTTTTTTTTTTAGCGCATGAACAGTAAAATCACATGAATTTACTGTGCAAGAAACAAAAATCACTGTTCACGCACTGTAGCAGCACTGTTCACACATTTAAAAATATTAAAAATATGTCCCACGATACTATTTACACATTTAAAAATTATTTTGTTACAGTGTTTTCAGTTTTCAGTTTTAGCAAAAATAAATTGTATCCAAACGGACCCTATGTAACATGCCTAATCAAACTTCCACTACTTGTCTAACTACCCATACAATTAAAGAGACAAATCCCACATATCACCAATTAGAATGCCAAAGCTACAATGTAAAACTTCTCTCTCTTGTAGCATCTTGCAACCTCGGCCTCTAGTCTGATAATCCGTTGCCTTTGCTCTGGGATGAGCACCTTACCACGTTCACATATCTCATCATCACGCCATTGGAAGAATTTACACTTTCGCCCAACTTGAAATGCAAACCAATTTCTTCATCCATCAAGCTACTTAATGACTAATAAGGATTGTATAATTAACATGAAATTGAAAAAAACATTGTTGTTTATATATAACCATAGCAATCCAATTTTTAAGAAAACATTAACATTGAAAATCAACATCATTTAAGCATGCACTCCATAGCAAAGAAATAACTCAACTTCAGCAAAAACAAGATGAATGAAGATATTTGGTCTTTTAGCCCTCCTCCCTCCCAAACCAAAAAAAAAAAAAAAAAAATAGTATTTGAATTTTATCGAAGGAACAGTAATGAGTGTCTTAAACAAATGAATATAAAAGCATATATGAAATTCTCAGTCTATTAAGTCCACAGAAAAAAAAAAAAAGATTAATTACTCAAATATTGAAATACTCAAAACCTACATTCTGCCAACATGATTAAAAGTTGAGGGTTTTTTTTTTTTTATAATTGATATTCATTTATTTTACTTAGCAATTAAAAAAGCCATAAACAACCCAAACTTTTAACAGCACATTAGAGCAGAAAGCCAAACTCAAATCCAATGATTGGAGCATTATAATCATACAAACCTTAACCTAAAGCTCAAAAACCAATATATGTCAATTTTTTGGGAAATGCCAACAAAATTAGAGCAGAAAGCATAGAATAACTTAGATATTTTAAGCAAATTACCCAAAGGTTGAGATTTTCAATAATCTCCATAAACAGAGCGTAGAACAGAATCACAACTAAAACATTTCAAGCACCTAACTCAAAGATTCCAAGAATCACCCATAACTCCAAGGCTAAAACAGAATAACATCAATAACCCACCAACAGTAACAAAGCTTGAACTACCCAGTAGAAAAAACATGATTAATTAAAAAAATACTCAAATATTGAAATACCCAGTAGTTTGGACAGCCATAAAACCTTCTGCCAGGGTTGTCTACTGTCCACGAAACGACTAACACTGGTTTTTCAGCACAATAGCACCTAAATGGAGCCCTCCTCCTCAAGCTTGAACTGGTTGAAGAGCTTGCTTCCATCTGATCAGGGACTTCGAAATGGTTGAAGATCTTGAGAGATGGTTGATGATGATGGTGGCTTCAAGTGGCAGAGATGGTTTAAGAGGCTGATGGTTCGAGAGAGACAGAGAGGCTGATCTAGGGATTAAATTCTAATTTGGGGATTTTTCTTTACCTGCGCTCCAGATTGCTTGGTAAGTGCTTCATGTGAGCTTTCCCCGTTATTTTATTGATCCATGTCTAAAAAAATCATTATTTTATTGATCCGTCAGCCACATCAGCTTTCCCTGTTAGTTTGGTGACAGAATGGTGCTTTAAGGACTTAAATGTTCTACGTTAATTGGTTTATGGACTAAAAGTGGTAAAAATAAAATGTAGGGACTAAAATGGAAAAAAGTCAAAATGTAGGGACTAAAAGTGCATTTACGCCTATCATAATCACAAATATAGAATGCTTACAAGTATTGAAGTTCAAAAAGTAATCAACAAATATAACTCAACCATATCCATCCAAATTTCCAAATTTAATAAACACTCCCAATACCAATTGCAACGACCTTATAACACCATGCAAGTCACCCGCTTGCTCTAACACAACAATCCACCCAATACAATTATCAATATAATAATATAGAATGCTTACAAGTATTGAAGTCCAAAAAGTAATCAACAAACATAACTCAACAACATCCAAATATTCAAAAAGAAGTAAACACTTCCAATATAAATGTAAACTACCTTATAGCACCATGCAAGCCACTCGCTTGTTCCAACTCAACAATCCACCCCAAATGTAAACTACATTTCAAGTACAAAGTTTTAAGCAAAAATTACTTACTATGCTAAAGCCAATCAAACACCTTTCTAAAAAAAGTCCAAACTTATCACAATAAATGAGTACTTAACCTGCAAAATAAAAGAGGACAATTAAATGACGTGGAAGGCAAATAAAGGTGCCATTGTAGAAAAATTTTATGAGTTAGGACTTGGAACAATTAGGCAAAAAAAATTAAGGGCCACTTTGCAGAAAATATTTGAAGTTTAAGGCTGTGTTTGTTTTGGCTTCAAACTAATTTCAGAAATGCTTTTCCGTAAAATAGGCTGTTTGGTTGGTCCGAAAAATTGGATCAAACTGAAAATGTTTTCAGTGATGACCGTAAAATAAGAGCAATGGGGCGGAAAATGAATTCTGTCGATATTTTCACTTCAAACCATTTCTGTTCCGGAGACGCGCAAAGAAAGAAGGGACTCACAAACGCACAAACGCACAAACACACACACACACACACACACACACACAAAGCTCGAGCACGAGCACACCCACAAAACCCAGATCACGCCTCACCTCAACCAAGCTCCGACCAGCCCAGCCATGCTCCGATCACGCCGGCCTACTGCCCAGATCACACGCCGGCCAAACACCCAAGACCCACAAACACCGGTCCACCCAGATTTCAGCCCACCCCTCCCTCATCACTGATCCACCTCTCCGATCGCCAGCCATGCACCGACGAGCTTCGATCTTGACAACCGACCGCAGGCCATGCTCCACCAGGCTCTCCAACGCACTGACCGCCACCACCGATCGCCGATCTGGCCGCCACCGACCACCAACCCACTCCACTCCACCCCTAAACCCACCCGATCTAACCGCCGCCGCCTCCATCCACTCCGATTCCCTCTTTCTCGATCTCTCTTTCCCTCAATCTCTCGCTCTTTCTTCCCCCTCTCACTGAGTTTGTGAAAATGATGTTTTTGTTTTGATTTTTGTTTCTATGTTGTTTATATATTTTGATTCTATATAATAATATTTGTTTGGATCTTAAGAAAATGTGAGAAACATGATAAAAATGGGTTTTCTAGAGCATTTTCAGCAAAACAACCAAACACTAGAAAATATTTTCCAAAGCATTTTTTAGAATGCAACCAAACACTTGAAAATATTTTCCTTTCCCGAAAATAGCATTTCCGGAAAATATTTATTTTCCGGAAAATATTTTACATGAACCAAACACAGCCTAATTGTATCCAAACTTTGTCATTTGGTACACATAAGGAAACTTACCAATTATGCCTAAATGTCTCAACTGAAAAAGGTGCTCCAAATCATCCAAATTTTGCATATGAGAATGCTATTGCAGAAAATTTTAATGAGTTATGGTACATGAAAATTTAGTAACAATTTATATATATATATATATATATCCAAATTTTGCATGTGAGAATGCTATTGCAGAAAATTTTAATGAGTCATGGTGCATGAAAATTTAGTAACAATATATACATATATATATATATATATAAAGAGAATTTAGTTGAGATTATTTACTCACGACAAGAGTGAAACCTCAACACCTAGGCCAATAACACCAAATGAAACCTGCAAAAAAAAAAAAAAAAAAAAAAAAAAAAAAGCAACAACTTTCTTAATTTTCCAAGATTATAAAGAAATTACTATAATTTCATATAAAGTAATAATTGTAATTTCTAATATAATAACACACACACAAACACAGCTTAATACATAGAATATAAAATCTTATCAAAATATATAAATAAGCATGAATACCACATGGCACCACACTGTTGGCTGAACCATTCTTTAATCTAATCAACAATGAATTATGCTAGGGACACAACTTTGTGCCACAACTCGCCACATGACGAGTTGTGATTGGTAAGGGTATATTAGTGGACCATGTGGGGACACATCCATAGTAACTAACATATTTGTGTTTCAATTTCTATTTACCAAAGAGCTTTTGCAGGCCAGCTATCAAGGACGGAGCCAAAATTTGAATCTAAGGGGGGCAAGCTTAATATGAACTCACGTTCATTAACATCAATATCTCATATTTGCAGATACAATTTCGAATTATACACCATATATATATATATATATATATGGTGCGTAATATACACCAACTTGTAGTAATATATTTTTTTAATAATATATGTCAAAACCCAAAGGCAAATTTCTTTAGCAACTTTTACCTAACATGACAAAAACTCTTACTATCTATTGTCCTTGTAAATTGAAGAGAAATGACGTGAAATAATATTATCTAACATTAACAGTAGTAATGATTATAATCCAATGGCTCATTGTGTATGAATCCAACGGTCCCTAATCAAACCAACTCTTTATAGTGACTTTTATCTCACACTGCCTTCCCTCTCCTTCATTCTCAACCATAACTAATTCTCTCTCATTTTTATTCTCTGCATTCAATGAAAAAATCAAA
This sequence comes from Notholithocarpus densiflorus, assembly GCA_030021035.2. Taxonomy (NCBI): domain Eukaryota; kingdom Viridiplantae; phylum Streptophyta; class Magnoliopsida; order Fagales; family Fagaceae; genus Notholithocarpus; species Notholithocarpus densiflorus. The sequence goes on from JARYZH020000105.1 coordinate 1,038,616, forward strand.
ACTAAAGCAAGCATATATATATATATATATATATATATATATATATAAAGAATAATGATAACACATTGAAGATATAATTTTTAAGTAGAAATCCTCATCTAATGGAAGAATCTCCTTGTACACATTAGTGGGCAGTGGGCTTTTAAAAAAAAAAAATCTCAAGCTAGCTAAACCACAAAACTAATAACAAAAAAATTCAAAATCTACACACTATAGAAAAATTAAGTAGAAATAAAAAAATAAAAAAAATACAAGATTTACAAACTTGTACATAAACTTACAATGATTCAGCCTTTGATGCTCAGATCTTTTTGCTCAAAAATCCAAATTTGAATAAGAGTTTTCTGTACCAAAATCCAACCAAAACAAGCAAACAACAAAAATTAGCACAAAAGTTCTATGACCCATTAAAGAAAAACTAAATCAAAGCAAACCCATAAGCCAAAACACAAAGACTCCATGACCCATTAAAGAAAAACCAAATCAAAGTAAACCCATAAGCCAAAACACCATGACCCATTAAAAAAAAAACCAAATCAAAGCAAACCCATAAGCTAAAATACAAATACTTACACTTTAAAGAAACTTGAACACCAAAAAAGAGGGAAAAAAGTATGGTGGTGGCAGTGGGTGGTGGCTAGAGAGGGAAGAGCTTGTAGATCGGTGGGTTGGCGGCGGCAAGGGCGGCAGCAGCTAGCGACGGCAAGGGTAGCGGCAATGGCTGGCAGTGGCTAAGTGTGAAGAAGTGATGGGGGGGGGGAGAATATAGAAGTGGGACAAAGGGAAGTTGTTTGTCTGAGAAAAAAAAAAAGAATGACAAGAAAGAAAAGAATGAAAAAATGTGTAGGGAAAAAAAAAAGGGAAAAAGGAGGGACAAAACCGTGGGAACTGAAACTCAACGAAATTTTGTGTGGGAAAAAGACAAAAATTTCAGGGAAACATATAGCGTCGCTATAAACAAAACATATGCCACTAAAAAAATTTTAGCGTCGCTAAAATTTTGTAGTGTTTTAAGAAATGCTACTATTGTTTTGGGTTAAAGTGACATTTTTCAAAAAACGTCGTGAAAGGCTCACTCTTTAGCGGCATTTTTTAAAAACGTCACAATATACTACTTATAGCGGCGGATTTAAAAACGTCGCTAAAAAAACGCCGCCTAAACCCATATTTCTTGTAGTGGTATGGGCTAGGTTGACTTCTAAGCTTGATTATTTTGTCTCACTATTCACTACCATGTTAAAACAGCAAATAACCAAATAATACGAGATCAATTGTAATCAATGTAAATTATGATAACCTAGGATTGATCAAATTACACCAATTCCAATTAGCCCCACTTGATCCAACTATAACGGTGGCAGATGGTATGATTATAAATTTATAATCAAGTGTAGCTGTTTAAAAATTTTCTAGTGGTGTGGGTTCTAGTTAGCTCAATTGATAAAGTCTCTAATGGTTGTATAAGAGATCTGAGGTTCAATCCCCGCCAACACCAAAAATTAATTGGCGTCTTGGTCTGATGATAAAGAGTTATCATAAAAAATGAACGCTATAAGTTGAAACTCTCTAAAAAAAAAAAAAAATTCAAGTGGTCAGACTAATGGCAAGTTTGATAAGATCTCGCCCAACAAACAAATAATATTTATAGGCTTTTTTTACATATTTATACACCTTATCCTATATATCCAACTTATTCTCTCTTCTTCTTCTTCTTCTTCTTTTTTTTTTTTTTTTTCAATCTCTCTCCCACTTTCTGCAATAGAGGACATCATTTTCATGAACAAGGACCTCAATGATAATGGCAACTCATTGAAGACGAGATTGAGCTCTCTTTGAGCGGTTACGGACAACGAAGACGATATTCGAGCTCTTGGGTTATTTTTCATGCACCAACTTGTAGTTCATATATATTTTTTTTTTCATATGGCTTGGTAGTAGATTTATGATTTTTAGTTGTTGGAGATGTAAATTTATGTAAATGTGGCTTCTTATAAATTTATATTATGTTTTTGGTTGGTTATACATGATGTCCCCACTTGACTGCATAAGGCCCCTAAAGATAGGACACATATGGCTTTGTCCAATCCATCAATCAGCAAAAGCGAGAGAGTTCTCCACCCAAATGAACTGGGTTGAGTGATGATTTGACCCTACCCAAACTTAACCAGCTCATGACCACTTGTAACAACAAATTAAATTCTTGCCACTTGGATTTTGGTTTAGGGTAAGTATGATGTTCTAAATTTTAAGTATAAGTTTATGATGCGCACTTCTTTTGTGTGTATGTATCATAGCTACCTAATATTGACCTCTTTATGTAATAGCTTTTGCATTATGTGGGAGGTGATTATACATTGGTTGGCCAAGTGGTAAGTGCTTGGACCAACATGCCTTGGAGCATGGATTCAAGTTCTCCCACTAATAACGTGTTGCGACTCTCTATACCCCACTTGCAGGTTGTTCACCTAGCTCATCAGCGACTGTGTGGTGGGATCTTAACCCCAGAGCAGTTAGAGTGCTATTATAAGGAAGACACACTAGTCGCCCTCTCTAACCATTTTTTAGTTACCAAAAAAATTATAAAAATAATTATTTAAAAAAAAAAAATCTTGACTGATAGAGCATCAAAATCCAGGTTCATATAGAGGTTGGAAATTGTGCATTGGAAATCTTATACTCATGAGATACACACATCATCAAACAAGCATATTTCAAGTTCGATATTTGGCAACAAAACTTTTTTCTAGTAATCTATCTAAATCTAAGAGCATCTCCAATAGAGTAGGTAAAGCCAAAATATAGAGAATGAAACCAGAAAAAAGAGGAAAAACGAGCTCCAACAGTTTCTTTAAAACTCAAAAAGTTTTTTGCTAATGAACAGCCATTCTCCAAACTTAATGTGCTACTGTTCATTAGCAAAAGAATAAAACATAATAAAAAATTAGCAAAGAAAGGAGTGGGGATGGGAGTATGAGGATACTTGTGTTAAAAAATGAATAAATAATGAATGAAGAAATAATATTTAAATGAGATAGAGAATTTGTTGGAAGATGTATTTGAAAAAGTAGGTAATTAAAAGGTAAATGTCACTGTTCACTGTCCAAACAATACAAAAATATTGAGAAGCTGCTGGAGATGCTCTAAAGGAATCCTTTTTTTGCATTAATTTCAAGTGTAAATCATAGATGATAGAGGTTGGAGTGCTTTAGCTCTTTGGTTACATTGAAATATTCAAGCACCTTTGACCATTGATCCCACCTTTTCAATCGATGAACAGCCACAGTTTCTGGTATAAGCTCATGTGAGCACCTCCCATTTGTTCCCGGGTAATCATACATGGCTGGCTTGTTAGAAAATCGATTCTTGGCCTTATTTCCCATCTTCAACCATTTCCCAACCAGTTTATCCTCGGGACCATTCGTGTTATTTTCAGGGATATTAGAATTTCCAATCCATTCAACAATGTCCCAAGACAACAAAAACCCCATCCCTGACATATAATCCACATGGGGGTTCATGCTAGTGCATGGAATTACAAATCCATAGTACAAGTCTAACCTAGGCAATGGCTCAAGGGACAATGCCAATGGTGCAAGCCTGATAAAAACATCATCATCAGCCTTCATGAGATAGTCATAAGGCCTCGAAAGGATACGTGGGAGCGAAGAAAAGTATGTGTAGGTCTTACCATTGCTCATGTTCTCTGTACAATTGAGGATGATAATGTCATTGAAACGTAGGATTTCTAAAGCTATCAATACTCTTTGCTCAGGCTTTGTGAGGTTGCAAAAGACAAACTTCACATCTATGTGAGCAAGGGGAGATGATTGGATTCCATAGACAAGGCGAAGGAAATGGCGACGATCATAGTTGTCTGGACGGGTTAAGATTCCAATCAAGAGGCTAAACTGTTTGTGTTGCAAAGGGGTTTCACAAATTGTAATGGCATTTTTGGATTTAGCTATCAAGGTGGATTTTACATGGACATTGAATAAGATGAAGAAGTAGAGGAAAAAGAAGAAGAGGAAGAGAGAGGACAATGCAACTAGAAATAGCTGCCTCCTCCGCATTATATCTTGTGTAATTGCTCTAAAATGTTTGTTTTCCTTAGATTTTTTTGTAATGCATTAGGCTAAAGAATTACAAGTTGATAATATTATGGTGGTGCAAGTGGGTAGCGAGGTTCATGCTTTTGCTCAATCATGGTTAAAGTTGTCAGCCCCTATTTTGAGAAACCGTCACTCATAAAGTCATGCTTTATGTGTATAGACTTATGGCTTTATTCATGCTATCTTTGCAGAGAGTTGCTCAACCTACGTGAAGTATTTAAGCATGATCAGTGAAAGAAAGAGATTCATTTATCTACCATATCGTGCATGCTTAATTCATCCTTGGTTCATCAAGAATTAATGACAAAAGAGAAATTAATTATCTATAAAGTGCTCTTATAAAGTCTCAACCAACTTGCCACTTAGTTGTTGATCATGAGGTGGTATACCATATATCCAGCGTATGTATCCTCTCTCTCTCATAGAGGCCGAACTAGATTAGCATGTTTAAAGAGTGATCAACAAAAAAATACATCATGTTATTTGAAGTCGTATAGCTAACTTTTCACAAATCCTTCCCATAAACTAAGTTATCTCTTTACTCTAATCCAATTTTATTGTCACTATAAGTACATTTTTGTTAGATAGAGAGAGGGAGAGAGTTAATTTTACTAAAACCTTACTCTTCCAGTTAAAAGACTTCTAAAAAGAAAAATCCCTTGATCTCTTTGCTCTTACAAATTTTATGGCTATTGGAAGTCCAGTTTTGTACATGATAAACTAATGGGATTATCTATGAAAAAGGCAAAGCTCTATGCATGTACGCCTTGGTATATCAGATGAGATTCAACATGAAACTATGAAATATATAAAATTTACAGGTCCTTGAAAATATAAACAATGTTTTTAGTGATTTTTTAAAATATATATTGGTCGGTAAACTTTTAAGTTTTTTTTTTTTTTTTTGAGAAGAAATTTTTAAGTTACTTGCTTATAATAAATATATATATATATATATGGGTTTTAGGCTATTGACACATTAAGGAAAAAGCAATAGCCAATTTAATTATTCTGCTCATAATGTAGATAAGGTAATACCACTAAACTACAAGACTCTTGGTATATTAGAAAGAGTAATGTTTATTACACACTTTCTGTTATACATAAAGTTGCGTGTACAATTTCAAACTTTGTGTATAACTGTATGTTTGCACTAGTCATTTTCCTCATGCATTAAGCACTAGCTACTCCTACAAAAATGGAACCTTATAAATTGAAAAAAAATATATATATATATTTATATATTTATGGTAATTGGATCCAGATGTGAATATTTGAGGCAAGATTGATCATCAGTAGCCCAGCCCAAAAAAAATTCCACGCTCTCAACCCATTCCAAATCATCCATATTATGGGCCCAAAGACCATCTTCAACTTATAGTTGAGTCACACCGGTCCATAGATTTAAGCATAGCACCTTTAACTATTATAACTTTCATATCAAAAGGGAAAGGGGTTGAAGTGAATTTGATGGTAATAATGGTATCCTTGGCACTATTTTATACAAGAGCATGGCCACATATATGGTTGGGCGCCCCAAAAATTGTTTTTCAAAAAAACAATAATTTTTTTTTCCAGTTAGCCCAATTATAAAAAAATAAAGGAATTTGTCAATTGGTCTATTGATTAGAGAGATAATGCAGTTATTTTTTTTTTTCTAAATTTCATTTTTATTGTAAAATTTACACTTGAATTCATTAAAGTTTTAGATCATTCATATTTTTGAAGTCTTTTAAGATTTCATTGAATTATTTTATTCACTTTGGTAGACAATTTTTTAATTTTTATTAAAATTAAAATTTTAAGAATTTACTATAAAAATGGTAAAAGATGAAATTTTTTTCTGTGAAAGATCTTCATTGAGCACAAAGTTTATAGGAGATATTAAGTTTTTTGTTGTTGATATTTTTGTACATGTCTAATATCAAACTAGACAACTTTTAACATTAGAGTTTAAAAGATGATAAGTTCAATGTTGATAACTTTGTGTACAATATATTTATGACTTATGACTTATTCTAGTATTAAAATATTAAAGTGTATTTTTTTTTAGAAACAAAATATTAAAGTGTATATGTGTGTGTCGGAGTTTGTCTTGACTAATACATAAGTACCACAATTTCGCCCCATAAACATAAAATCCTAAATTTATATGTTAATAAACGTACTAAATCTGTTACTAGAGAAACTCTTCCAAATCGAATTATGGGCTTTAAAGATTTTGGTATTGCGCTATATTAATTGATGTATTACATTTTTCAAATTACAATTATACTTTTACACAATAAACAAGAATAAGTTCATTTAAATGTAGACATGATAAAATTTGAGCAGTAGCACAAATGATAAGGATCTTCTTTTCTTTATTGAATGTAAGAATTGATAACCTTTCTTGTGCTTGTGGGGCAAGGTGAGACATTTTTCCTGGACCAAGTGATATATATATATATATATATATGCCATTTTAAGCTAGTTTGGTGTAAATGAGTAATGAGGGTCCATCCAATTTGTTATCTAGTTTGGCAAATGAGTAATTAAGGTAGTTTGGTATTTGATTCTCAAAAAAAAAAAAAAAAAAAAAAAAAGAAGCTAGTTTGGTATTTTAGTTCTGAAACAAGGGTTGGGCCTCCCACCATTAGTTGTTTAATAAAACACAGCCCAGTTTCTCTCTCTCTCTCTCTCTCTCTCTCTCCCTCTCTCTCTTGTTGGACCTTTTGTAGTGAACAACAAAAGTGAGGCAAGAGCTGACCCAAAACAAAAAACAACAAAACTGAGGTACATTAGCTGGAAGTGGCAGAAACTGTTCCTTTTTCAATTTTTTTCTCTCTTTTTCTATCTCTTCAGGGACATCAATGGACCATGATCAATCATAACTTTATAAGGTCGACACAGAAGTTCTTTCTACATACTAGTTTTTGTCACCACATTAACAATACTGGATTTTCTTTTCCTTTTTTCCTTTTCTCGTTTATCAGAACAACAATGGTTTTTTAGTTCTTCTAATTGTTGTTTTATGCATTTTCAAGATTATCATGTACATAAACAAGTCTTTGTTTCTCATTGCAAGACAAGTACAAAAACTTAGAAAAAAGATTAACCCATCAACATAAACAAGTCTTTATTTCTTCTTCTTCTTCTTCCTGTGCACTTACTCTAGTTGATCAGGAAAACTAGTAAAACCTAGTCGACTTCTCCTTATGTATCTGTTGGCAATGGAAGCATACACTATCTCAGAAAATATACTGTATGCAAGGTGGCAGAGATTAGATTTTTTTTTTTTTTTTTCAGATTACTTTGAAAATTGACTCAAATGAATTTGGACTTCATTCTCAAAAAAAAAAGAAAAAAAAAATTTGGACTTCATTACCACTTAACTATTCTTAGTGTAAAAGGAAAATAAATATATTTCTTATCAAATAAGTAATTTAGTTTCATTGTTCAACAGCACTCATGTAAAAGATTTGGTGACTTTACTCAAAGAAGTCATATATGGGGAGTGAAGAAGGTTCATATAAGAATGAGTTTCTTCCAAAAGTAGCTTGATAGTTATTTTGGGGTTAAAGATTTCTTTTGTGTGTGAGTTGATAGTTTATTTGTTTTGATAACATGAGAGTACCATTAAGTCTATTGGGGTTTTAGAACTATTAAGAGTGTCAAATTTGTATTGAGTGAAAGTTTGCTTTAGGTGTGTTATGATTTGAGTAAGTCTGTGCCTTTGAGAGTGGTGAGATTTATGAGATTTTTGTTGAGTATGATTGTAATCATCATTGTTAATGATGGATTTTGATTGGTATAGTCTATGAAAGTTGACAAAATCATGTTAAATATATTTATCTTGTGAATATGTTTTCAACTTTATTTGTGTGAATAGGATTCCATTAATCTAAAACGACAAGTCTGATAATGTGCATGTCACCCAAAAGTCCTAAAAGATTAAGAAAATGAGCAAATAATAGTAGACCATCTACATATTATTCTATTGCTAACTATGAACTTTATATTTTAGTATGGGAATGAAATTTCTGGAAGGAAGTTATCTATTTGCAATAGGCATAGAGGAAGAAGAAACTCCTTATGATTGGCAAATTTGCTAGTAGGAAAGAGCAAAAAAATGATATTGGATATTTGATTTGAATTTTAGGTTGTTTACTTATTAATAAGCAAAACATGGACTCAAAATGATTAATTACAAATGCATTAATGCAAGATTTTTAAGATTTAAATAAAAGTAAAGACAATTGAGATTACTATATTCAAAATCCTAAAATTTCTGTTTCCAAAACCTAAAAGAAATTTGGTACTTCCAAAAATTAGGATCCCTATTCCTCTTAGTTATGAATTTAAAATTCCAATTCTAGTGAGCTCAAAAACCTTTCCAACTTTCTATAGTAAGAGTAGTGAGTACTGCATGTATGATATTATAATGAAGTTACTCATTCTCCTCTCTCTTTCTCCTTTTTCCCTCTCACTTTCATCAAGAAGAACAAAAAAAGAAGTGGACCTATGCTCCTTATTTAGTGCATCATTCACAGCTAATAACTTAGAACACTCACTGAAAAAGCCTTTAATAAGTGGACCAAACACAAGTGAGAAAGGAATCATGAAAGAACCCACCTTTGAATGCCTTATTACACTTTTCCTAATTCCAATAACCAAAATCCCACACTTTCAAACCTCTTATTTGCCCAACTTTTCAAAAAGCAAAGGGAACAAGTGCAAGGCCCACAACAAAAGATAGCAAAATACTTCTTTTTTGGAAATGTGGGTATGAGTTTTTAGCAATTTTGAGTGGGTAAAGATTTTGAGCTCTATAATAATCATTCTAATCACCAACTATGTAAAAGCTTTTCATGGGATTTGAGATTTCCACATGACAACTTGTCCAATTGATCGTGACCATCCGCCACAAAAGATTAGCCAATCATGATCCCCATCATCCATCTAGATTCTTGCCACATCAGCACATTTTCACAATTTTTTTTTTATATTAAAAATGATTTTTTTCATGTGCCATTGGATTCGACTTTCTACGCGTGTCCTATTATATGTTTTACCATAACCTCGAAATTAGAGCTTGAAAATTTTACTAAACTCAGTTAAGTCACATTATGATAACAGTGCATTTTGGAATTCAATGAGTGCGGCTCAAATTGGAGATTAAAATTTGGGCTGAGTTGGATTTCAATTATAAAACCTATGCTTTGACTAAGTACTTTGGTCAATTTTTGTTAGGTTACTACTTACTTTAGTTGTTTTGTTCTTGCTTATTTTATTAATCTCTCTCTTTCACTGTTATGTATAGTTTTTTAATCTCATGAGAGAAAAAGCTCAAGCTATGCTATTGGACTTTTTCCACCCCCTCAATCAATCCTTTATTTCTTTTTTATGTTTTCTTGCAAACGACAAACGTTTTTGTAATATCTAATGAGAAAGATAGAGAGATTGAAGGAGTTACTTAGTTCGGTCTAATGGCCTAAAGTAACTATACATCTTCACTCTACTTAATTTAATATAACTATGAACCGAATGTGGAATAATTATAGGAGACTAGACTAACCATACATTAACCATGGTTAATAGACTTATATTACGGGTAGAATACTTTGTTTGCACATTAAGAGTAAGGTCATTGATGGGGTCATAGTTGAGGATGTTGTGCGAGATAGAAAAATATTTCTCTTGTCGTTTTAGGTGTTGTCCCTAATCTTTGTATTTGCAAGTGAGAGCTACAAGAGTGTATTTAGGATTTGGTTTTGTGAGAGTGCCTCTACACTATACTTCCATCTCTAAATTTGTTAGGGAAAATTTTTTATTTGTTGTTGCCCATGGACGTAAGCCAAAGGCCGAATCACATAAGTGTTCTCTTTTGCATGTGATTGTCAATGTTTTGGGTCTTCCTTATTCGTATTATTTGTTTTGGAGATCTTTCTCAAGTCCATAATATTTCCACAATCGATCACTCTTGATATTTTGAGCTTCTGTTTTTACAACAGTTAGAACCCAAGTCAATTATATTATTGTGTCCTAAATTCCTAACTGTACACATACTCCTAACCATACTATGCTAACCTGGGGCTGGTCTACTGTATATATTATTTGACTGATCCATTGTAATGCACATGGTTCAACACTTAAAGATATAGCCGTTAAAGAATTTATGTTATAACTTATAAGTGAATATACCACTAAGAACGAACCAAATTAATTCATAGCGTCTCTTTCTTTTTAACAGCGAAAAAAGAAAGAGGAAATATGCATTTGGGTTGCTTGAAAAGCTAGAGGTTTTACAATGCTGCACTTAAACAAATTATTATTTCATTTACTGTTAACTAATTTGTATTTTTTTTTAATGCATGTTCTTTTCACTCCCATCCTTTTCAATGGAATAATTGAGCAAGAGATGAAAGCAGTTTTGTTTATAAAACACAAAACTTGAACCTCAACTCTAAAGAAAACTTCGATTAGTTTGAGAATTGAGACTCCAAGCTACCCTAAAGCCAAGTTTGTAATTTTTGTTTTGTTTTGTTAACTAATCTAAAAACAGGAAACAACGTATGAGCCACATTATTGAAAGCATAATCATGTTAATTTCTATTATTTATTAAAATAGGGATCGAAGAAATAGACGACCAGTCAACCAATATCATGGACATCTCTATTAAAAATGTACGTAGATATCCTACACGACATAGAAAGTCGTTTTCATTTTAATTCAAGAAAGTGTAGCTATGTTTTCTTGAATGTGACATATAAGAAATGGTGGCTCCATTATGCCTGGACATAAAATAAGATGGACAATGACTCATGCATGCATCTATGCATTATCAAGTTGTGGAAATATCTCATTAAAAAAAAAAAAAGTTGTAGAAGTATATTCTTTGTAATTGACAGTTTAATTAGTTTGTAAATACCAAATCCGATAAGATTTTTTTTAATTTCTTAAAGTAAATTTACAAGTTTTTTTTTTTTAATAATTCAATAGTTACAATGGAGGTGGAAGGATTTGAATCGTGAATATCTTTATTGGAAACACAAAAATGTATCAACAAAGTTCCTATTAAAATAACTTCATATATATAATTGAGTTCTTAGAATTCCAATCATCTACAATTAAACTAATAGTCCATATTTTGCCACTTTAGTAATATTTAAATAAACATTGATTAATATTTTTTTGTATCTAATTAAGATATTAATTACTGACATTGTTATAAAATCTTAATTATTCATTTAATCATAGATTATTATAATTTTAATAATTCCACAGTAAATTATCCTAAGGATTCTAAAGAATCATAATACAAAAAAGGATTTTCCTTTAGGATTTGTATCCACACAAAGACTCAAAACTATGGTGACTTGAGCTTTCTTTGAACTCGGTATAACAAGCGTAAGAAAATATTGAACCATCACTCATCAATTAAGTGATAATTAGGTCAAATTAAAATTGAAACTTATAAATAAAGCATATTTTCATTTTCATCCTTATAGTTTTAATTTTTTTTCAATTGAATCTTTAACCTTTCAATCTGTTTCTAATGTTGTCCTTTCATTCACCTTTGTCCATTTATCACGTTTAAGTGCAACAAAACAACGTAGTTTTATTAATTTTCAACTTCCAAACCAATAAAATAGTCAAGGAATTAATTTTAAATTATAACATTCAATGAAAATAAAAATTTTCCCCTAATCCAGGTTTATTTCATGGGTGGAGCCAAATACAAGATTGGGAGCCATGGTCCTCCCAAAACTTAAAAATTGCTTTATAATGTATAATTTTGATGAGAATGTTATGTTCATTTTCAAATATTTTAATATATTTTATAACAAATTAAATTACTTTTATATGCTCATTAAAGCTTAGGAAGATGGTAATTTTCTTTTTCCAAAATACAATATATCTATATATTATGAATTCCTACCGCATTAGAAAGTTGAGACTTATATTTTTCTTTCATGCACACACACACACAAAAATGTTATTATGTATGTATGCTTTGAATTTATCTTAAATATTGGTATACCAATACTAAAATTTGGTTAGCTATAATATTATTTTCTTAAAAAATTTCATTTTTTATTCATAAATTATTGAAAATGTTACACTAATTAATTTTCAATTTAAAAAACATGTTTTTCTTCCCTAAATTACTATGAAAATTTCTTTTTTATCCCTAAACTATTGAAAAAATCTTTTAAAAAATTTAGGAATGTATAACAAACTTTTAAAATGTAGGAACAAAAAGCGAAATTTGTGCAAACTTTAAAGATGAAAACAATATTTTAGCCTAATTCAGTCACTTAAACACAAATCCCTAACTTGGCCACATATGGATTTATTTAGTTCATGGATAACATTAAAGTATTTTTCTTCCATGCATCCTTCAATTCCTTGAAACTGTTTCTAGTTACCAGATGTTGTTGACCCCTGAGAGATTGGAAACTGAAACTTTCCTATTCCCCAATTCCTTTACAACTAAATAAAGGCCAAAATGCATCTCTCAAATGAACCTAAATTGTGATTAGCATATCCATTTTTATTTCATGAATAATGTCCAAATTAAGCATTATTACAATTACCATAAAATTATTACTATACATGTTATAAAAGGAATAAATGCCTTAAGGGAGTCAGGAAAGATTGTCTTAAGCGGCTACACAATGGACCAGCCACAGCAGTGAAAAACACACAGAAGCTGACCTATCACACTGACTTTCTTTCTATTGAGTCTCTCATTAGTCACAATCCCCTAACCGTTCTTACTACTATCCCTTTTTTGTCAATTATTGACTGCCAATCTGCCATGCTATAGACACTGATTGACCATGCACGCTCACAGTACTCATCATTTTCTTTGAAATTGTCCGATTGACCATTGTTTTTATTCTCTGGAGAGAGGCTTAGGTTAGGTGTGTTCTGTGCACTGGATCCGATGAAATGCTGTCATGTGGTAATTTTTGGACATGTGGCAACATCCTATCGAATCTGGTGCATAGGACACTAGACTCAAGCTGCAGTGTCTACAGGACCCGATGAAATGTTGTCACGTGGTAATTTTTGGACATGTGACAACATCCTATCGAGTTTGGTGCATAGGACACTGGACCCAAGCTGCAGTGTCTCCAAGTGTAACAATCGTGCAATGTTAAAAATAAAAGAGTCTCCAAATGTAGGAGCACAAGACAATGCATGCATGATCATTCTTCTGTTTGTAATGAAATCGATTGTCCTAGTGTCATAGATCATGCGTTTTTTCATTCTTGAAATATGAATAATTTTAGGGATATGAACCAATTCTATACACAATTTCACAATATGCTAATGTATGTTTATGAGTGGTGGATACTTTATACTCCTTCCTGTTTTTATAGACCCACAACTTTTAATTGATCACTCACAATCGTACAAATTAATAAATTGTGAAATTGGGTGTGAAAATACGTGTGTCTATAAGCAAACGGTTGAAATATTGATTAGGAACTTCCAATTATATACGGACAGTTCACATTGAAGTAGACAACCCAGAAAAACCTTTTTTTATCCCTTACATTTTCTCTTATTAGTATGCTTAGTTGAAATATTGATTAGGAACTTCCAGTTATATACGGACAGTTCATATTGAAGTAGACAACCCAGAAAAACCTTTTTTTATCCCTTATATTTTCTCTTAGTAGTATGGTTAACCATTTTGTAATAAAGTGGTATCTCTAATATTTTTTTGGTAAAGAAAATGTTTTTTAATTTACCCATAAAAAGGAGAACAATTATCTTCCAATTCTGAATGTGAGTAGAATCAAAGTACAGAGCCTCCATAATTTGTGGAGGAGAATCTTCTATCTAAATAATTTAAGATGCACGGACATGGGTATTATGGCGATATGAGCAATTTTTGAAAAATTATAACATGATACAACAAATAAGACACCATTACAACACAAGTACGGTAACTCAAATGAAGTGCACGTGCATCCTGAAATAACATCATCAATGACAAATCTAGCATGCCTAGCCAACGAAAGAGCTACAGAGTTTGCACTTCGTTTAATAGAACTCACTGTCTTGCATCTCATACTATGGATAAGGAGTTGAACATTCTGTAATACATGACCCATACGAGACAAGTGAGGGCCAGTCGAAGTTAAAGACTTCATAACAGTAGCATTATCACCCTCAATGACTAGCAAATTCCGAGCACTCTTATTTTTTTGATGAATCCGAGCACTCTTATAGTCTTATTAATCATTATGTGCCCTATAATTACTATAAAGAAAAAAAATTGTGGTTATAAGTAATCTATTTTTAAAGAATTTCATGTTTTTCAGTGATATTAAAGTTATTTAGCTATATAATTAGAACAATTAACATAATCAAGCTAAGTACATTCTATGTCCATTATGATGTCTATCAATTACCAGACTTGAAATGGCAAGTTATTGTCTAAAAAACCAAAAATCATTGATCAAGCATTAGATTGTCCATCAAGGAAGTGATGCTAAGCTAGAGTGGTTTTAAGTTTTAACCTCCCAATCACGTTTTCATCTCAAATACTGATTGATTAATACATGAAAGAATAGAACAACTGGGATCCAGAAGCTACTCCTGTTTTCATTTGTCATTTTTGGATTTTAATTCTTCACCTAATTGACATTTCAATTTTGTGCTACAAAACATAAAGCATAGTTTTTGGCTTTTTTTATTTATTTTGGTGCTGCATGGTTCTCTGGATGACAATCATTCTTGATTTGTAGATAAAGAATACTACACATTTGTAGGGTTCAAGTAAGTTCAACAGGCAGATCATTTGTTGCGAATAATGGACCTGTGATCGAATTCCCTCAACATTAAAAAAAAATATTATTATTATTATTATTATTATTATTATTATTATAATTTGTGTCTTGACTTGATGATATTGAGCAATCATTATAAAGTAATATTATAATTAAATTCAAATCTTATTTTATTTATTAAATAACTACATCCGTAAAAGAAACTATATTATATATAGATCGATGAGGATTGTGGTCATAATGGTTTTTTTTTTTGGGTAAACTATAGTGAATATTTTTAAGGTTTGGACTAATGTCATCCAGGTCCAAAATTTTTCAAAACTAACTTAATCCCTAAACCTAACTTGTACCCTAAAACGTTACTCATTTTTCTTCTCTCTCACAGTATTTAGAGATCAAGTTGGTCAATTTTAAATCTGGCTGACATTAATCCAAACCTTTAAGTTGTTAACTATATATTTTTCTTTTGTTCCTTTTAGGTAAATAGGGGAGGGGATACAAGATTCAAACCCCAAACACAGAGTAGGACATAAGGTACCTTTTTTTTTTTTTGGCTAAACACTCAGAAGGTACTGTTATTAGTGGACTCTTATTCGAATCTCATGGTCATAATATTGTATGAAATTGAATAACTTTTAAAGTAAGGTATGAACATAGTCTGTCGTCGAAGGAGTTTACAATTTGCCTCATATCTTTTTTCTTGATCAGCTCTTCTTTAATCTTTTGACGTTTGTCATAATTTAGGTTCTTTCTTACAGA
Source organism: Notholithocarpus densiflorus (assembly GCA_030021035.2). Taxonomy (NCBI): domain Eukaryota; kingdom Viridiplantae; phylum Streptophyta; class Magnoliopsida; order Fagales; family Fagaceae; genus Notholithocarpus; species Notholithocarpus densiflorus. The sequence goes on from JARYZH020000105.1 coordinate 1,054,275, forward strand.
TTACTCTTTAGTCTTTTCGTTTTCATAGCCACATCATGCAGCAGAGTACGTCTTGGCCTTGCACCCACACTTCTATCCAAAAATACGACATAATACCTACGGTGGTTGGTCAAGATTATATAAAAGTAATGGAAATTCTATGCTAAAGTAAGTCCACCTTGCCTACTTTGTGGACCCTATCTTTTTTTTTAATTTTTTTTTAATTTTTTGTGTTTTAACATTATATATAGTGCACCTAGTCATCATTCTCAAATCCACACATATCAATCTCTTTTGGTATTGAACTTCTATTAATTAATAATAAGTAGCATTTGTTTAATAGAATAAAAACAAGAATGAGAGAGAAGAAAATTGGAAAGAGCTTCTAATCATTTCAGGACTCGTTACTTTATAGGTAACCTTAAGGGATTGATCTAGTGATTTTTAGACCTTATGTGATCCAGGAGATCGTAGATTAAGTCTTTTAACTATGATTATTAAGATGCTATTTTTAAGAACTATTTTTTCTTTAATCATTCAAATGCTCAAATATTCATAGCTGACTGTGTCTACACATTTGTAATAATCATATAGACACTCAATGCAAACAAAGGTAGGGTTGGGGAGCTTCTAGATGCTATAACTTGTGGAGTGTGGAAATTTTCTTTCTTTCCTTTCTTGTTTTCAAAGGGATCTTGGAGTTCCATAATACATTCAAACAGGAAAAAATTCCACTCTTCCATTTTATTTTTCTTTTTAAAAAAGTGTAACCATCCATCATTATAAGTTTGACAAGATTTTCATAAATATCTCAGGCCTTTTAAGTCTTAAGCAAAAATGATCTTGGATATTTTCGTTACAAACACCAAGAGAAACTAATTGAACTACAAAAATTTTGGCGAACTCATTTAGTTTCAAGTATGTTTATTTCCAATAATAATAAAATAAAATAAAAATCTATTCTTTGTTCTTGTACCATCGCAACAGAATCTCACAAGAAGTTATGGTGTTAGCTCACCATAGGGATCTGTTTGGATACCACTTATTGGTGAAAACTGAAAACACTGTAGTAAAATAATTTTTAAATATGTAAATAGTACCGTGGGACTTAGTTTTAAAGAAAAATTTGCTGAAATCCGTACTTGCGGATCTCGTGAACAGTGCACGGAACCCACACAAAAAACGCAGCCCATTCACAAACGCAAACGCGTTTTGTATCCAAACTAACACTAGGTTGAAAAAAAATTTTATATTAGAACCCATTACAACTTAAAATAAAAATGTTATGAAAATGTCGTAAGATTATGTGGCTACAGACTTTTCAGTTCGCCTATGAACACACCTATTTTCACACCCAAATATACATCAAACTTATGTGCTAACTAGTGATTGGATTTTAGCTCTTTCATATGAGTCCATCACAGGTATTTAGCATGTCAACTTATGTATCAATTAGAAAACACAAACACTTCATTTAAACTACCGTATTCGTATCATATCCATGTCGTATCCATGTTATACTGATTGTTTTATCACCATGTCGTTATTTCAAAAAATTTCTTGGTTTAACTATTGCATAATTAAAAAAAAAAAAGAACAACAAACAATAAAACAAAACAAAAGAAGACAGTGGGAGGGATCCAAAATCCAGAATCCAAACCCGATCAGGGAAAACGGTCGGAGGAATCATCACTTCACAGGTTGATGAGATAGAAAGAATGACAGAAACACACACAAAGTCGCAAATGAACCACACCTTGAAAAAGAAGTATAGAGTGTAGCTCAAAGAAGGAACACAACTGGTCCCATCCTCTATCACATGACATTGGGCTCCACTCGTTGGACCCCACCTTTTACCATCATGTCCCCACAACCAACCAAGTTAAATAAACACAAACAAAGAAAATCTGTCTCTCTCTCTCTCTCTCATGCACAGTCATACTTCACTGTTACACATGAGTCTCGCTGCAAAAAGTGCACATTTTGCAGCAACACAAACCAAAATAAAGCAAAAGCAACAAAAACACTAACCCACATCAACAACAACATTTAACATTAAACCAAGCACAGAGTTGTTGTTGTTATTATAGTTTTATAGTGAGAGAGAGAGAGAGTGATATCTTTGTTTATATAACAAAAAAAAAAAAAAAAAAACAGTGATCTTATAGAAGAAGAGAGAGCTCGAGCAATTCTCACAGCTCGGGCTCTTCATATTTTTATATGCACTAAGCTCTGTAAAGAAGAAGAAGAAGAAGAAGAAGAAAAACCCTTGTACAGATTCAAATTCTTGGTTTCAGCTTCAAATTCCAGTGGTGGGTACTTTTTATCTCTCTCTGTTTTCTTCGACAACGTATATTTGATCCCTTTTTTTCCTTTTGCTTTTTGATTTTTTGATTTTTTGGGACTTCGAGATCTCTCTCTGGTTCTCACTTTTTTTGAATTCCAGATTCTTTCTCTCACTTTCAAGTTTCTGGGTGTGTGGAAATTGTTTTAAGTGGAAATAAAGGGATCATTGTTATTATTAGTACTTGGAATTTCGAATTTTTTGGTGTTTTTAGCTGGTGGGTATTGCTTTTTCAGTGATTTTAGTTAAAAATAAACATGGGTTTTTTTTTTTTTTTGTATTATGTTTTTGTATAATATAGTTGATTGTGAGTGAAGTAAGGGAGTTGATTGGTTTTGTGAGTTGCTTGATCTGGTGGGTCTTCTGAGAATCTTGCAAATTGGGGTTTTTCTGCTCAAGAGTTTTGCAATTCAAGTCCCTGAAAATAAAGGGTCTGTGTGGATTTTTTGGAATTTTATATACTATCATGCATCTACAAGCTCTCATTCACATTCCAAATTTGCTTGCTCTATAATGTGCAATTTTTTATTTTTTATTTTTTATTTTTAACTTTATTGTGCTACTATATGTTGTAGTTGAGCTGTATGTCTTGTAATTTAGGAAACTAAATGAACAATGGACAATTGTTTGGTATATTATCTTGTAAAAGGCTTTCATATCAACCAAATAGAGGGCTAGGCAGTAGATTTGCTTGTGTGTGCCTCTTGCAATTTCTTTTATATGTTTATTTATTGATGATGTTTTGACTTTTAGAAGCCTTAGTTATTATAGAAAAATACTCTATTATGTAATGCTTTGTGTTGGCTAGAATTAAAGTTCTATGTGACTGGTTTTTCACTCATTAGGAAGGAAGTTTATATTCATTGATATTGGATAGTCTTTGAAAAGGAATAAACACTATGCTGTTTGGTAGAGTATTCAGTAAGATCTAAACAAAAATGTAGAGCACCTACTGAACTAAATCTCATTCTTATTTGCAGATTTAATTGACTAGAAGAATATTTTATATGTAATGATACACGGTTTCCGGACATGGAGAGGGCTAAAGAATCAAAGAAACTTATGGTTATGGGGAAAGTGCCCATTTCCGGTGAGGCGTCAAATGCACATAAGGCCTCAGTAAGGGAATTCGGTCAGCTACCACACTTTCACTTGCATGATGTAGTTCAGCTATCCAATGCACACGAGCTACTCCAGCTGTCCAATGCGCGTGAGGTAGGCCATCTATCAAATGCGCGTAAAGTCTCAGTAAGAGAATTGGGCCAGTTATCAAATGCGCGTATAGTTTCAGTAAAAGATGTTCGTCAGATACCAAATGTGCCTATGGTTTTCGTAAGAGAAGATGGATCTGAAGCAAGGGACTCTCAAGATTCAGACTCACCTGCACCTCTAAGAACATGGAGAGGAAAAACCTCTTTGCCTGAACGTGAAGAACTTATGCCCGATGTCATCACATTTAAGGGAAGTGGGGATTCATTTGAGGAAGGTGGTTCTAGTTCTTTTTCTGGGGCTAGTCATCCCCCTGAACCTGTTGATACAGATCTAATGAGAACGGTTTATGTTCCAATAGGTCAAAACAAATCTGAGGGAGGATGCTTAATGAAGAGCTTGTCCATGAAGGGTCCTTTTCTAGAAGATCTTTCAATTCGGGTTCCTGCTAAAAAACCAGGCCCAGCTGTTCTTTCCCCTGCAGAAAGTTTGGTTGAAGAACTAAATGATGTTGGTGCTTTGTGTTCACCATTTTCAGTTCCTCGTGGATCACAAAATACAGAAAACTCCCTCCACCCAGATTCTGATGACAAGGAATGTGTGTGGGATGCTTCTTTGCCTCCAAGTGGCAATGTAAGTCCACATAGTAGCATTGACAGTACTGGTGTTGTTACAGCTATGAGTGTTGTCAATAGCTGTGCCAGTACATATCGGAGCGATGCAATCACAAGTGATGGAATGCTTAGTGTGGAGAGGAACTTTGAGTATATAAAAGGGAGTGTTAGAGGGGATTCACTTGAGAGTGCAAAAACTAGTGTTAGTCGAGCAAGTGATAGTAGTGGCCTTAGTGATGATAGTAATTGGAGCAACATTACTGGAAGTGCTAATAAGCCTCACAAAGGAAATGATCCTAGGTGGAAGGCTATTCTTGCCATCCGAGCTAGGGATGGAATTTTGGGAATGAGTCATTTTAGATTGCTCAAGCGGCTTGGTTGTGGTGACATTGGCAGTGTGTATCTCTCAGAGTTGAGTGGGACTCGTTGCTTTTTTGCAATGAAAGTAATGGACAAGGCATCCCTTGCTAGCAGGAAGAAATTGAGTAGGGCTCAGACAGAGAGGGAGATTTTGCAGCTGCTGGACCATCCATTTCTCCCAACTTTATATACACATTTTGAGACTGACAGATTCTCCTGCTTGGTCATGGAATATTGTCCAGGGGGTGATCTTCACACTTTAAGGCAACGGCAACCTGGGAAACATTTCTCTGAGTATGCTGCACGGTATGTTATATGGTGTAGAAGCATTCTCTTATCTGTCTAGATCATTTTTTTTTCCCATTAAGCCTTCACTCTCATACTTAAATCAGTGTTCTTTCTTTAAGCAGTCATTTTTTTATCCATTTGAGTCATATGTCATTATGTGTGCTCATGATCTTGCCATCTCAAGAGTTTTTGAATACCATAAATGTTACAATCATAGATATATGCATTACAGATGCTTTATTTGCAATGCATTTATGGTTATCTTCTAGTTTCATGTGATTTTTCTATCCATGCAAACTTCCACTTATTCATGATATTATCTTACACACACACACACACATTCTAGGTGTACAGAGTTGCTTTCCGATTCTCCCATAGCATCATTATAAAATGGCTCCTTCCTATAGGTAAAGCCTTAGCAATATATGAACTCAATAATGAATCTAAATCTTGGCCTTTAATATGCCTTTTGCTGCACTTTATTTGTGTAATACGTAACATTTTAGCTTTGAACTATAAGATTGAAATGTTGAATATTTTTTTAAAGCTGACTCATAAAGTATTAAAGAACATATATAATGTAATTTAAGCATATAATATTCCAAGAGAATAACATACAGGGTTAGTGGTTAGTTCCAGTGTATAAAAAACCAGACTGGATGGTTCAACTTTCAATGGCTTCTATACCAGTCCATTTGGCACCCTATAACTGGTGATTTTAAAAAACTGGTGAAAATAGGACCCAGTGCTTCAACCATGAGATTTGGGATCTGGGACCGATTTGACCAGTTTTTCGCGGGTCTTGAAGACTGCAATTCTGATTTTTATCAATTTATGATGGAGGTATAGGTATTGCCATCCCGTTCATGACACAGTGGGATCATGGGGATTTACAGGTGTATGCCTCCACTAGTGACTCTTTACATTAAAAAACAGAATGTGCCAGGTATGGTCGACACCTGTGTATCGGAATGTTGGGGGAGGGGGCGGGGGGGTGTGTTGCCCATACAGGCCAATGGGAGAGCAATTTTCTAATGCTCCAATGGAAGGAGACAGAGCTATTTGCAATGTGTCCATGACTACTTTCTAATCCAGAATCCTCACCCTTCCCTAATCCTTGTCTGTCTTCAATTCTTGGCCCTATGTTTCAATTTAGTAGGATCAGTCTTTTCAGATTCCTTTATTCCATTGATATTGCTGCCTTTGATATAAAAGGATGCTCTGTTGAATTTGATGAACATCTCTGAGGCTTTATCTCAGTGCTGTAACCAGAGTTGTTTTACAATTCTGGTGGTCTTAGTCCACTTGAATACCCCTTCTGTGGTCTGTTTACTGTTCAAGCTCCTATGAAGAGATCAAAACAGAACTCTGAAATTGTTTTAGTACCTTGTATTGATGATAAGAAGTACCAGTATCTACAAGATAAGCATATTAAATGCTTACATTGACCAGTTGCATCCACCTTAACCGTTTTAAATGCTCTACTTACTGTCTGAAAGATTAAAATCTTGGGTGTTCAACTGTCACTGAATAACGTTTAGCATGTTTGAGAAGTTGTTTTTATCTGCTTTTGTCAATAGTAACATGGCAGTGCTGTGTTGTTATCATGCTGTCCATGCAGATGCTTTTTCACTTTGTAAGTATTTTCCAGTGGACAGAAATATAATTGCTCTTTTCCTTTATGCGTGCAGGTTTTATGCGGCAGAGGTTCTGTTGGCCCTTGAGTATCTTCACATGCTTGGAGTTGTGTATAGGGACTTAAAACCTGAAAATGTTTTGGTTCGTGATGATGGACACATAATGCTTTCAGACTTTGACCTTTCCCTCAGATGTACTGTTTCCCCGACCTTGATAAAAACCTCCTTGTTGGATTCTGACCCTTCAAAACGGGCAGCTGGTGGTGCATTCTGCGTCCAACCTGCCTGTATTGAGCCTTCTTCAGTATGCATCCAGCCTGCCTGTTTTATTCCCCGGATATTCCCTCAAAAAGGCAAGAAGAAGACCCGAAAAACTAGAGTTGAGCTTGGGTTGCCAGCCAGTACACTTCCAGAGCTTGTTGCAGAGCCTACTGCAGCCCGATCTATGTCATTTGTTGGAACCCATGAATACCTAGCCCCAGAAATTATCAAGGGAGAAGGCCATGGCAGTGCAGTTGATTGGTGGACATTTGGCATTTTCTTGCATGAATTACTGTATGGTAAAACCCCATTCAAAGGCTCAGGAAACCGCGCAACACTATTCAATGTAGTAGGGCAGCAACTCAGATTCCCAGAGTCACCAGCAACTAATTATGCAAGTCGGGATCTGATCAAAGGCTTGCTGGTGAAGGAGCCACAGCACCGACTTGGGGTGAAGAGGGGTGCAACCGAGATCAAGCAGCACCCCTTCTTTGAGGGCGTAAATTGGGCTCTAATACGTTGCAGCACGCCGCCAGAAGTGCCTAGACCAGTGGAGGCTGAGTTTCCCGGGAAGTTTGGGCCAGCAGTTGACACAGTTGGGGTTGGTAGCGGCAGTAAAAGGATGGTAGGAGGAGGAATAGGAGGAGGAGGAGGAGGAGGAGTAGTAGGAGGAGGAGGGACAGACATGAAGCCTGGGGGTAAATATCTGGACTTTGAGTTCTTTTAGTTTTGGGAATACAGGATTGTTGTGCTATGTTGTATTAGTTTCATCAGTTGATCCTACAAAGAGTTTTTCCTTCATTACTGTCTACTAGTGGTGATCTTTAGCTTACCTTTAAAAAAAAAAAAAAAATTCCACTCCGTTTGGAAAATTGGCACCTCAAGTTCACAGAGTATGTGAATTAAGCCTGTTGGGTTGTAAACATGACCTGACATCAAAATCAGATTAGATCATCTCAAACGTAGTATTATATGTAGAAAACTCATTTTTCTTAATTACAGCTAATGTTTCATTTTAATTAAGTTATTGGAACAAATATTACCAGTTGCAATTCATAAAGATTTCTTTGGGTTCATCATTTTATATTCTTGCAATGTAATTAGGTTTAATATGGTGCATGCTTGCCAAAAGCCTTGTAGCTTAATTGACATCTTCCTATATTTCCAACAAGAACGGTTTGATTCAAATCTCTTATCCCCAACTATGAAATTATATAACATATTTTTCAGTTTGAGCAAATATTTTAATGAAACTCTAATTTTGTTCATAAACTTATAAAATTATTGTGGGAGGAATGAATCTCTGACCTCAAGAATGAAATTGTCCTCTTTGGAAATAGCGTTAAGTCTTAATCCTCAGAGTTTTGCTCAATTCCACATCGGGGAGAGACGCCTCTCATTTATGCTTTATAAGGTTTTGGCCTAAGGATGAGTGCACCATACACTCATCCTTAGGCCAAAGCCTTATAAGGCATGAGTGGAATGCGTCTTTCCCCGATATGGGATTGAGCAAATCTGTGAGGGTGGCATCGGTCTCCTCGGCCCATTCCCAAAGCTGACAATTCCAGACAATCTTAAATAAATGAATATAAATAAGTTTTTTCTCGTAATGAATCCAACCTATTCATAACACATATTTTAATTCAACTATCACCTTACTCCTTTCTCCTCAAAGAAAATTATACAATTTTGCATATAAATTCACAAATAGAAAATTAAAGTACAGAATCTTGCATCTTTTTATATTCCCCAATTGGATCATCACAATTTTTTCAAGAATCAGGAAGTAACTCTTTCTTTATTTTATTCAAATTTATGAAATTCAAATTATAAGACAAAAACAAGATAAGAAACAAAATGATATAATGAAGATCAATAGTAATTTTCTTTTGTTAAGTAAATTTAGAAGGAGAAAATTGATGAAAACCATTGGCAGGGCTTATTTTTATCTATTTGTTTCATACCTTTTTTTTTTTCTCCGATTGAATTCAATAAACAAAATATTGCATTTCATATGGGCTGGATCAGGAGACATGTTTAGGCTCGGTTTCAAATACAACTAAATTGGCTCTAACGCACAATCTTTGTTTAGACCTAGGCCCATCCATACACAATCCTACCCAGATGTTTTTAAATAAAATATTAGTTTGTACCTATGTTTAATATTACCAATTGTATCAATAAAAAATATTACCGATATTTTTTTTTAACTTGTCAACTTTAAAAAAAAAAATACAATAATTTCATTAGATAGAGTAAGCAAAATTGTTATTTCTTGATACCTCTATAATAACGATATAAAATAAGGTACTTTGTTGCCTGATTTATATACTTAGTTTTTACTTCTTAATATAATTTTTTTTAATTGTGATATGATGAATTTTGTTAGTATTTATTATATTCAAATATTATATAAAAATCCACTTATTATGAAAATTAATTGAAAAGACACAAGTTTTCGGAACATGGTTAATATTTTATTGTTAAAGTTTATACTTGAGGGTTGAGGTAATGAATAAGTCTTTTGAGAAGAGAATTTGGGTTACTTTCAAATGGGTTGGCAACTTGTCATAGTCTTAAATGGGCTTGAAGTATTTTCTTATAGGTCTAAATGGGCTTGAAGTAGTTTCTTATAGGTCAAACTTAAATGGGCTTTTTTCTTTTTTTGTTGGGTGAAAAATGGGATTTTTTCCTGGGAGAATTTAAATGGGCTTAAAGTTGTTTTAAATAGTCCATAAGTTTTTCAATAGGCTTAAAGTAGTTCTAGAACACTGGGCATATAATTATAGTTGATTTAAAATCCAATTTAAGAGACTAGGCACAAATTATAGTAGAATAGCTTAATCGTTGGTGAGCTTCCACCTAAATATATAGCATAGATCTAGATCGGTATTTAAACTTTGTAAAATTCAATTTTGTCCCCAAACTGTAAGATTACATCAATTTAGCTCTTAAAATTTTGAAAATGATTCAATTGCATATAAATTACTCAATTTCGAAATAAGAAATGAAGATAGGAGTAAACACTGAATTGTATTCAAAACTTTAGGCTGGTAAAACCAGTAGTTCATGGGCAAATTGAACTCCAACGCACTAGATTTATGATTTTCCCTAAATTATTTTATATAAAATCACCTCTAATTTACAAACCCCAACCAAACCTTAGAAAAGAAATGCCAAAATTTCGTAGTGTCTCCAATGCAAAAAAGTACTAGACACAAGTCGTATCCATTATTATAAATAATAAAACGATAAATGATTTTAACATATTATGAATAAATGTCCTTTGTCTCATCTCAAGTATTATATATATTATGGACCAAGTGATCAAAGTTCCAAACTAATTGTAGGCTCAAGTACTTGTAGAACAAACAAATTAACCCTAAATTAGTTTACGATTAGTCTAGTGAAATATTATATCAACATATGTAGCCCCTCAAGAGCTTTCACATTGTGAATATAGGCTGTTAGAACAAACCATATAAATTTTAATGTACTCTATTTTTCATATGTCGACTCATTATTTAATCATCATCCAAAATGGGGCAACAATTTTAACATTGAGAATTTCATTTTGTCTTCCACCAACCCTTACTATTTACTACGTAATGAAAATGCAATGAACCCGGGCGGGCCCAACCATATAATTACAAGTTGGACTGTTCTACAATTCTATTAGCTTTTGGCAGTCTTTCTTGGTACAAAGTTTCTTACATGTTTTCTTGTTCTCTTCAACGTAAAATATGATGGATTTGGCTGAAAACTTTTTAATGGATTTGAAGATCCAATGCGTATTAGCAAATGAACAGAATAAACCATTTGTGGGTTGCTCATTCAAGAGGTTATTGGATTCTCTGGTTTTACATTTGAAGGTGTTCAAAATGGATTTATTCAATCTTCAATGTATCTGTTGATGATATGACCTTTACATTCAACATCTCAATAACAAACTTCAAAATACTATAATCAGTGCAACCCGAATACAACTCACACTTTGCATCTTCCTCAAGTTTGTGAAAATGACGCACCTCCTCATCTTCAGTTGCATTTCTTGGTTCCCCTCTAAGTCTAAGTCTATAAGCTACTTAGATAAAGTTCTATAAGCTACTTAGATAAAGTTCTATCCTATTCATGAATGCACAAGTCTATATTAATACTTAAACAAATATACATTGCACACACAATTATACACTCCCAATATGAATTTAAACGACCTTATAACACAACAACCCACCACAAAACTAATCACAAACATCACAACTATTATGCTTACAAGTATTGAAATTGAATAAAGGAACACATGGGTTTTACCGTCTGTTTAGGAATTTACTTAATTGCATAGTATTTATCAAAAAATTTGATGACTTTCATTTTAAATGTGTTATAAATAACTAAAAACTAGTTTATTTATAAAATAAATAAATAAATAAAAACTAGAAGTTAGATTATTTGCTAAAAAACTAAGACCGTAAAGAAGCAAATGAATACGTTGGTTAGCTTATTGATAAGGGCTTGGGCCAATATGCCTTACGATATGGGTTTGAGTCCCCCCACTTGTAGATTGTTTACCTAATTCATCAGCGACTATGGTGTGAGGTCTTAGCTTAGGAGCGATTAAAAACTCAGATAGGAAAGCCACACAGGTTGCCTCTTCTAACAATTTTTTAACTTACCCAAAAAAAAAGAAAAAAAAAGAACCAATTATGATATCCCCATTTTACAGTGTAAATTTGTGAATTAAATAAAAGTGATAAAACCTGACACAATCTATTTATTTGATTATTGCAGGAGCACCTAACTGGTCACATTCACAATTTCATGAAAACGTAAAGCAACCACGAGTACAATGTGCGCTATGTGTGTGACAGTGTGCGAGGTCTAATTTTTTTTGCCATTGACGGTAAATGGGCATGCCCGGAAATTAAGGCTTCTTACTTTATATAATGAAAAGACCAAACTCAAATTTCTTTAGTGCAATGATTTTATTAAATGGACTCGTCTACCAACTTCATCATTTTTCTTTAGATGCAATGAACAAATGCTTGAAATGTATTGTAGGGAACTTAAAGTAGTGAGGAAACCATAGGCTGCGAGTTGGAAGAACATAACAAAATCCATATGGTCTTCTCCAAATAAATACCATATTAATATTGACTTTAAGAAAATGCTTAAATTATTATCAATTTTATTACAAAAGGTTGATAAAGCAATGTGTTAAATGAAAGTAAAATATAATAAATAAATATTTGAATTACTTTTGTAATACATCAATTTGTAAGGCTTTTATAATAAAATTTGTAATTTTTTAGCATCACTTGTTTTGTTGATAAATATCGACTTTATTAACTGACAAAAGTAGCAAGATCATTCCTCAATTGATCAACAATAAGAGGAGAAAGTGAGTGCTTATTACAAGAGCCAAAATACCTATATTTAGAAGCAAATTTAGTAAGGGCATGAGTAGCTAGCACAATTAGCGTCTCTCCTAACCAAGCTAAATACATACCAAAAACCACAACTATTTCTAGCACATTACTCTTCAATAGAGTGGATATACTCAACAAAAACAAACCTAAGTTTAGCCCATCAACACAAACTTTAGCGAGTGAAGCTTGTGTCTAGTGTATCTGTGCACTGGACACTATAGGATGTGGACATGTGTCCGTATCATATCGTGTTCGTATCGTATCATGTTCAGTGCAGCACTGATGCACTGGACACAACTGCCACAAGCCGTATCCTAGTTTAGCATCACCCTCCACAATAATTTTCTGCATTGAACACAAGCCGTATCCTAATTTAGCATCACTCTCCACAGTAATTTTCTGCAGCACTTCAGCATGTGTGGCAAAGCTCAAAAGGAAGTATGCTGCCACCGTCCACAATGATGATCTTAGCATCACTTTAACTTTATCAATCATCTTCTATGTATTGACATTGGAAAGTAGTGCCACAACAATATTAGAGAGCCCAAGCCAAGGATAGTCCGTAGGGAAAGGATCTAGTGAAGTGACAAATCCTAAAATGATAACCCTTTAATTGGAATTCCAAACAAAAAAAGCTGTTAGCAATAGCATGATGAAAAGGAATTTATAGGCCCACAATAGTTTTAGCTCTCTCTTTTGCTTTATTTTCATTCATATATGTTCTTGGCCCCCCTACCCTCTTCACCACTATACACAAAGATCATAGTTACATGCATGTGGAAGCTGCACCTTCTTGTGTAGTCTTTTCGGCCTCGTTGTTGTAACAGCTTATACTAGTCTTGACTCTTTGAGTCATGAACTATCTATTCCAATTCTTTAGACATAAAATTGTACATATGAAAGCTACCACCATATGGGTATGACTATGTAAGGCCAAATCACACCTGAAACTCGTGCATTTGTCAGAATAGATAGCCTCAGAAACCCCAAAAATCATACTATACCTACTTACATTTTAAATAAGAAAGAAAATGTAACTTATTACTGTCTTTTCCTTTTTCATTTATGGTCAGTTAAAGTAGGGTTGAAAGCTTTGGCAAGTACTTTTAAGTTAACACAGTCAAATTATCCAGTTTCAACGCTGTTTTTTCATACAAAATGAGTTCATCTTGTAATCATAGAAATGGCAAAGCAGAAATGTAACTTAAAGTTTGTTAGCTGTATTAGAGATTGTAAAAAATATATATCTAATCTTGCAGAATTGGGAGCCTTGTGTCCCGGGTACAATTTCCTTATTATTTTTTAACCACCATGCTTTTTCTTTTCTTTTTTATACTAAAAACAGGAAAAAGTTCCATAAAATGTACTCAATAAACTTGTGTTCAATGATATTGAAGTAACAAAGTATACTCTTTTATGATTGTAATTCAAGCACTCAATCAAGTTGATATTGTAATTGGATTCAAAAAAAAAAAAAGTTGATATTGTAATTAATAGACTATAAAGCAATGGTTTGTGTCATAATGAAAGCGTCAACTAATAAGGATTCAATCATTGTCTTTACCTAACGTGAGTGGTCCTTGAGTACAAGAAGCTCAGGATGTCCAAACTCCAAACACCCCCCAATACCCTAAAAAAATTGTGAAGTGCAAAAGTTTTTGATCCTGTTCAAATGATATTGTCAAAACACCCCTATATAACATTAAATATTAAGTGTGCATTTGGATACCGCTTATTTTGCTGAAAACTGAAAACAATAAAAAAAAAATATTTTGGTTACTGTTCATTAATGAAATTATTATGCATTTGCCTGTTTACACTGTTCATGTCCCATGAACAATGCAAGAGGCGCTGGACTTAAAAAAAAAAAAAAAAAAAAAAAAAAAAAAGAAGCCAAAAACGCAACTTACTCTAAACGCAGACGCAAACAGCCTTACCCAAACGAAGCTTTAATCTCCTCAAGTATTAGAATTAGATGAATGAGGCCCAATATTCTTCAATAACACAATATATATTTATATATATATATATAAATGACAAATATTAACAAGCACCGTAATCATGATATGCTCTTTAAGAATAAGTTATTATAGGATTCAGCTAATAAAAAATTAGCAAGAATTGATGAGAGAGACTTAAAATATAGCTGAAGTGATAAATGGAACTCAAAAATTGAATTCGCTGACTACACACCCTGTAAAACCAATCAAAATCTAACATAAAAAAATTTCTTAACAAGCAATTGTACTTGTTAAATAACCCAACATATATATATATATGACTTCTTCTTTTTTAGAGTTTTAACCTATGGCGTTCGCTCCTAATAATAGCTCTTTATTATCAGACCAAAATACCAATTGGAATTTGGTGTAGGCCGGGATTGAATTTCAGATCTCTTATTCAGATTTTACCAGTTGAGTTAACTGAAACCATATATATATATATATATATATATATATATATATATATATATATATGACTTAGGTCTACACTTTTAACCAATTCTATTATCATTACAAGTTTGACAAACAAGACAAGGGGACAAACCTACGTGTATCCCTTTTTTCTTGGATAAGTATCTATGTTGATCCTTGTTAAAGCATATTCCTCTCAGGATTCCTCTTACATTTTTTTCAAAATATAATACTTATCGATTGGCAGGATTTTATATAAGTGTGAACAATGCTATAATTTAAGAACATGAGGCATCAGATCCAAGAAGACCCATAGACAAATAAGGTGAATCTTGGAAGATAACACTTTTTTTTCTATTTTTTTGGGGCAAAAGGTTGAATTTCATTTGAAATGACTAGTCACTTACATTGGCTTTTAGCACGCAATGTCAGTGCAAATCCCAACTTGTAGCCGGTTAAGTCAGCTATGAGGAAGGGTTACAGCCCGAATGTCTTGCCTAACCTTAGTTAGTTAGTTAGTTAGTTAATATTATCAAATGTTGTCTTTGATTAATAGTACAAATATTTTTTGAGATTTTTGTTTTCTTTTATCAACAGTTGGGACTTGGGAGTTGGGAGGGAATGGGTTAATTTGAATTTTCGACGTAACATTAAGTGTCAATTGAGCTATAAGATTTTTGGAGATAATTAATTATAAAATAATTAACAAGCAAAATAAATAAATAAATAAAAAAACAATGTAGTGCAAATCATTGTTATTGAAGCCTAAAATCGTTATTATTTAAAAAAAATCAAAACCATTGTTATTTAAGGATGAATAGTGATTTAATATGATAATATAAGATTCTAAGTTACATGATTTTTATCTTACACTTACCATTTTCTTTTATTTTGGAGGGATTTTTTTTTTTGAGAAAAAATGGAAGAAGAAGAAAGTCAGTTAGCATTTGTATAAGTCCATGCAAAAATTCCTTTATATTTTAGCGTAAGAAAAAAAGTGGATGACGGTTGTTGTGTGTGAAAATAAAAAAACAATTTTAAAAAACAAGAAAAAATTATATTTTAATAAAATATAGTGTGAAACTGTGAATAAGTTGTTTTGAAAAGTAAGTACGTAAAATAAAAAAAGTTAGTTCTTATGCTAAAAATAAACACAAATTTTTGTATGAACTAATGCAAACGCCACAAATAAACATGAGAGATATTATCAATAAAATATATATATATTTTTTTTTTACGTTAAAGAAGTCATGTCATGCAATTTGAATGGAATAATTGTTCATAACCGCTAAAATTATTGAAACAGAAATAGAGCTTCTATGTCACACCGACTCAGACGCAGGAGAGAGAGGTTGAGGTTGAATGGTTGCTACTAAAAGCTATATAGACACTATAGAGTCAAGTTGCACGCATGCACCTTCAGTATTACGCGCTGTATGTTTCCCAACGCTTTATCTGTCATTCACGTGAAGCTACGTAATTGTCCTGATTAGCTGTCTGCCTTTTTTTTCTTTTTTTTCTTTTTTTTTAATCTTCATACCTCAACATAATTCCTTTGCACCGAAAGAAGACAAAGGGACATTAGCATTGTTTTCAATCACCACAGCTAAAAGCACTTCAAAGATCAACAGGACATTTGAGCCCACATCAAATAATAGATTATATGGGTCCCTTGAATAATGCCAAGGTGTCCAATATTAAATTACCGATCATTCTAAGAGCTTAAACTACTAGTAAATAATAAATTTAATCACTTAATCATAATTCTAACGCTTCCTCTTAATAGATAAGGCTCGAACTCAGAATCTCCTGTTTTAATACCATGTTAAATTATCTATTCTCCGAAAAACTTAAGCTCTTAAGAAATTGTGAATTTAGTCACCTAACAATAATTCTAACACCCAAATCCTCAACTCTAAATACTGATGGTTTTGCCAAAAGCTTGAAGCTTAATTGGCACCTTCTTATATACAAAGTGTTTGGAAGTCTAAGAAGAAAAAAGTTTCAAGTTGCTAGGTCATATTCTAACGAGTAATTCTTAGTACTCGCAGAGCACAGAGAATAATGCTCCCTCCTCTCACATTCATGGTGGAGTCCGCTCATTAAATTCATGGTGTGGTCCACCATGAATGTGAGAAGAGGGAACACAATTTCACTATACTCCGGGACTACCTAAGAATTTTCCTATTCTAACTATGTCAAAAAAAAAATAGTGATAGTTATATATATATATATATATAGAGAGAGAGAGAGAGAGAGAGAGAGAGAGAGAGAGTAGAAGGTGTATATTTATTCATCTGCTGAATTTGTGAACATCTGATACAACAATCCAAAGCAATTTCCTGTACAGATACATTTTTCCTTGCCATCAAAAGAGGAATGATAAAATCACAAAATTGAAAATTCCTCATATTTACATTGTCAAAAGAACCCCAAAGCTAATAACACTAATGCATAAAAAGAGCCTTCTGTCAAAAAATCCCAGCCCTTACCAATTCCATATTACCTCAGAAACCCAAGTAGAATAATTTTATGTAAATCTATTTGATAGCATAGGAACGGTTGCATACTGTCTGGAGAGCCTCTGTAAATAAGGCAGAGAAACTGGTTAATGCTCCAAAAACGCCTGGCAAGCCCGTCTGAAGATTATTTAGCGTCATTGCTCTTGTCACCTCTACAGCCTTTGAATGCCTCAGCATCTCGTCTTCCACCCGCCTTTGGCAGGCTGCAAGCTCGGATTTCTTCTCGGCAAGAGGGTCCCGGGCATCCAATGCCTGCCCATTGTCAGGCCCGGCATCAGGAAGCCCAATACCTACCATAGAGTATGAATGGTAGAACTTCTTTTCTATAGTTCTAAGAGACGAAGCCTTTTTCTCAAGCTCCTTTGATGCAGTTTCGGTACGTTTTCTGATCTTGAACTCTTCACTTTGTTTTACGGTTATTACGTGGACAACATTGACAAAGCTCTTGATAGCTTCAGAAGCAACCGTGTCCGGAACACGATCAAGGGCAAGCTTCCACTCATCACAGAAGGCATATACATCAGAGGTTTCCCTGTTGGCATTGATGTTGTCATTGTCAACTGGTAGGAGGGTGAGCTTGAACCACCCATGGATGGACCGGATGAAATCCCGTTGAAACCTTATAAGGCGGCAGAAACTGGAGTGCCAGCCAGAGACAGCTGATTCAAGGTCACGAGTTGCCTGCCGATGTAACTCAGAAGTTGAATCACCCTTGGTTGACTGATTCACAAGGCCCCGGACTTGTTGCACAATATCATTTTGAACTTCATGGTACTGGTGCATTGAATGCCACATGTACATGAACCTGCACACAGTATGACATAACACATGAATACATGGATTAATTCAGGAATCCCAAACTCCTTCATGGTCGGCTCATTACCTACTCACAATATCAAGATATGGTCATTATTATAATGCAGATCCATAAATGCTGGTGAATATACCACATCTACTCACTTTCTACTCAATGTTAGCTGTGAACTTATCAAAACAGAGGGCAATGACTATGGTCACCTCAAGATCGGAGGAACTAATCAGCAAGGGCAGCAAACTATGCTCTCTCCAGTGAAATTCCATTCCAAAAAAAAAAAAATTTCTTTATTTTCCCACTCCATTTGTTTTAGAACCAGGTCAGGAAGTTTAATTTTCTAAATCGTTCTTATTACAGCTTATGTCCACCAAGAAGTTCCCACTTGTACAGCATATATATGTTAAGAGGATGAAATTACAAAATTACAGAGAGCTTCAGAAGCTTTGAAGCAAACTTGTCAGGCAATGCATTCAAGCTCTGAAGGCCTTTCTAGTAGCCAGAAGCTACCACACTGAATGGACGCACAGGTGACAAAAAAGGGATCTCATGATAAAGCATCAACCCACAATCATTATGCTGTTTACTTTGGTTTCTATGCTTTATTATAATGCCACCATGTCGGCCTTACTAAATGGTTTGGAATAATTACAATAATGATCATGATCATGATCATGATGATAATAACAATAATGATAATTTCTTGAATTAGTTAGTCAACATCTAAGCAACCAGTCCATTCACCTAGAAACAGACAACTGTGGGTCATATTACAGTTAAGTCCTATGTACTCACTTTTACCCATTAATTACCTTTGGCCCCAAAAGGCCTGCAGATCAAAGGAAACACAACCATCAGAGAGGTGGAGTTATGGGCCCCTGTCAAATTTAAAGATGCAGCCAGCAATTGAATAGTCCAGTACAATAAAGCATATGTAGCTACAGAGGGTCTGAAGCAAGTGGCACAGCAGAGCAGTGGTTCACAATGCTTCAACCACCAATTCAAAATGCCAGTGATCAGAACTAGCATGTTTTACATGAATTTTTTAAGTCATGATTCATTACTTAAATATGAAAGGTGCTCACCCCAAAACCATAGATTATGTACTATAATAAAGTGAGAAATGTACAACCATACTACATTGACATTGGAGAGGCATACAAGTGATATATTTTTATATCACACAAACTAGTGATCAAACTTAAGATAGACAATATACCTAAATTTGAAAAAATTGGTAAGAATCCAATTAAATTTGGTATCAATTATAAAAGTCAACTTTTCCATTAGGCTCAAAATTTGAAATACTTTACGTATGTCAAAGTGGTTATTATTTTTAATAAATTCAGAAATTCAATCCAGCTATATTAACAAGTATTTAAAACAAGACAAATTTTGGTGAAGAGAAATATCCTTTTAGTTCAAAACTTAAACATCACTCTAAATTGATTTTATGGATTTACCTTGATTATGTTAAGGCAGCATTATGACTCATGACCATGGTTTTAAAAACCAGACCTTCCACCGGTCCAGTAAAAACCGTAAAAACTGGGAACTGGACACTTTTTTGGTTCTTTGACCGTTCCGGTTTTTAAAACCATGCTCATGAGTGATCTTATTGCCACATCCCAAGGATGTTTTAACTGTATTTGCATCATCCCATAATCTATGCACATCATTAGAAGAAATAAAAAGAGAAGAGACATACCCATGACAAAGTTCAACAAGCTGAGGAACAAGATCAGAGTCTCTAAGACCGACGATAGCAGTTGAGGTGGTAGAGACAGCCTGGGATGTGACAATCCTTAGTGACTTCAGCTTATTTATTGAAGCCTTGGTCTTGTCTAACTTGGTTTCATCCTCTCCTTTGTACTCCTGACTCTGGAGAGAGGATAACTTCTTTTCACACTCAATCTTCACACCTTCTCTAGCCTAAAATTCATAAACAGATCGTTACCTGCATCAGCACTTAGCAATTTGAAACCATATAGTTTCAATATAAATTAAATGTGACAGCACAAATACATCTTACCCTCCACCTAGCACTTACAAAGGGAGAAGGTGTCAGTTACGTCAGAGCTCTTTGGCAAATATTTTTCATCTATATAAATATAGCCACTAACTGAAAGCTCTTTCACCCATCAAATAGAACCTATAATGCCAAGAACGTTGAAACATAGTGGCTTGGCCTATTCTCCTTTATTAGGAGAACCAGCCAACCAGGGTTTGAATCTCTCTCCCATTACTGTAATTATTGAATTATCAAAAAAAAGAATCACTTGTAATGGCCAAAAAATTATAGGACCATAGATGTGCTGAAAAATATTGTTCCAACTTCACAAAATTGTCCTAAAACAATTACATAGCCTCCTTCATGTTACATGGAAGACAAAAAAAAAATCCTCTTTGATTACTAGCCCAAAAAATTATAATAATAAAAAATTCCTTGCCACGAGCACAAGAGGATTGTCTTTCTGGGTAGTTAATTTAAGTACAATCCTTGAAAGATGTCAAGGTGTAGGAGAAAATCCATGGTATATAGAGCATATGCAAGTGTGGGACCCACTTCCTATGTGAGAGGGTGGTTTAAATATGTCAATATACTATCCACTATCTCGAGGTGTATAGGCTGAGCTTATTTTCATTAATTTATTTTGCTTAAAAAAACATAAACCGTGTAAATGTACTGTTGTACTCAGAAAAAAGACAGTTTTAAAGTGTTATACCCAATCAAATAAATACTAGAAAAATAAACTGAAACAAAGGTCCCTAACTCAACCAACCCACAAGCATAGGTTGTCAATATCAACCTGACAGTTTGTCAAGGGCATTATTGTCATTATCCCAAACACTTATGAAACCAAATATCAAGAGATTTACACCAAAAGATTCATATTATTAAGAAAGTAGTGCCTCAGCCATCTCCTGTGCCAGATATATGAGACTCATGTGTTCTCGGCGTATAAAACCCATACGTTAGTAAGATATAGATCTCATAAGTCCGGCGCATATAAGAATTTTTCCTGCTCATGACACCTCAAAAGCTCTATAGACCATAGCATGATAGATTGAACTTATGACATTTGGATTTACATCACGTCTCAAATCAATGAGCGCGCGACTCCTGATTCCCCCACTCGGGTAATTTTCTAATGTACCAACAAAAAAAGGTTTATTTTTTCCTATCATATGATCCCCCACCATCTAGTAGGGTCATTTTCGTCAATCTCGCCAAAAAAAAAAATCACCATGACAATGAAAGGGCATTTATTACGTAACACTGCTAGTCAAATAGTCAAACTTTGCGGTGGAGAGAATTGAGAATTTACCTTGACTTCTCCATAGAGCTTCTTCTCCCAAGCTAAGAGCCGGTCCAGTGTGCAGCAGAGGCTTTTTGAACCGCCCGGTTCATCTAGCGAACCGGCGTCGAGCCGGTACTTAACCGCCAGTGGCGGTTTTGAAGTCCAACTCGAGCTCAAGTTACTCAACATACTATTTGAATGATACACAGTCTCTGCAATAAAAATAATTATTTAAAAACATTTTCCTACATTTTCTTGGTAACCAAACAAGTTTTTTCAAGTGGAAAGCAGAAAATGAAGGAACTCAGTGACTCACTCTTGAGCTGTCTGAAACTCCGATCGAGCTGAGCTCGGCCGACCTCGAGCATCTCGGAGACCTGGTCTCCGGCGGCGGCTTCTTTATCGAAGTACTCCTTGATCGCCTCCACGATCTCCTTCAAGTCCTTGTGCCTCACCACCATCCTCCGGTCCGACATCTCTCCGGCCGTGTAGCTCATCCCCGCCGCCGCAGCCGACGACGACGCGTCCTCCGACTTCTCCGATCTCGTCGGATACTTCCGCAGCAACTCCGACCTCACCGACTCCGCTCTCACCGACGAACCGAAATTCGACCTCGCACCGATCTCCGATCTCAAATCCCTATCATCCTCATCACCGCGTCCACGCGCTCCTCCTCCTCCTTCTTCGTCCTCCTCTTCCTCTTCCTCATCAGACGAACTCGTCGTCGTGCTGTAATGGTCATCCCACTCGCTACACTCCACCTCCTCCCTCTGCTCCGTCGTCGTCGCTTCCGGAATTTTCCGATTATTCTCAACCTTCTTCTCAAAGAAATCGTACTCCGATTTCTCCGTTTCGTGTCCATCGTGCACTCCACCTTCGTCTTCGTCGTCGTCGTAGTCAGGATCCAAGTGGTGGTTCCGGTGAGGAACGTCGAGAGACTGAGCTCGCTGGTGGAAGAATTCAGAGTCAGGCGGCGAAGGAGGGTAGAAATTCTCCCAGTTCCAAACCGACGAAGCTTGAGACTGCGAAGGCGTACTCGAATACGTCGAGCTCGCCTGGTACGCCGTCGGTCCATAATTACCGAAATGCCCAAAGCTCTCGCTCCTCGGCGTCGAGGAAGCCAAGCTCGATTCCGATAATATGTGAGGCAGCTTCGGCTGCCGTCGTTTCGCGACTTTCGCCGCCGTTTTGACGCGACGCGGAGTCGTTGAGGCGGAGATTATGTGGGGGAGCTTGGAGGTTTGGATGGTAGGAGACGGCGAAGGAGAGAAACGAGGTTGAGGTTGCTGTGGCTGCTGCGGCTGCGGTTGCGGTGGAGGTGGAGATTGGGAAGGGACACGTGGCGGGATGTGATTGGCAGGGGAGTGGAGGAGGACGGCGGGGGTTTGGTGAGAGACGGAGAGGTGTTCGCCCTTGGCGAAGGTGAAGAGAGCGGAGCCGGTGAGGCGGAGGGACCTGATGTAATCGGCGTGCGCCGCCGCCAAGTGGTGGCGGGCGTAGACAGCTTGTTTCATTAGGCTGCGCCGCTCCTTGCACCGCCGTACCGTGTCCTCGTTGTCCAGCTTCGACGCCGTGCAACCCATTTTTTTTAATTTTTTTTATAATTTATAATTTTGGGTTTGAGGTGTGTTGGTTGGTTAGAAATGGAGAGTGAGATTGGAGTGAGAGTGAGAGTGAGAGGGAGGGAGTGTGAGAAAGGAAAGAGGGTGTAGTGTAAAAATAGATAGGTGGACTTATAGGACTACTGTGTTGAATAAGTCTTGGTGCCTTTTCTTTCCTTCTTTTTTCTCTTTCTTTTTCTTTTTGATTTTTTTTTTCTTTTGGGGGGTGTGGCTTTTTTATATTTGAAAATTTTCCTTTTTTTTTTTTTTTTACTTTCTCTTTCTAATTTCTATGTTTGAAAGTAACCTTTTTTTTTTTTTTTTTTTTTGAAGACAATGTTTGAAAGTAACTTGAATAGGAATAAATTAGTTGAGGGGAGTTTGGCTATAAATTTTTTTTTAGAGATATAGTTTCTATATTATACTTACGGCGTCTATAATTGTTCTTTATCATTAGATTAAGATATTAATTGGATTTTTGATGTATGATAATTGTTCTTTATCGTTAAATCAAGACATCAATTGGTTTTTTAGTGTAGGTGGGGGGACAACAAAAGACTTTACTAGTTAAGTTAAGGTGGAGATTGAACTCCAAATCTCCATTCGACGATAAAAAACTTTATTAATTGAGCTAATTAAAACCCATCGTTTAGCCATAAATCTAATGGATAATGGTATTTTTACAAAGTGAGTGTTCTATATTTTTCTAGATAGGGGGGAAGAGGTTTGAATCTTAAGTGTCATTTGGAACCACCGAAAGGTGCAAACAAAGCTTTTGTCTTGGCTTTCTATGTTTGATTAAGGATTAATAATGTCTGTAGATTTTGTTAGTTAAATATGATTGTCAGATGTCTATCGAAAATTGACTACATGACTAATATGAAAACAACTTCAAAGTTTAAAAGGTCCAAAATCTACTGTAATCTTGAAAAGTGACTAGATTGGGCAATAATTTAATGGGAAATGATGTGGATTTTAAGTGGGTTCTATATTTATCTATGTTTGATCAAAGAGTTAATAATGTGTGTTGGTTTTGATTAATTGAATATGGGTTGCAAAGAGATTGCCTTTTGTTTTTGTTGGTGATGTGCTGGGATGGGGATAAAGGGAAAGGATCTTCAAACAAATTGTGTAGGGCCTATTGGCTGTTGGGGTTTGATTATTGAGTTTATAAGATTAGACTACTCTAGCTAGTGTAGTACTGGATTTTGTTTTCTTTAGAATTAGGTCTAGCTGTGTAGGAATGATTTTCCCTTTTTAAAAATTATTTTTTCACGGCTGGAATTTGTTACATTTTAGTGTTGGGGGTGTTAATGATATGAAGAAAGATAGAACGATGTTGATGTTTTAATTCTATGCACAAGATGGAATCTCAGTTTGTCCTAACCTTCCTACATTTTTTTTATTAGTTAATCTGATTACTATGCTTATTGGATCCTCAATTTCATTTGTTTTAATTCAATAATAAAATATTTGAACCTTGAACGTTTTTGTTGAAAACATAAAATTTACTAGTTTACAATACTTTTGACTTCATTCTCAATTTTTAATAGAGTATATTTATACTAATTTTCCAAATTATATCTACTTGTCTAAAAAGAATCCCAATTCTATGCTTAATTATATATGTTTTATATTTTTATACTTAATTACCATATAAATGTTACGTTTTCTTATATAATAGATAACTAAATAAAAATTACAAATCAAAGCTTATAAATAACAAAAATATATATATGAACACACACTTTGCCACATACATTACCAGAAGGTGAATATTATATATTGTAAAAAAGAATATGATATAATATTTATATTAGTAATAATAGATATTAGCTGTTCAAATAATAAATTTATAAAGCCTTCAGATTTTTTTTTAATTATAAATAAAGCATGAAAGTAGACCATTCTTTTTTGGAACCAATAAACAAACACACATTTTATTTCAACTTGTACATATGTCAACTTATGATTAAATTACATTATTTACACATGGGAGGATGTGACTACTACTAGTACTTTGGTAAAAAAAAGCAATCCAATCACCGTTTTACATATTTACAAGTTGTTGTAATGTTTGTTGCAAAATGTGTACCCATAGATTTTTTGTTATACCTCATGTTCTCACCTAAGTTTCCCACCTTCATTATTGGTACAATTGTATTGTGCAAAGGCTATATATTGTACAACTCCTACGCTTCTTGCTCTAGTATCTGAAATTTGTTCATTGAAAGTATGAATGACGTTCTCATAGTGTACTTTGAAATTTGAACTCATGAATTAGCAAGAAACACTTGTGTAGTTTGAACATGGTTCTAAAGAATAAGAAGAGTTTCTGACTGAGCATGTGAAAAATTGGACTACAGCTAGACCATCCTATACCTGCATAACCTTACCCTCTGTAAATCTAAGTAGGTGGGGTATATGTATATCTAGCTCCATCACTTTGTGACTTTGTCTATCATATCCATGCATATAATTATAAAAAATGTTAATTATGTTGCTCATATTAGTCATCTTTAATACAAAAATATTCTCAGTATAAGATTGCTGACACACAAAGATGAGACATTGTGTGTTGTTTTACTTACTATTGTATTCATGTAATTATAGGTTTGAACATTTTGAAAGAATATATATATATTTGGCAAAGGACATTTTGATATTAAACAATCTTTCTTTCTCAAATTTTTCCAATAGAAAGTAGAACATTTTATAATTCATGAAAAAGTATGACATTCTATGGTAACTTGTCAAAAGGGGGTGGGTGGCTAATGAAGGCACAATGAATGTTCCACAAGACTATATGATCTGAACATGTGTCTGCGACTCTGCTGTGGAATTACTATCTGCTTCTGCAACAATCATTTATAAGGTTCTTTTTCATGTCCCTTTGAGAAAAAGTCCAAGGAAGATAGCGCATTTCAAGAATTTGATGTTTTTAACTTTTTATAATGAAGTATTTGATGCCACTGGTATCTCAAGGATTCTTTTTCAAATCTTGAACTATCTATGTATAAAACTATAAATTGATACAAAATAAGAAAACAAGTTCACCAAAGGATATACAAATTACTTGTTAAATTTTTAATTCAAGAGTTAATTACCTTTATGTTGATTTGATGCATTAGTAATTTGCTTTTGAGATAGTGATAAATACCTACAAAATTGGGTTTTATTCATATCTCTCATAAATTTCACATGAAAAAGCCTCTACTTAATTGAGAAATCAAATTATCAGCACAAATTCAAGCTAAATAAGCAAGACAAAAAATTTATTGAAAGTGAGACATAGGTGGGCTGAAATCAAAGTTTTCTACCTTTGGTTCTTTACGGCTTGTGTCCAGTGCACTAATGCAATGGACACGATCCCAACCCCTTTATAAATGCAATAGAGTACTATACTACTACAATAGTCATTAAGTTATGATGATTTGAAATTATTTGGAATTGAAATTATACTATCAATTTTTTTTTTTTTTTGATAATTAGATAATTACAACGAGGAGAGAAAATTTGAATACTAGATGTCTTTGTTGGAAATGTTATGAGGTTCTAGTTAAGGTAGAAGACTCTTGGTAATTATACTATCATTTATAAATTAAGAAAAGCAAAGATAGAAAAATATTGCTTTTATCCTCCCTTTTAGTGTTGCAAGGGATAAAATTCCCTTCAATTGAATCCTCCAAGTCTCTCCAATTTTTATTTAGATGTAAGACATGTGGCATTTAAAAGTCAAATAAATATTATATACATTCAACCAAAAATAAGAGAAAATTAGAGGATTCAATTAGAGGGTGTCCTTTCTCGAGTTGGAAAAAAAGGTTCTAATCTCATCAACCATCTTATATAAAGTTAAATTGCACCCAAGGCTATTATTCACTCCATCCATGCTATTGTAAATGTCTTATAGCCATTTCGGCAAACTGGTCAAATTCAAGAACCCTTTTCAAATGCAACCCATCAATAAATTTTATATGGGTTATTCCTAAGGCCTAACAGCCTCAAAAATCTTCAAATAGAATCATTGTTTTTACTTTCCTTTCTGAAGTGTTTTTGAACTTTACTCTTCTTTATTCTTGATGTGTTTTATAAATGGTTTTGCACTTGCAAAAATGCAAGCAATCAAGCAAGCATAAAAAGGTACATAAGCATAGACTAGATATTCCACAATAAGTGGATCCTTTAGAGAAAAAGCAAATGATGAAATAGGGAGAGAGCGGTGGTGAGTGAAAGGAAGAGATTGAAAATGGTGAAAGGCAAGTCTTTTTTCCTCCCAAGCTTTCCATTCCACAGTCACAGTCTCCCAGTGGACCCAATTATCCATACAACCACATGCACACACAAACCCTTTTTCCCTTGCACTATTTTTTTACTTTATTTAATTTTTGACCAAAAGTTCAATTTTGGGCTTTCACCGTTAAAATGGACAGAAAACCTAACGGTGTTAAAGGACCATTCTTGTCTAGCCTTCTTGAAATTTTTTTTTTGACAAATTCTACCCCACCTTTTTATTTATTTAATATTATTGGCCAAATTCTAGTGAGTATCTGATTCTTCAGGAATTTACAGAAATGTTCCTATCAATAAAAATTCTTCAACTTTTTCTTCTTTTTTTTGTCCCTATAAAGCTAAAGTATACTGTACACATAATTATAGTACTATAAGCTCTTTTAAACATTTTAGATTAGGAGAAGAGGGAAAAGGTTAAAAAAGAAAAAAAATACACTGAGCAGAAAGTAATAAATTTATTTAGGCATACTATCCTCTAAATTGGCTTAAATCCTAAAAAAATAGTAGCCCATAAAATTTCCTACTTTTCTTAAAGTTCCAATAAAACGACTACTAGTTTCTTCATTCTTGTATAATCAAAAATAGTAATGATCTTGACCAAGGGCCAACGATAAGGACAACTCTCTCTCTCTCTCTAATATTATCCCTATTTATTCCAATAAGAGATAATGTTTATCCCAAGAAAATTAAAATAATAAAAGTATTTTTTATAAGTTATTGTGAAATGACATTTGGGGTTTTAAAAATGTACTTTTAATCTCCCAAATCACCAAACCAAATGTATTTTAATATAGAGTAACTCTAGGAACATAAGCACTGTTTTTTTTTTTTTTTTAGTTGTAGTCATCACTAAATTAGGAGGCTCAGTTCAAAACCGGTTTGGTTCCCACAAGTCACAAACAGTAACCAAGTTAATTAGTTCAAAACAACATTTTGAAGAAAGTATTGAGAAATAACAATTTCATGGTGCTGGAACCAAAAGAAGACAGGTGATCTGCCTCAGAAGCTAGCTACATTGTCAGCTGGGTACGACCATTTGTACCCTCATGGACCCTTTTACGGTTTAAGTGCTTAAACAATAGAAAAATGTGACCAAAAAAAAAAAAATGCCTCAAATAGAACCTAATACAAGTACATTACTGAGATTTTCCTATGCTTTAAAAAATAGTTTAAACTAGTCTAGCACTATCCAAAATCTCCTTCTGTTCTGAACAGTAAAACAAAAGCTTTCTGTTCACTTTATTGGCTGCTACAATTAATTAATTTCCCCTTAAATTAGGGTGTCATAACCATCCAAGCAGACAAATAAAAAGGTTGAGAGAGAAAAACAGAGAGGTGGGTATCGCAGCAATCCAAAGAAAAGTGATGAAAGAAGCTGTTATCTTCTAAAAAGATAGACTGTGGGATCCACAAATAGATGATCAAAATTGAAAATCCACCCAATTCCAATTTTTGGTGCCAAACATTTCCTAGCTGTGGGCCCATCAAAATTACTCATTTTTCGCATATACCTCGAGATTCATTGGAGGCAAAAGCTACTATGTACGTAAAAGATAATAAATTGTGAATAATGAGTAAATTAACACCCCTTTCCACACTGCTTATATGTGTGAAAATTGTTAATTAGATTTTAACTTTTTTAAGTAAATGGTGGACTAATGTGAAGTACTACAATTCAATAATAAAAAATTGACTCGTAAAAAGAGTAGATTTAGGTGTGAAAAGAAGTGTATCCCTAACCTTACTCAATCTGGTTTTAGATGAATTTCGGGTACATTTCTGTCTTACTCTAGAAATTAAAATGACATAACATAAGAAGCTTCAAAAGAGGTCCGAAGGGACAACTATCTCTAACCAATTTCTCTACTCCATGATTTTGACATTGATTTTTCTTTTTAATTTTCATTACCTGCCCTTAGATTAAATAAAATAGCCATTTCTTCGGCTAGAAAACAAAAGAGTCATTTCTTCACGGAAGTGCCCCAAGGCCCCCAACGGAGTAAGAAAAGCATATTCCTTTAAACAGATTAAAAGGTAAAATTTCATTTCTTATTGCTTGTTGCCTCAACCTTTGTGTACGTCTTTTACCCTAATTTGAACAGTCAAAATTTTTCGAACTCCTGGTACATGTACTTCTTACACTTGAGCCAAAACATCTGAAAAATGAGGGCATCTTTGCTCAGAATAGTACGACTTTTGGTCCCAATGCCACATTGATTTTGCACAATCTACCCATCTCATTGGCTTTTAATGTCATACTAAGAAAAATACAAAATAGAAACAGAGCAAGCAAATTGATAAGAAGAAAAAAAGAAAGGGGAAATTACATTATAAAGGAAAAGAAACACCATGCAAATTTATCTTTTTCTATTTCTCCACATGGCCAAGACCCCACAAAGCCAATACTATGAGACATACATATTGGTGCTCAGTGGAACCCACCACGTTTTTTCTTTGCTAAACAGCTATATCACAGAAGAAGAAAAAATATATAATAATAATAATAAACTAAGGGAAATAAAAATAATATAAAAAAAAAGATCTGTTTTCTTTGAAAAAAGAAACAAAAACACAGTTCCACACAAATCATCATCCTTTTTTTTTTTTTTTGATGAACATCATCATCCTTTTGGAGACAACTAGTAGTTGAGGCTTTATAATAAGAGATCCTTCTTTACCTTGACCAAACCCCCCACACAGTAGTTGCTGAATTGGCACGTGTCAGTCACGAGCTTCACTGTTTCTTCTTCTCATGGCGATGCTGGTGAGGAGTTAGGCACGTGTTGCTGGTCGTTAGGAAAACCAAAATCCCCAAACAGACCCTGAAGCATAAAAAGGAAAACCCAAAATTAAAAGTGCTTTAAGCCTTACCATTTTGGTTTCAAAATGAGCGATTTAAAAGCACTCACACCTCTAACCCCACCTTCTAAAAAGAACAAGAAGAAAAGAAAAAAAAGTGGCAATATATACCTTGCCATGATATCATGGCAAAGGAATCAAAACCCACCAAATATTGATGCCTCTCTCTCTATATATCACCATCACAAAAGAATCAGGACCCGTCTTTTTTATCCTTGGTGGGTGCTTGGTTGAAGTATTGAAACAAAAATAACCATAGCTTATGAATTCAGCCATTTGATTCTTGGTTGAACATTTCTGATAATACGTAAATTAGGAACCAACCCAGTTCTTGTACACCATTGAATGGGTAATACTAACATGAACGGCCACTTTTCCCAGGGTGCAACAAGATTAGTTGAGTTACCTCATAAATAATGAAAGTATATATCTCGTTTTGGAATGCATGACCACAAAAGCAATATCCAGAGAATTGAAGGAAAATCACATGGCAAAGGATGTAAAGACAAAATGGGAAAATGATAGACCAGGCTTTGGGGTTATGTGACATACCATGGCATCGTTGATTGCATAAGCCACGCAGTAGTGCTCCTGAAAAGTCAGCAATTTGGGACAAAAAATAATGATAAGATAATAATAGAAAATAATAATACTAAAAATATTAGTCAGATAGGCTGTAATGCACGGGTCAGGCGACCGACTCTGTTGAGTAGTGTGAGTTAGCATCCCAACAACTGAACTGTTGGTCACTACCAGTACACATCAGGACCACGGTGGCCTCACAACACGCACACACACTGGGAGAGACCAACTCCATTTAGCCAAGGCCCACCCAGTCCATTCAGCCGCTATAAATAAAAGAATGCTAGCGCTCATCTTTTTCTTTTACAACAAAATAAGGTTGGCTTGCCTGCATCATGTGCCACTCTTCAAATTCATCGAACAATTCCAGCCGTTCAATCCTAATCAACAAACGGCAAAGATGAGAATCTTCACAAGATTACTACAGAAGCAATGGAGCATTCCAATGCAAAGTGTAGAAAAAAAGGCACCCTTTATATCCTACTAAAAACAAAAACTTTAGAACCTTATAAAAAGACATGATTCCATTATCTCACAACTATAGGATCTTGGAACAGCTAAAATTATTATTAAATAAAGGGATCACTGAACAGCTAAAATCAGGAAAAGAGTTCCTAAAGGAAGGAAGCAGAGATTCTCCTTTCCAGTGGAGGAAGCATAAAAAAGAGCAGCAATGGCACACAAACACATACGTTGATTGCTTGAACCAAACGTTTTAAGATTTTACTTCCAAGAATACTCTCACATAACAAATTAATTTCCATTCCCTCAAGAATAAAATTTAAAAGTCAACGAAAAGTTTGACATTACAGGAACTCTTGCTAAAATTTAAACTTGGAAAGGTGGAGTATACGGTGTACCAAACTGATTTAGGTTTAATCAGAAACTAGAACTCACATCCCAATTGATATCGTGAATAATGCAAGTGCACTATCTACTGTGTATGTGCATGTTTTCATATAGTAAAGATGTTTGCAGCTTCCAAATAATTTAAACAGTTTCCAAATTTTCTTTTACAAAATCAAAAAAGAAACCAATAACATTTAAGATCAAATTTTTTTTTTTTTTTTTTTTTAAATATATATAGATAGAAGAAACTTCAGCAGGAGAAGATCATTTGCAGAACCAAGGATCTGATTTATTTAATTAGGTAGCCATTTGGTTAGCAATTTAAGATGATGCAGTCCAATTAAGTTTCAACATACAATAAATAATGCCCTACTGAGCTTTGCATGATTGGCATAGGGCCCTCACTTGTCTGAATGAGAGACTAGCACTATGAGATGTTGACTTATTACACCTGACACAAGGAGGTACAGATTCCTATCCAGTTTGATTCAAACCAAAAAATACTCATCCATGTGGTGATGACTTTTAATTTATTAAACCATTCTGAAAGAGACAGTCAATTTTATTTATTCATACAAAAAGGTCAAATTAAATAAATGGTTTTAATAAAACTATTTCATAAGATATAAACATCAACCTCAGTGCTAAACTGGATAACTTTTAGTGACAGAAAGATCAAACATATAGTTTGATGATATTACATGCATTGGTGGTTTTGAGATTTGGCATAAAATGGAGATTGTTTTGCATAAATTTTGTTTTTAAGAAGACACAGAATGAAAAAAAGCAAAACCAAGTTGGATTGCAACAGATCTAGAAAATACAAATTCAGAACAAAGGAGCATAACTACTGTAAAACACACCACTTAAAGAACTCTATCATGTCAAAAACCAGTTAACAAGCACCACATTGGAAAAAAAAAAGTTTCTTGAGGCGAAAGGAATGAAAACTTTACCAACCCAACCCAGCCCAACCTGAAGAATTGCAGGCAGTTTTGATCAATACAACTGTCAGATGACGGGTTTATAGTTTTAAAATTTTCAGGTGGTCAGGCTTGTGGGAGGGTTAAATGAAATTCCACCGGACCCAACCCAACAGGTTAATATGCACTGCCTATTTTAACAGGTGGCTTCTTATAATTGGGTGTGTGGCTTTGTTATTTTACTTGTGGCAGCTTTCCCACCCTTTGTTCCTAATTTGCTCATATCTCTCTCTCTCTCCCCCCTCATCACACATTTCTGAGCAATGAGGGAGAATCATATGGTTTTGGTGAGATAAATATAGGTGTGTTCGATTGGTTTCTGATCAACCCCCCCCCCCCCACCCCAAAAAAACCTGGACCTCAAGCTCCTGCGATGGCATGCCCATCAAATCCAGTGTGCCTTCAACTGCGGCCATCAGATCTGGACTTCCCAATACAAATTAGAAACTTATCAACTATCACGCTCAAGATACAGTGAACTAACTCCCCCTCCCCATCCCCACGCCCCCAAAAACAAACAAACTTGAATCAGTATGCATTGTTTGGTTCCTAAGAAAAAGTAAAATAAATATTAAAACCAACAGAAAATGGGACATCCAAACCCAAAAGCCCTAACCCAAGGTCCAACCACCCAACCCGAGAGTACAGGCAGATTCACCTGACCCATTAGTCGGCAGCGGATAGAGGCATCCTTCACCTGACAATTTCAGTTCGGGTGATGGGCATGAAACCCAAGCCGACCTGTGATCACCCCTTGCTTGCTATTCAAGGGAAATAAGATAGAATAGAAGCAGGATGTACAGGTTTTTAGATGACATACAAAGGCTAGACTTCTAAGAAATTGGCAGTTCAAATCTTTAGACTTTTTGATAAGAGAACAGATTTTTAACTGAGATCCTATAAGATGGAGTAAATAAAGTATGCCTACTACCTATCAAATGTACCATAAAATGGGCCACTACCTATCAACCACATCATATAAGGGACCACTTACCCCCACCCCTGAATTCAATTGGGAAAATATACGAGAATGAACAACTTCATGATTTCACAAGATTTATAGAGCATTTACCTTCGCCTTTCCTGAGCTTCAATAAAATTACTATAAACTCTCAGCATGTCCCAAGCAACTGCCCTCTGATATCCACATAGAAAAGTATTGGAGTTAATGAAACAGAAAAAGAAGATTAATTCAGTACTCATAAAAAACTGAAAACGAGGATTGGTTCAGTGAACTTGAAAGAGAGGTTGGTGGGAGGAAAGTATTATTCCTTCAACAAAAACAACATAGCCTTAGTCCCAAATTTTTGGGGTTGACTATGGATCCTCAACAACATTAGTCAAGGTAACCAATAAAATGAAAGTATCAAACCCAAATTACTTAGTAACATCTAGTGACTGCCTCCTGAGGCTTCAATCATGACTCACACTCACACTGCCAGTGAGCCTTGGCTCAAATGGCACTTCCTCCTCTCACAAGTGTGAGTAGAGGGTGAGGATGTTGATTCAAAAGCCACTAAATGCATGTATACCTCACCAATAAAAAGAAAAACATAACTCATGAAGTGAAAATCTGACAGAATTTGAGTATCAAATCTGCCCCACCCCCTTCCATCAACCCATCCATCCATAATCTGTCCATGAATCCATATTAAACATCTAATACCTACATAAATGACTTTTCAGATCTAGGTAGTAAATTTTAACCTTTTTTTTTTCTTTTTTTCTTTTTACAATTAGGTCAATTATTCAAAAAAAATTACATAACCTGATCATGTATGTTTCATATACACTAGTAGGATTGATATTCAAATAGTTCAGCATTTTCACTATGATATAACTGTATCCTAATTGGGTCAGATTTGGTGCAATTGACAGATTTGTTGACTGGGTGACTTCTCTATCATCATTTAAAAGGATGGCCCACCTTTGAATGTAGAGTTTATTCATCTACATTACATGCATATTAAACAAGAATAACAAACAAATATTTTTTTTGTAATTGGTAAGTTATGCACATACAAAGTGGATTTTGAACCTACAATCTCGCCCACCATCTACTCATGTGGAAAGAGGAAGTGCCATTTGAGCTAAAGCTCATTGGCATATTAGAAGAATAAATTCTTACTTTCAAGAGAAGCGAATTATAAGATATACCTGCCATCCCTGGTCAAGAAAGAGTTTTTCCTTTGCAAGTAAAGTCGGTGTAGCATGAAGCCCCAGGAGTGCACAGCCTCGACTCTGAAACAAACAGCGACAAGGATTATTACATACAGATGAAACATTTTGCAGGAAAACAACTTAAATGAGATTGTGGCAAACATCATAATTTCAGTTGATGAAATAAAAAATTGAAATCAACCATAGATATCAAAATCGATAATGAAATTTTCTATCTAGTTAAGGCATTTTGGGAACACCTAAGCACTGGAGTAGACGCTAAGGGTGTGTTTGTTTAAAGGTGAAATAGGGTGGATGGAAAACTTTGGAGAGAAAATGGAAAAAAAAAAAAAAAAACTTTTTTTGAGTATGTTTGATAGGGTGGAGAGGAAGGAAAATAAATGGCAAGGCCTAGGTGTATTCTCCCTGGGCCCATCAAAAAGTTTTCTCCCCAAAATGGGGAGAAAACTGAGAGGGGAAAGCTCATGAAATGAGCTTCCAAAAATACCCCTCGTGTTGGACTTTACCTCCAATGTGTTGGCTTTTTTTTTTTCTTCTTTTCTTTGATTTTTTCTCTCTGTTAACGTGTTGCCTTCTTCTTCTTCTTCTTCTTTTCTTTTTTATCTTTGATTTTTTTCTTTCTCTGTTAACGTGTTGCCTTCTTTTCTTTTCTTTTATTTATTTATTTTTTAGAAAACAGTTTTGGATTAATTTCTTATGCTATTTTTTTTTTTTTTACTTTAATGAAGTGTCCATCTATACACAATTTTTTTTTTTTAAAAAGTATAATGTGTTACTTTTTGTTTTATTTAAGAGAGACATGACGGTAAATTTATAAAAACTTTATTTTCAACCAAACAAAAAAGTTTTCCATCCCTCCACTTTTCCACCCTCCCAACCAAACACAAATGAGGGAAACTAAAATCTTTTCTATCCTCCCACTTTTCCATCCTCCCACCCAAACGGACCCTAAGCAGAATAAAGTGTAAGGTGCATCAAGCATTAAGCATGTAATTATTTATTTATTTAAGTTCCATAAAACTTGCATATGTAAACTCAATACAAATATATGTAATTGTTAAGAAAAATAGTACATCCCATTGATCCCAATTTTAAAATTCAGGAATCCTTGCATTTCTAGGGAATGTTTCTCTCTCACACACACACACACACAAGGGCTAATAACCCTTTCAGAAATCTATTCATGTCAATTGTACAGAAATTTTAACATCTAGGGTTGAAAAAACCTTAAAAATTCACAAGTCAAACCCATCTTTTGAAACCCCCTCTCTCTGTGCACACAACCCACGATAATCTCTCCCCCAATATCTCTTACACCTAGTTCTACATTTCCTCAAACAGAATCTTTTTCATTAAAAATATTCAGATTTGTAATTAGGGTTTGAATCTGATAGAATGGCATGCACCATTAACTAGCCCATCAGAAGGAAACAAATGAAGAAAATAAAAATAAGAAAATGAATATGAAAAGGATAAAATAGTTTAAAGCTCTGTTTCCAAAAACTAGGACCCTGGTTCACTAGATATCAGAAGAATTCTACTATGTGGACCTCAAGGAGAATCCAAATTGCTTAAACCAGCATGCTTTGGGGAAAGGAACATCAGATTACCTGAATGACTTCTTTTGTGAAAATATCTTTGCTTGTTCAACAGTAATATTGGAGAGAATTTTCGCAATCTATCAACACACAGAAGCAACAATTTTTTATCACATAAGAACAGTCACAGAAAGTTCCGTAACTCTGTTATTATTTGTTCAGTGCTCTAGCAGAAAATTGCTAGTTTGCTACACTCTTTTACCTATAGTTAGTTTCAAATCAAGGAAACTTACACTCTACATGTGCTTTTCTGGTGTTCTGGTGAACTTATTTTAGGACTCTGCCTTCCTTGGTTTAGGTTGGTGAATGAAATTGTAAGTTTGCTCTTTGAAACTAAGGAAGCTTAGGAAATGTTCTACGATCTGTCTCTCTCTCTCTCTCTCTCTATCTACTTTGTTCTTCTGTCTGGCACACTTTTACTCATATTCTGTCCTCTAATTTCCCTATACATCTTTCATTCATTACCAAATGGAATAAATAAACATCCTTAGAGCTCAAATGAATCCACTTCCAAACGAAAGAAGAAAATAACCTAAATGGTTCAAAGAATGAAGCCTAATATGTTAAAGAAAATTTATCCATACCTCCAAATTTCTGATCATTTGCTGTCCAAAAGCATCATCTGGATGGATCTGATGGGAGAGGGAAAAAAAAAGGTAAACTGTAAATAAACCATATTTTTTATACCATCTTAAGCAACTGTGTAATAATAAAATATCACAAATGGAAATCTAAAGAAGCTGGGAACTAGGAACATCAAGAAAAGAAGCAATCAACGAACAGAAAAAATGAATATTCTTAGATTTGAAAAGTGTATACCTGCTCATATAAGAAAAATATTGCTGTAGAAAATGATTTAGCAGCCCAGCCAACGATACCACGCGTTGAATCTGGGTCCAAGTATATTAAAACACACTCTGCAATGATAAATGTTGGCAGACTGATAACAAGATCAGAATTATCATCCCTCAGCATGAATACAAATAACCAAATTTCATAAAGCACTAAAGTGGGGACACCCCTCAAATACAAAACAGAGCATATTAATTTAGAATCCATCTGTAAACAGAATCAGCAGAAACCCTGGTAGTTATCACCATAGGTAAAACATGATGGAGATTTAATGATTACATGTATAAAACACAAGAAATAAACAGAAAGTAGCTAGA
This sequence comes from Notholithocarpus densiflorus, assembly GCA_030021035.2. NCBI lineage: Eukaryota > Viridiplantae > Streptophyta > Magnoliopsida > Fagales > Fagaceae > Notholithocarpus > Notholithocarpus densiflorus. The sequence continues at coordinate 1,091,557 of JARYZH020000105.1, forward strand.
GAATGGCATGGTTGATTACATAAGCCTTAAAAGGAGACATCAACTGTCCGAATTTCCCAAAGTATGTAAAAGACTATAAAATTTTAACTAGAAAAAAAGAGAATTGATTCTGTGCACATACCTGGGATCCATATCAGCCAAAGCTATGACATCATCTAATTTTTGCAAATCACGCAGATCAATGGGGAGTAACTTGTAGTGATCACTAAGAACTTCTCCTTTCTCTGAAAAGCAAGATATGAACAATTAGTTTAAGCAGAACAGATCAATATCCAATTACGTACATGCAAGAAAACGTGATCATCTTGAGTTATATATGCATCTATATTTAACCATCAAAGAAAACCTTATAGGGAGTCTGCAAATCATTTCCAGCAAGTGTATCAGTGAAGTAAATGCCACTACATTTTGCATGCTTAGCATTAATGCATAACAAACCAAATGGAAATCCCAACAGCCATACAAGTTTTGCACTTTTTCTGAGTAACTTTTTATATAACGCAACTACAGCTCAAACATGTGATAGCCCTCCTAAAACTTATAACACCTTTGAGGTATTTAGTTTCAACTTATACTTAAACTTTAAAAAACCTTACACCTACACAGTAAAGATACTTTCAACTTCATATAAAGTATTGCTTCAACAAGACATCATAGAGTGACTATCGTAGAATACATGTCACTCCTGTAAAAAGGATATATACTTGCGCGCTAAAGATTTAGTGCAGATGAGTATGTGAGAGGTTAGCTCAGTATGAGACAGGTGAATAAAGACAAACAGCACAAGCACTTTCAAAGTGTAAGGCCCAGTGACAAATTTATTCAAAAACCATCATGGATTTACAGCATCAACAAACCCAGGAGCTTACCTCGGGAGATTGATGCTGATGCACCAACTTTGTCCCTCAACTGACTGTAACTTTCAATGAACGCCGCCTTTTTACTAGTTACCTAACAATCAAAGACCACAAAACTACTTATCAAAAAAAGGCCCTAACTTTCTTGCATAACATTATAATAGTAGTAAATACATTGAGTTGTATGCAACATATGTTTGCTATTGGACAGTTAACTAAAGATCTGGTGAAGTGAAAGCAGACTTTATCTGGCAGGAATTGCCAAATTGGATAGGTTCACATAAGTTTCTTCCACATAATATGCATTCTTAAAAACTAACCCACAAAAATAAGCTAGTGCATTGCTAACGAAACCCATGGGATAGTAATGATTGTGTCAAACTTGCACCTCCTTGAAATCCAGCTCCACATATAGATATGGTACTTTCCCCTCATCCTGCCAAAACAAAAAGCCAATCACATTGCAGACGTGAACCTTTTTGTAAACAAATCAATAATTAGACTAAAGTTTACAAAAGAACTGTACAAAATAGTAACAACCATAGGCATATAGAGAGGAAAAAAGTATCACATTCTGAAACTACTTTACAAAGTAATTTTCATTTTCGTCCGTTAAGAATCACCCCCAGTGGGTATTGACCCACAACCTCACCTTCCACCTTGCTCTTACAAGTGGAGGAGGTGCCATTTGAGCTAGAACTCATTGGCCTTGTAGAGTGAAATTTTACAAATGTCATTAGATTTCACATCTATTAAAGCCCAAAACATACAAAACATAATAGATAAACGCGTAGGATGCTGAGAGACAAAAAGCAAGCCTTTGGTTCATCACACTTTCGTGTACAACAATTAACACAGCTCCCAAGAAAACTCACGCACCTGTAACTGAAAAAATGTCGTATCAAATCCAGCTCCAATTGATAATATTTGTTTCTTTGTGTGACCCTTGTCATCTGTACCTCCTTCACAGTCAAGAAACTGAAAGAGCAGCTTCCGAAGAGCAGCCCAACGGGAAAAGTAACCTTAACAAAAGCAATGAAATTCACCTAGATTATTAACAAAGCCAAAGAATAACCAGTAAGCCCAAATTTTATACTCAATACTTTTGCAGCGAATATATCATACCGCGGTTAATAATCGGAGATCTCCTCACGGGTCTTCTAACAAACAAGTGAATGTAGTCATCTTTCATGTACCCCTTTTTGACACAGGACCTTTTAACAATACAATAACAATTAGTATCATTCTCCAAAAGCTACACATCATAGACTATTGAGACTTTGATTACAGGTTCTTTTGGTGCTTAATATGCAAAGCCAAATTCCATTTTTAATCGGATGTTATTCACTATCCGATTCTTAAACTCGTGCTTTATATGCAATTTTAAAAAGCAAAAAATTTGAAATTAAAATATAGTAATTCATCTCACTATCTCAGATCATCTTGATATTTTGCAATTACAAGGAGAAAATTTAATCAAATGGTAGGCACGCAAAATTTTTTGATGAGTGCATTGAGAAAAAATTATATTGGGTAAATCACCTATTCAGTCCCTAACTTTTATATTGTGTGTCAATTAGGCCCTGACCTTTCATATGTGTGCCAATTTGGTCCCTAGTTTTTTGGTATTGTGTCAATTTGGTCCCTGATGGATGGAAAATGCTCACCCTTATTACTCAAGGCCGGATCATTTTGACACAATACCAAAAGGTTAGCGACCAAATTGACACATTTGAAAGGTCGAGAACCAAATTGACACACAAACTAAAGGTTAGGGACCAAATAGGCAATTTACCAATTATACTTTTTGATGAGTAAATTGAACAAAAAATTATAGCAGGTGAAATATACATACACACACACATATATAAGAATTGAAATGGATTTGAGTGTTGTTAGCCTGTAGATTTCAAGCCCAATCAAAGGTAGAAAATCAGAATTGGACAGAAAATATACAATAATGCGCCGTTTGGTTTGTGAGAAAATTGAAAATTGGAGAAATATGTAATACATGCCTGTTTGTTTTTAGGTATTTCCTCGTTCTTTTTTTTTTTTTTTTTCGTTTTCCCGGGAACCAAACAGAAAGTAAAGAGAAATGAACAGTTTCGACAAGAGAATATCAAAAAGTGAAACGCAAATTGAATTATAATTAGGCATTAAATAGGCTTAAATCTGAGAGAGAGAGAGAGAGAGCGAACAGTTTACTGGCCGAAGCGTCGTCGTTTGTGGCTTGAACTGCTACTGTGCTGCTGTGGGAATCAGACGCTGGCTCATGCTGCTTCGACATCTCTCTCTCTCTCTCTCTCCGTTTTTCTTCTCTTTTTTTGGTTAGAGAGACTACGAATACAAGTTGTGAGACTGAATGAATGAAAGAATATCTTCCGTTTTTTTTTTTAGTTTAAAATGATTTATTTATTTTTTAAATAATATTATTGGGTGTTTAAAAACTTGAAAATGTTAAAAATATTACAATTTTAAATTCTTCTTCTCTTTTTTTTTTTTTTATGTGTTAAATGTTAATGGTAATTAGTCGCTAACCCATGCTATACACAGGTAAGCTATTAAATGTAAGATTCAAAAAATAATGCCACACACTTTTATAACATAAGGTATCAAAGAGATGATACAACTAATTTTTTGATAATTTTGGTGGTCATCGCCTACTCGAAATATTAAAATCACTATATTGAAGTAAAATATTCAAATTTAACAATTATTAACAAATTAAGAGAAATTAACAATTATTAATAAAAGTTGCTATAGATGGTAGTTGTAGTAGAATTCATTCAATATGTTATAATCGTTTACATCACCTCATAACATTGCTTCATAATCCATGTATGCACACCTCATAATAGAATAAGCAACCTTGTATAATCGAGGAATACCAAATATTTTGCAATGAATTCATCATATGGATTTTGGACATGTTTTGATAGCTTTCTTATTAATTTATTTATACTCAATGGTTAAAACCCCCAACACAACACCCTTTTTAATTTTTTGATCGGATTAATGTATACATGTGAGGTAAGCTTATCTTTTGTCTTCTAACCAACACAACACCCTTTTTTTTTTGTTTCTTTTTTTTTATTTCTTTTTTCTTCCGTTTTTTCTCAGCCACATTTCCTTCACATTTTGTCTTCTTTATTTCTCCCTTTTCTCAATTTTCCTCCACAAACTTCTTTCAATACCTCTCTCTAACTCTGTTTCAAATATTGCTTGCCTTAACCCAGTACCCACACTTCAACAAAGTGACTTCGGTGAGTCATAGTTCATCAAGAATCAAGACCCAATTTAGCACCCCTCTTTGAAACAACTTTTTGACCGTTGTGTTGATCGGTGACTCCATGATTCTTATCAAATATCAAGACCCAATTCACTTCGGTAGTACCCACAACATGCAGTGGTGATGGGGCTCCATCGGTGACGAAAACAACATGCAGCGGTGATGGGGCTCCATCTGCGACAAAAATAGCTGTTGAGAGCAACAAATCTAAAAGTTGTGTACGGTCATGATTGGCCATGGGTCTGTGTTTATATATATGTAGATGATGGCAGGCAGAGCATCATGAAAGAGCAGAGCATTGTGAAAAAGTTTTGGTGAAAGAAAGGTATAGCATTGTGAAAGAGAAGGCAAAGCAAAGGCTTGGGTTTTAGAAAAAATTTATTATTATTATTGATGCTGCACAGAATCAGTAGGCTGAATGCTTCGGTTTCGAGAGGCTATTGGTGGTTGCGAATGCTTACAAAAATGAACACACTATCAAAAGGGGACCGGTGTGTACTGGCCAAGCACCCTCCGATGGCTAAGTTAGTTTCTCACTAGAACAGAATTCCAACTTTTATTGGGAGTAAAATTTCAAAATGCACTTGCTTTTCCTTGATTTAGACTGGTCTTTTATATAGAGGACCTTGGAGCGGTTATTGGCTTGGTAACTTCCCCAAGATTTGTGGAATTTAGTGAGTCCAGACACAACTTCCTCAACGGCTATAGGAGTTACAACCGTTGATGGAAGTTATGTACTTAAGAGGAATTTGTGGCGATGAATTTGGGTTGAGTAACCGTTTCAAGGTTTTGCGGCTTGAATCTTCCATACTCTTAAGTGAATTTATACTTGAGAGTTTCTAAGTGTTGTGTAGTCATTCATGCACTTCGTGCATGGAAGACTGGTTTTCTGACGGTGTTATGTGAGTCGTCCATGTGCTTTGCCCATGGAAGACCCCATTGCTTAGACAATCAACTAAAATACTTGGCTCAAGATCATGGACGAGCCATATGGACGAATATGAGTTGTAATTTTCACTATCCCATCAATTATTATTATTATTATTATTATTATTTTAATATTATGCTGATGTGGAAAATTGTAGGAGTTTTAAAAGCTTCGGTTTTATATGTATATATAGATGAATGTCATTAGTACCACTCAAAAAAATATAAAATATAATAAATAAGTGTTTAAATGACTTTTTCTTTTTCTTTTTTAACTTGTGATAGATCATTTTGTACTTTGTAAATCCTACACAACAAAATTTTTAATTTCCTTTTTTATAACATATTAGAAAGAATTTTTAGATTTTATGGCATCACTCTAAAAACATAAAATGTCATTTTTACTACAAATTTTAAATAGTAAGTTATTATTAGCTATTACTAGTGGACAATAAAAGTAATCAACTAGTTACAACCCATCACTTAAAATTTGTTGTGAAAATATTGTAAACTTAGCATTTCTCATTACGTGTAACCATTGCATGCAATACTTATCTCATATGGAAGTAAATCCCATACTTTTAGGGTCTACTCCAATATAAGAAAGATGCTTGATACCATCATTACACAAAACAATAAGTCCCCGTGGTGTCATGAATGAAAAAAAAATTATTAGAAACTTCTGAAGTACACCAGCTTGTTATCCCTTATCTTGCATAAATGGTAGATTCTATCATAAGTTTAATTAATGAAACTCACTTTTTATGCAAGAAGTTGTTGGTATTCCCGAAATATTTAATAATTACTCGGCATACATTACTATAAATAATTACTATAAAGTTATGGCATCTTTGCATGATGGAGAACAGTCATTAGAGCATTCACATTAAAGCTCTCAAAAGCTAAAAATGCTATTTTTTAGCATCTCATTCCAAAAAAGCACACTACAATAAGGGTGTTAGTGTTAAAATTTTTAGCATCTGAGCTACAGTGGACTGCTATGTATAACAGTCCACTGTAGCTCAAATCTTATAAATATAATAATATTTTAATACTACTTTAATTAAAATATTTTTTTTCTCTCTCTCTCACTATTCCTCTTTTCTTCTCACCAGACTCTCTCATTATCTTTTATTTTTTTCTCTCACTATCTTTAATTAATGAAGTGGTAAAAAATATAAAATTTTTGATGTTGGGTATATTATAAAGTGAGTTGTTAAAGTAAATAAATTAGGTTTTTGAGATGCTAAATGCTAAATTTTTTGAGATCTCTGATGAGAATGCTCTTACGGACAATCCCCCCTTAAAAAAATGGTATTAGGACTCTCTCTCTCTCCTAGTAAACGGAAGGTGTGGAAGGGTGCTTCTAGGGAGATAGTTGCTATTGTGTGACATTTGATACATTTCTAAATTTATAATATTTAAAATTAATTATTTTTATTATATGTAGTGTGCGTTTGGCATGGCTTAAAAAGTCAATTTTTTTACTATTCAGCTTATTTTTGTTATAATTCTTAGGCCTCACTGCACTTTTTGATACTATTCATGGGTTTCACTGTATTATTTCAACTACACTTTAGTTTTATTTATAGTATTTTCAGTAAAAATTTTACAGTTTTAACTAAATAAGTTGTTCCTAAACGGACACGTAATTTCTCCAAAATTATATTCACATGCTTTTCAATTATTTAAAAAAAAAAAAAAAAATCTTTTTGAGAAAGAGGGAGAGAGAAAAGCTCCTACAGGTCACCACGTCCATCGGGTATTAACCGTAAGCAGGCAAGGAGTACTATATATATATGCAGGAGACAGAATTAAAAGCGCAAAGCAGGGACAAACCGCTTTCGGCTTCGTGGGGGCGTCCCTTAAAAACTCACTACTCTTACCATAACTAACACAAAAAATACACACACACACACACCTGTAAAGCTGAAGCAGTAGTAGTATCTATCTGTAGCGCCATTACAGATTTTACACACACATCCCTCAAACCCTAAAAAAACCCCCCAAAATCCTAATCCCTAAAACCCCTAAATTGAAGTAGAAGAAGGAGAAAAAATGGATATAGAGCAAAAGCAAGCGGACCTGATCGAGCAGTTCGTGAAGCAAGCTTCGTCTCTCCATGGCTCCGCACTCGCTCCTCTCGTCGCCGACGCCACCTCTCACCCTTCCCTCTTCGCCTTCTCCGAGATTCTCTCCGTCCCTTCCGTCCTACAGGTTCGCCTTATGTACTCAGAATTTGATTGAATTGGCAGTGGTAAAAATTAAAAAAAAAAAATTCAAATTTGTAAGATATGTGAAAACTAATGGTTTTTTCTTTTTTATTTATTATTATTTGACTTGCTATGTGAAATTGAAAAGTTCATCATTTGGTTAAGAAAAGAGGGGATTCTAAAATGTTTTTATGTTGGTAAATTATATATTGGGTAAAAAAAAAAATTATATACATTACCTTATGTGCAGTATATTAGGTTCTCGAATTAACTAGAGCAGTACCGGTGTCGTAACCGCTGTGTCATGTTATAATTTTTCAGAAATTTCTCGTGTTGTACCTGTACCTATGTCCGGGTTCGTGCTTCCTAGTGAATTGATGTCAAACATATGGATGTGGTGAATTTTAATTGTCCTTGGAAAAAAAACACCATTTGTGTTTCAATTGTCAATACCTTAGGTGCAGTATATTAGGCTAGGAAGTACAGACATGGGTACCGTTATAGGTACAACATAGAGATACAAGCAATTTTTGAAAAATTATGATATAAAAAAGCCGGTACAACACCCTAAATGAAGTGTCCGTGCTTCTTAGATATTAGGTTCTCCAATTAAAGTCAAACATATGGATATGTTGAATTTTAGTTGTCCTTGGAAAAGAAAACACCATTCGTGTTTCAATTGTCAATACATCCATGTTTTTGAATTTTATTGGGGAACCTTATGTACTATGTTTTTCCTATTGTATTTATGCTTTATCTTTAGCTTCATGAGTTGAACAATTGTCTTACTTATCAAAAAAAAAAAAAAAAAGAAGAGAGTTGAACAATTGTCAAGATGTTTGTAAATGTATCATATAGACGAATAACAGGATTATTGATTCGTTGTTAGTGGGTTGTGTTTCACTATGTTGTTTTCATCATGTGTATTAGTTATTTTTCTTATTTTTTAGATGTTTCACTTGATTTTCATTTTCCATTTTTTGTGAAGGTTTTTCCTCTTTATTGTTGCTTGTGATTGTAGCTGCCCCTTTTGTTGGTATTGTTGGGTTTGAGGGCATTGAGGCATTTGGCTATTTATTATCAAGTAAAATCAACTCAAAGTTATTCCCCTGTTGGGTTTTTAACTATAAAATTGTGCAGCTTGGAGGAACAGAAAATTCTGTATACCTTGATGTGCTTCGTTTATTCGCACACGGCACTTGGAGTGATTACAAAAGTAAGCAAATGAAATCTTTTTTAATTCTTTATATCTGCATTCCTTTTTTGTACACACAACTTGTTCATGATTGAGGCATTGTTTTATGTGTCACTCAACAACTTGTTCATGTTTTGATAGATATTAATAGGAATATTTTGCTTATATGCTTGGCAATTGGGTAAATTTTTAATTTCCTATACAGGGGAATACGATGTTGAAAATAGAAAGTTGTAATATTAGCAAGGCTAGTTGTCGTGGAGCTCACTATATGCTTTTCCTGATTTGATTTGCATTTAAATCTTGGTGCCTTGAATATGATGGGATATTCTTTTATTATCCATTTTTCTTTGTTTTCATTTATTTTGAGTGCCAAATGTTTTACTATTTTATTTTCATCTTCTAAATACATTCAGTGTAAGGTAAGGGTGATTATTTGATAGCAAGGAAAGATGCATTAAGACTCTTCTCAAAAATAGCTTGGGCGTGAAAATTCTGAAACAACTCCATAATTTGCGGTTTAAAATATGCCAACATGATTGAAAGAAGGCCATAGAGAAACCATCTAGGCCTGGAGCCATATCTCCATTAAAGCCTTGGATCACCCCAAACACCTCATCCTCCTCAAATGGTCTAACCAATCAAGCCTCTTCCTCCTTTGATATCCTAGAGAACTCTAAATCATTCAACAGTGTCTTTGGCGAGAACGGAATGCTAGAAGTTTTGAGAGATGTGAATGGTCTATCCTTGAATTTAAAGCCTTTTCGTACTTTGTTAGATTGAATTGTTTCTTTTCATTCTTCTTCTTGTTTTCTCTTTTAGATATGTTTGAGCATTGTAATTTGAGAGTTTGATTGTACTTCCAGGGTTCCCCTGAGTACATCCCCGATGTACTAGGTATGTGTTTTTTTAATAAAATATTACGTTACTTGTATAAAAAAATGTATATGTTTCTTCATCGTAAAAGCATAAAGTAGATATATGCATGTATGTACTAAATTTCTTGTTATATCAAAGGTTAAATTACTCATTTGGTCCCTCAACTATTAGTTGTGTAAATGTCATCCCTCAAGTTTCAAAATCAAATCTTTGGTGGGGGGGGGGGGTTGTGTGGTTTACTCACTGGGGGTGGGTCCAAAGGGCCTTGTCTCGGTGAGGTTCCACATCATAAAAAAAAAAAAAAATCAAGTCAATTTCATCCCTGGGCGCCCTCTCTCTTTTTTTAATAGGTAATCAAAGAAATATTATTAATGAAAATAGAAAATAAAAATACAAATTGTTCATCATCATGAACAACAAGAAACAGATAAATCAAACAACAGAGAACACCTCCTAAGCGAGTGACTTTCTTTTTGTGGACAGCTGTTCATGGTCGGATTCTTACTTTGGATAATCTCATGATTAGGGGCCGCTCTTTGGCAAATCGGTGTTGCATGTGTCGTTGTGATGGGGAGTCAGTGGACCACTTTCTTTTTCATTGTCCTGTTACATATACCTTATGGACTTTTATGCTTTAGGCTTTCGGTATTCATTGGGTTATGCCAGAAATAGTGGCAGGATTGTTATTTTGTTGGTATTAGTGGCTTGGGAATAATACTTCAAATATCTGGAATTTGATTCCAGTTTGCTTGATGTGGATTGTTTGGTTGGAACGAAATTGTCGTTCCTTTGAGGAAACTGAGAAGGCTTTGGAAGATTTAAAGGTTTTATGCTGGGATGCATGGATGCGGCAAAATGGGCGCCGCACCTGCGTCTGACGCGGCGACACCACTGCCTATGCGTCTAAGTTTTTTATTTTTATTTTTATTTTTATGGATTCGCGCCAACTCGGCTTTGATTCACGTCGATTCCCGCAGAAACAGGCCGATTCAGCCAAAATCGAGTTGTATCGGCTGAATCGGATCGTATCGGCCGGTGGCTGAAACTGACCAAAACGGCCGAAACAGCCAAAACAGGCCGAAATCAGCCTTGAATCATGCCGGAACAGCCGAAATTGGCTTTGAATGAGGCCCAAACATCCTAAATCTGTCCTTCCTCAATTTTATTTTGAATATTTGTTGCTTCTTTTGTGTTTTCTTTTTTGTTTTGTGTTTCTTGCCTTCTTCTTTCTTTGTTTTGTGAACCAAGAACATATAATGTGTTTTTTAAGAATATTTTAATAGTAAAAATATATAGAAAATATAAATAAAAATATTTTTAATAATTTTTTAATCGCCGCACCCGCACCCGAATCTGGAAACGCACCTGTGCTTCATTTATCCTAGCGTAGTCTGTTTGAGTGGTCTCGTTATTGGGGTTTTACTAATTGTTCCTCTTTCTCTGAGTTTATGTTTCCTCTTAGATTAGTTTCCTGATGTCCCTCTTCTCTGTTGTTTGATTTATCCTTTTCTCTCTCTGAAAATCTTAATGGAATTATTTGACAATGATGTTGATGAAAGAAGTTATGAAGTGTGCATTTGCTTGTGAGGTCGAGTAATCTTGCAAAGAATTTTAATGAAGAGGAGGCTCAATGGTGAAATTGACTTGATTTTGAAAGTTGAGGGACGAAATTGATACAATTAATAGTTGAGGGGCCAAATTGAACTTGGCCCAATAGTTGGAGTGCCAAATTGATAATTTAACCTGTGGAGGATCAATGTATATTTGTTACTTGGTTGTGTGAGATACGGGATAAGCTTCATGTGATTTATCTTTTTTGCTAAGTGAATACCTCATGAAATTACCAATCTATTAATCGGCCGTCAACAAACTTATTGAATAATGTGGCAATAAACTAACAGAAACTTGTATTGAACTATCATGTTATCCTTTTCTGTATGATTTCTGTAATTTTTTAAACACTCTGTGTTCATCATCGTGAGTGTGAAGTGATTTACATATTTAATAAAATTTTATTTATAAAAAAATTGTTATTTTAACAATTTCATTTCATTGAGCCTGACTTTTGAGTTGTGTTTCTGCAAGGCATAATGTGATGGAGTTTTGGAAATTTAAATTTATATGTTTGTAGGTAATGCTGGCCGTCTTCCACAATTGGTTCCTGAACAAGTCCTCAAGCTGAAACAACTTACTGTGCTTACACTGGCTGAGACGAACAAGGTATCCTTCATTGAGTTTCAACCCTTTTCTTTTCAGATTCATACATTTGACACTTGACAGGTTGATTTACCTGCCTAATTGAATGATAGTGGTTACAGCTCTAGGGTTTTGATTTTCAAGGAACTTTGTCATTTTAAAAATATTGTAACAGTGAAGTCAATTTGTGGCCTAATTCAGACAAGTTGCTTGTCTAGTATTCCTGCTCTTTATAGAGATAGTGAGTGATTCAAGGATCTATTTGGAAGCAAATGAATTCTGATTGTAGTAAGTTATTATCAGTTCTGTTGAGACACAGGAAGTATATTAAGTCAAGTTGAATTAAGTTATAAGTTTGGAATGTCTTGGGTGCATCCTTTCTCATGGATACAAGTTTTATAAAAAAAGGTTTAGAATATCTTCTCCATAGTTTTAAAAACCAGACCGGACCAGCCGGTTCAATTGGGAACCGGACAGTAATCCAGTCCGGTTATGCTTAAAAACCAAAAATGTAAGAAAAACCGGATTCTGGTAACCGTTGGTTCAACCGGAAAAACAGGAAACCGGGTGGTTGAACCGGTTTTGCAAAATTGATGAAAGAGATCTAAAATGGAGCTTTATTTTGCAGAAAAATCTTCTTTTTTCTCAGATCTGCTGGTCTAAGTGGGTAAGGACAGATTTTTTGCTATAAAAATCTTCTTTTTTCTCAGATCTGCTAGGCTTGAGAGAGTGAGAAAATTACTGAATGCTCATGCTTGGTGTTGAAACCAGCCTCTTGGACTGGTATGATGCATCCACAGCTCTTTGGTGAGACAGGAAATGAGAGGAGCCGATGGAGATCAACTTCCACAGAGAGAGAGCGAGAGATGGAGGTACTGGAGCTTAGAGGACGAAACAATGAGAATGAAAAAATAAAAGTTCCTGAAGAGTGTACGTGTGTGGCTGTGGGGTGCTAGATTTATGAGGGGAAATTAAAAGAAAAAAAAAAAGAAAAAAGAAGAGTGTACGTGTGTGGCTGGGAATGGGATAGTGAGTTGGTCATAATAATTAACAAGTTAGTGTGTTGTCTAGTCACTTGACTTTTTGTTGGGGGGGGGGTTTGAATAGATAAATAGTTAAAGTTGACTATTATTTATAAAAATAAAAATTTGAAACTTTAATAGTAGATTATTCTTTTTTTGTCAATAATTACTGACTAGAAAAAAAAGGTTAGTATGCAAAAAAAAAAAAAAAAAATTCTATATTTTATATTTTCTTAAAATAAGTTATTAAAATTCAAAATTCATATAAAAATTATTTAAATATTTAAATTATATTAATTATGACATCATCGGTTCGATCATCGGTCCGACCCCGGTCGGACCATAAAACCAGTAATCAGTCTCTTTTCCGGTTCTTTGTCCGTTCCGGTTTTTAAAACCATGATCTTCTCTACCCTGAAGTATATCCAAGCGAATGACTTAGCAATGTCTGAGTGTCAGTGATCGATTATAGCTTGGGATTCGCTTACTGAAGTTAATGAGGTAAAAGTGGCTACCTTTTTAAACAGTTATTGTGTACATTCTTTACTATCAGATTAGATACTGAAGAGTGGAATCATAACTTTTCAACTAACCTCTCCCTCTGAACCTGCTCTTGATGGATTTTGCAAGTTCTGTGTGCCTCTTGACCAATTATATTTTATGGGGAGTCATCTAGGTCATGGGTATTCAGTAGGCTTTTGCTTCTGTTTATATTCAGTGTCTTCTTTCTGATATTTCTTTTTATCTTTCTCAGAGTCTAATTGTTGTCCTTTCCCAGGTTCTACCTTATGATCAACTAATGCAGGAGTTAGATGTTATGAATGTACGTGAACTTGAAGATTTCCTAATCAATGAATGCATGTATGCGGTAGGTATTCCCCATTCAAAGCCTATATTGTTGCTCCAATCCTAACGACCTACGAAATTGGGATTTTACTCTTAACTGCTTGAACAAACACTTTGATGGGGTGAGGAAGCAGGAATGCTATTACTAGAGATTTGTATTCACTACATCAAATGTGAAAGGAATCATTCCATTAGTTGTGCTCGTGCTGCTTTTCTAAATTTTAATTATATTTTCAGGGGTTAATTATGTTTTGAGTGATGTTTGGAGTATAACCATTCTCTCTCTTGCATAACACCATACTTTGAATGTGAGAAAATGGTGCTTCAAATGCTATAATGACTTGATGGTAGTAGCTCTTTTTTGTTATTTCTTTCATAATATTACATATGATATGCATGCACTTGGTGGTCTTGAACCTTTGATCCCACTTTCCACCCTATGGTCATAGGGGGAAGAGGCGCCATTTGAGCTAGCATCCATTGGTACTAATGTTACAAATGATATAGATGGCAGATTGAAGTTCTCTTTACTCTGTCTCTCTCTGGCTTTGCCTTTTAGTGGCATCTCTAATATTGGCCTTTATTTAGAAATAAAAGCTGGGTGGGGGTGGTGTGGTGGAAAGTTGCACTATTATAATTGTTAAGATAGATAAATGACATAAACAGAATGTGCTGATTGTTGTGGAATTTGTTGCATTCTATTAGGGCATAGTCAGAGGGAAGCTGGATCAGCTGCGAAGATGCTTTGAGGTTTGAGCTCATTACCCTCACCTCTCTTTAAGTAGTTACTTATCCTTTTAGTGACTTATTTATAATTTTGTACTACAGGTTCAATTTGCAGCAGGGAGGGATCTGAGACCTGGTCAACTTGGGAGCATGATACAAACATTGTCAAACTGGTAACATCCCTTGTTCAAATAGCATTTGAGTAACTTCTATGCTCATGTTTGGTTGCTTGTTTGATTGCTAAATCACTCTCCATTTCTTGAACAATTTATTTTCTATTTTTATTTTTTATACTTTTCAAGTGAAAACGCTATTTGAAAATACAAGAATAGGGTTGCATAGGTCGACGATCAGTGTAAAATTTAGTCACTCTATTATGAAAAAAGAATAGGTGCAACGTGTTGCGTATATCATCCTGTCAAGCGCTTACAACTAAAAGTTTAATTCATCAGTAAAATCCAAGAAAGCATCACATTGGATGCTACCCAAAGCACAAGAAAAATAGAGTAGGTGGAAAGATGGTTTTAACTTTTAAGAGAATTTCTATTCAGCTCTACATCATTAAAAGTTGGGTTATTTCTCTTTCTCTGAACTGTTCTCCTAATATAAAAGGGACTGTCTGCAGATCACTCCACTCTCTTGCCTCTTGCCTGTCAAGTTTCCCTTTTTAACCTGTAAATACCTCTACATTTTGAGGAATCACCCAATGGACCCTAAATAAAGTTTTAGGCTAATGACTACAAAGCAACTGTGCACTCCAACAATGCTGTTGTCCATTGAACCTTTTCACTCTTATCTAAGGACCTACAGCCATGCATGATACAACCTTGAGAGCTTCATAGAAAGGACAACCCTCAATCTCACCATTCATAAAGAGTCTTCAAATGTCCTATACCCCCCTGCAACTGATTGACAATTGCCTTTCCATGTGGTAGTCCTGTGTGGTGCTGCATTTGCACTTATAAACCCTGGTGTCTTGATTTTTAATACATGAAATATGTTACTAGCCATGAGTAAGTTGCGATTATCTCATGTTGTGTGGGTCCGTAGTATACTCCCTATGTACTTGGGCCTCAGCCCAGGTTCTATTTTCAATTAATTTCGTATTAATCTGGTAAAAAAAAAAACTCATCGTAAGTGACTTTTAATCTGTCCTTTTTAGTGAATAATATTATATGTGACTATATTAGCCTTCGTTATTGCCTCAAAGAGTAGCCATATGAACTTGGATTTCATACCTGGCTTAGTTAGGAGGCAGATATCAAACTAAAAGGCCTTTTTGAATTTAAGGGGACTCTTTTGTATCTCTCTCATCTGTTTTCCCCCAAACAGCCTTTCACATTTTTTTCTCTTTACTTTACTTATCAAAAAAAAAAATATATTAGCCTTCGTTTAATCTAGCTGGAAAAATTCAACAAAATTAGTGTTCCAATTCTTGATCTAGCTTGCCATATGCCACCATAGATATGGCTACTAGTTTACAATAAAAATTGCTTAGTCTAGTTGCTTCTTTACCTCTTTTCCCCACACTTCATGATCTATGAATCTTCTTCTAAAGATAATTGGATATCTTAGTTCTTGGTATTTTGTCTAATATTTATCTACAAATGTTGAGATAGGTTGGCTACGTCGGACAATCTACTTATCTCAATTCAAGAAAAGATTAAATGGGCTGATTCTATGAGCGAGTTGGATAGGAAACACCGAAAGGAGGTTGAAGATAGGGTGGAAGATGTAAAGAAGTCCATTTCACTCAAGGTCAGTTGAATCTGGTTTTATATTTTGAATTGCTAATCCATATTGTCCTTATCCTCTGTAATTTAAAATTAGTAATCTAAATACGGAAGATAGGACATCACATGGAAATGACGTTGTCTTGTTTATCTTTTAAAACTTTGAAAAGGGTTCTGCATGTGCCTTTGGAAAGGGTACAATTGATTTTTGGTTGAAGCAGTTATTAAGCAAATGGGTTGTTGCAAGTTTGGAGGGTTTTTCTTTTTAAATAACAGAATGGTCAATATTTGTATATAAAAAAAAAAACAGAATGGTCAATATTTGAACGGAACCGAAGTATGGTGTTATTAGATGATTTAACACAAACCAGTTAGTTGATCGTACTCTAGCTCAAATGATACTTATCATCTTGTAGAGTAAGGTGGAGGGTGAGGTTGTGGGTTCAAGACCCCTTGGGTGCATAATTTACCAATAAAAAAAAAGTTGTTTGATTACACAGACTAGTAAGTTTGTTTGGAATGGTCGCTGCTCCCCAGAGAAGCAGCCCATGATGATCCTATGTTTATTCCAAAGGTTTTCAAGCTGAAACTAACTTAGGGATTGGATTGGAAGTCATTCTGATGCGGTGAGGATGACATAGGTGTAGTAGAAGGGTTCAAGAAAAAATTCCAGCAACAAACATGATTAAAGCAAAGAAAAACATAATAGGAATGAAGTTGGAACAATCAAATATCAATTTATAGGTGCAAAGAAGAAATATTTAAATATGAAATTTCATAAGGTAGATAAAAAAAAAAAAAAAAACTGCCTAAAATGACTCAAAAGAGGCTATTTATAATAATAAAAGGGGCTTTGGTAGCCTTAGATCTTGCCCTTCACTTTACATATAACAATTAAATCCTAACCATCCAACTTTATTAAAAGTCACATGTTGGTCACATGACCATTTAAAATACTAAAGACATAATAATAAATAAAACAACATAGAGAAATAAAAGACTAGTCTTATAGTAACAATTGGCCAGAAAAGATAAACTACTGGGTCTTTTTAGCTTTGGGCTTAGATGCTCCTGCATCACATTCAAACTTGGACACATTTTTTTTTGATAAATAATGTAAGAATATTATTAATAATAAAAATTGCCAAACTGAGTACGTTGGGGATGTACTATGGGGGCACAAATCAAGAGACAAAAGAACAATGGTCAAGACTCTAATTCATATGTACTAGAGTTTCGCTGGACTCATATATATTTGTATTTTTGAGTGTAGCATGACTAGCTCACTTTAGATATAGCAGAAACTACACTTACACCCAGTGTTAACTTAAAACATGGGGCTCCCGTGTTTTTTTTTTTTTTTTGAATTTACCCCTTGTATTTGTCTCTGTTACACTTAATACCTGTTTGGTGTAGTTCTTTTTGTGCATTTGTGAAAACGAGGTTGTTTGAAAAAGCTGTACCTATCAAAGTTTTAAAAAGCTGTACTTTGAAAATTTTGATAACATGTTACCAAATGGGCAATTAAGATAAAGATAGATACTTGAAACATGTTGGGCACAATATGCAACCAGTCTGGAGGCATTTAAAATATGAATGGGCAATTAAGATAAAGATAGACAGATACTTGAAACTTGTTGGACACAATATGCAACCAGGCTGAAGGCATTTAAAAAAAATGAATGGCAGCCACAATATCCATCCATCTCAGCCACTACTCACATACTCATCAATTGAACGGACCTAAGTATAGGTTTTATATAATGGAATCTTCTCAAAAGAAGGAGACATTGCAAAACACATTAGGGAACTCAATACAGATTCTGTAGAAATATGGACTTTCAATGAGTAGATAACTCAATGCTGTTGAAGGTATGATTGTTTCTTTCTGGCCAAACTGTCCACATGAGGCAAAGTGGGCAGCCCTCCAAATATCAGGCATTTTTATGTCTACCAACCATTCCCTGCCAATAGAAAAACACAAACTCTATGATTCTATACATGATCCACTCCTTTTTAATCACCTGTAGCTATAATGTTATTATAAGAAAGTCTTTTCAAATGTTTGGGACATGTTGGTCGATGTGTCTTACTTACATTGTGGCAGAAGTTACAAACTGTAAGCAGGCCGACATTGACTTCCGAGGGCATGAGGAGATCTACTCTGAACCTGGTGGAGTGATGGACTATGAGGAAGACCGAAGTCGTCCGAAGAGGTAATTTAGTAGACCTCGGGATTTTAGTGATTTTGCATGTGTTTTCATTGCCAAAGTTTTGATATGATTGTGTTTATGCTATTTTTGGTTTCAACTCTTGATTTGGAAAAATGCAGGAGGCGGCATCCAATAGGTTGAAGACATGCAGGGAGTGTAGCTCATTGGATTGGTGTTTAGGTTACTTGCCCGATCTTTTTTGTTCATTGCATTCCAGCAACAGATGATTCTGCTTTTGGGGACATTCCTTTGATGGTGAAAATGTCACTGTTGCTTTAGACATATATTTTGAAAATCATTAGCTTGTATTCCAGAGTTGGTGAGAACAAGATTGGATTTGATGGTGCGGCTAAAAACTATTTATTTAGTTAGATAATTGTAATTTGCTTTGTGTTATTTGATGTTGCTATTAAATCTCGTCTTGTGAAGAAAACAGCTGCCTATATTAGATTCAGATGTATCAAAAAAGATGTCACTGGCTTCATGGTCACAATCTTTTTTTTTTTTTCTTTTTGGGTAGGTCAGATAAGATATCACTAAGAAAGACTATGACATGGAAAAAACATGAGGCAGCCACAGAAATACAAAAGAGACATAAAGCTATGTACAAGAAGAAAGGAAATCTAAAAACATCAGTCGGGACTTGCACCAAACCCGTGACCAATCAAATAAAGTCCCTATAAAAGACTCACACCAAACCCAGATTGCTTTCCAAGGGAAGATAAAAAAATACGACGCCCTCAACCCACAATAAAAAGACTGAATCTCAAACTCTTCATTCATTCGTCCTCAACTTCCACCTCATCCGGTCTCCAACCTCATCAGATGGAATATGGGTCTGCAAGATGTGAATAAAAGCTGCCACTACATCCAATTCTCAATCATTCAAAGCTCGTTGGAACTGCACATCCCAACTCCTCTTCTCCTCCCCATGATGCAGCACCAATAAAGGTTGTAAGTACCAAAGCCTCCTAATCTGTAGCAATTTCATACAAGATTGAGAAAGCCTCCTTAAGAGATTGATCTCCATACCAATAATCTAGCTAAAATCGCACCCTATTTCCAGTACCCGCCTCATACCTAATATATCTACGAAAATCTTCCCAATCCATCCTAATAATTCTCCACAAACCACAACCATAAGGACCCCTCTTTAACTTAGAAGTCCATACCCCCTCTTTTCCCTGAACTTCAAAGCTATCGCATGCCTCCTAAGCCTAGTCTCTTCCTTTCCAAACCGCCATAACCATTTACCCAGCAAGACTTTGTTGAAAGAAGTGATCTTCCTTATCCCCAAACCACCATTTGTCATAAGAGTACAAACTGTTTTCCACCCCACCAAGTGCAACCTGGGTTTTTCACCCATACCTCCCCATAAGAAGTCCCTTTGCAGCTTCTTAATCCTATTAGCGACACTTGTAGGAATAATGAACAAGGATATATAATAATTTGGAAGGCTTCATGGTCCTTGTCTTGCCTAGCAGTAGCAGTATCTCAGGTTCCGAGATATCTTTAAAGGAAAATGTCCAGCTCCAAAACGATTTGGAGAAAAATTCTTTCAACCTACTATGTGGCAATTAATAAATAATATATGTGGATGGTTATATGAGCAAGATAGAGAAGATTCCCTCAAACCACTTAGGAGGAAAACTGTCCATCTTTAAATATCTTGTTTCGCAGTAATTCCCATTTGACTTGCTGCATCTGCACTTGTGGTACTCATTTAGAGGGGCGCAATATCTATGTTGGAGTATGATGATGCTATTTTGTTAGTTTGCATCTATTTGAAGAAGCCTTCTCAACAAGTAAGATCAAATGTGCAAAATTAATTACCCTATGCATGAAACGGATGGTGGATTTTTGAGTAATTAAAGCCATGGACCGGGTATTCCAAAGCATTTGTGTTGGTTTCCTGAAGAGAATTCATCATACAGATCGAAAAAGGACTGAAATGAATAGATTTCCACCTCTAAAATCTGAAATCTACTTGCTTCTTCAGTGTAGTTCTATACCTCACTGAGCTTCAAGCGTCTCCTCTTAGTTACTTGGAATGCTCATATATATGTATATAAGTGCACATACACCAGAACTCTTCACATCATGCACTTCCCTAATTTAATCTACGTTTTGTTTTGCCATTATATCCTTGAGTCCTTCTATTTGTTTTCGGAATATCCTGGTGCATTATTCATGCTCCACATATTTTATCCATGGAGGTAATACTTGGGTCTTGATTTGGATTATGTTGTGAAAGATGTATTACTGACTGTTGTTGGAGCTCTACGAACATTGCTCTTACCAATGAGGCCTAATTCATGGGATATGGTATTTTTATTATTATCTTATTTTGGTTATATCTCATTGGATATATCTAAGACAACACAGAAGGAGATGAACACCAACACGCTTACTATTGAATGAGGCCTTATTCAAATCTTATTTTGATTATATCTCATTAGATATGTATAACACAGAAGGAGATAGGTATCAACGCGCTCATTATTGGAGATAAGAGGGATATGAACCCAAGATAGAAGTCTTGTTGGCCCAAGCTTGGCCACTAGACCATATACCGGGTTGGTACGAGTTTATACTTCAATTGTTTCATATTTATTACCTTGGTAACTAAAATTGTTGCACCTTTATTTTTGAATTTCCAATACAACTGTTCTACACGTTAATTGTCTAACTTCTTTTATACCTACATCATGTCTTATCATGCCACTTTCTACTTACTGAAGCTAATTATTTATTATTTATTATTTTAAACATTTTGTAGACCAATTGGCCTGGTTATAGTCTTATGAAATTGTTTATAACATGCTTGTTATTGCCTCTATATGTGTATATATATATATATATATATATATATATATATATTTATATATATAAATTTTTTTTTTGGGGTAAAAAGAGAGGAAGTTTCATTTATTTAACCAGCAAATACATAAGATTATCCATATTTATTATGGGTTGCAAACGTTATTCTTAGGCAGACCAGTATTTTGGGCCGTAACATAGGAACTTGGGCTTGCCTTTTGTAATGAGGTAGGTGGACCATTCATTAGGAAGCGGAGATGTGTTAATCATATATATATAAATTTTAATTAAGTTATTAATCACATGTGGAAAACTATTTATCTTATTCGTTCATTAATTTATCCACCAATTTTTTTTATCATCAATATATATTTATTCTTGTTTCTGAGAGATGTGGCTTTTGGACAATGAGGTTGCTTTTATATTTATTTATTTATTTATTAAAATAATGATTAATTTCACGATGGGGTTGGGTTGTTACTTGTTAAGCAATCAACTTCAGCCTTTCTTTTAATTCATTTACTCTTTTATAATAATAATATGTTGAGAGGGACAAAAACCTAGTCATTCTGAATTCTATATAAGAGACACACATGATTTCGTCAGCCATTATATAGGTAATAATGGTTATAATTTTGGTTCTATTTTCTTAATATGTAGCAATCATGCAAAAAAACAAAATAATATGATAGAGAGGCGAGTGGGATTTTACAATTTGCTGTGTCTAAAACCAAAACCTGCTATTCTCGACATCTAAAGTGGACTCTTCCTACATGACACACCAAGAATATCTATCCATTGTGGGATTCATAAAAAAAAAAAGTGAAGATTTCATATGTGTTAATCATTAAACTACATGGACAATGAACTAATAATTAATTTCTATGTGGAAGGGGTTGGATAAGCCATAATTGCACAAATTTGGATTGCTTGCCACTAGTTATAAACAATTAACAACCCTCATTTGCCTATCAAAAAAAATAAAATAAAAAACACCATCACTATCATGTTAAGAAGTAGTCCTGAGGAGGTAATGGCCCAAAGGCCCCCAAGGACTTTAAAAAGGAATTAATCCACTGTTGTAAATGAGACGAGTTTTTTCAAGTAGTGAATGCTCAAACTCGAATAAAGTTTACTTATAATGTTTAAAGTTGAGCTCGTTAAAAAGTCCAACAACTTGATCTTAACTTGATTCTTTAGTGAAGCTAAGTTTGAGCTTATTATCAAGCTCTTGAGCTCAAGATCCAACACATACATTATTAAATCCATATCAAGCCCATTTGATTTGAACAAGTGGTCCTAACTCGTAATTAATTTTAAACTTGGTAAGATATGAGTTTATTTGTCTAGTTTATATCAAGCTTATCACTAAGCTTACAAGCAAGCATAAACTCAACTTATTTTTATCTAGCCTTATTTTTCACAAGCCCATTAATGAACAATTTGTTTTTTGGGCACAACTCGTTTGTTAAACAAGCCTAAACTAAAGCTCAAAATAAGCAAACATAAATAAGTTTTTTATTAAGACAAGTCAGAATAGTTTATGAATGACGTAGTTCATTTACAGCCCTATGAAGAAGGTAATAATTCTTGAATAAATAATTATTTTACTAAAAAGAGAGAAGTACAACTTCAGTGTCGGACGATTGGATTACTACACCAGTGTTCTAGACTCTCCTTCTTTATCATTTTGTAAAGTTTCCGAGTAATTTGGATCTGCAAACAAAATTATCATAATGTATTAAAATGAGAAAAAAAGAAGATTATTTATGAATTTGGATCTAGTGTAGTAGTTAAAACTGTTGCATCGTGTAATTGCCCTTTACGAGAGAGTAAAATTTATTACCTAAAACGAAATGTAAAAAGGTTAAAAAAAAAAAAAAATCTGATCCAATGATTGAAATTAAAAATGATCATTTTAACTTTCAATCTCAAGATTTACAATTGCACAGTGTAATTACTTGTACCGGATCTTAATCCCTTTCTTTTACGTATTTCCTCTAATCAATTATTAATGTTGTTGTTGCAATTCTACGTGGCGTGGTGGAAAGAATAGTACATGCTATTATTTATGGAGAGAGAGAGAGAGCTTATACTAATTGCTTTGTCCATTATACTTTTTTTTTTGAGAATCCTGTCCATTATACTATTTGTAAGCAAAGAAATGGGCCTTTTTTTATTTTTTAAATAAGAGATGGGGCCTATTTGATAAATAAGATTATTATGAAATTGATAATTGAAAACTTGCTTATAATTTATGCATGAATTAATAAAGAAATTAACTTAAAAGTATCTATAATTGAATGTTGGGGATCACTAATCAAATGTTATAAGATTAAGCTTAAAAAAAAAGTAATGTTAAAACTTAAAAGATTGCTATTTTTTTCTCCTCCTCATCAAGTTCTGAAACTTTGGTTAGATCTCTTATAATATATGGTTTCTCTTGGCCTTGCTTGATGACATGATCAAATAATGAAGGCCTGAAAATTATGCAGGTCAAAGACTTCTAATTAAAATTATTGAAAATGTTCTTGTTATTTTATTCTCTCCTTTTTTTTTTTTAGGGGTTGGGACCAGGTGGGGATTGGACTTTCAAAGGTGCAATAATAGCTTTTTGTTCCCTACGTGCAATAATAATTAATAAACAGGTGATTTATTTTGTCAGACAAATAAAAAATGTATATTTTGATTCCAGTCATGTTGGATTCAATATTTTTCTTATAAATAACTAGTGAGGATTTTTTTAATTAATCAGAATAACATGTGGAATTCATGGTATACTTGAAAGGTCATACGTACACACTGTTTCTTTTTATTCAGGTGATTATGCAGATTAAAAATTGGATATTGTCCAAGGTACGATTACACTTATAAAAAATAAAAAAGTTTATCGTGCATGTCGGTAGTAAACAACTTACATAGAAGCAGTACAAAGAGAATTTATAACTAACATTTCCTTTTGTTTAACAAAAAGGAAAATATTAAAAATATAATAAAATTTACTATGTAATTTTTAAAAATTTACTTGACAATAAATATAAATGGAGAATTATTGTTTTCAAAAAATTCTAAATTACTTTTTTTTTTTTTGTGGTAATTGGTGACATATTAATATGTAAAAATTATATAGTAAAATCTGTAATATTTCTAGTATCACTCTTAATAAAATCACATGTCAATAGCCTTTTTTCATAATGACACCTCATTTTGTTGGGTTTAGGTTTAATGTTGAATCCCTTTGACTCTAACTTAAAAAAGTTTAATCACCATTTTTGTCCCTAATCATTGTCCTATATTTTAAAATGATCCCTAATCTTTCAAATATAATCATTAACCTATTGTTAGGATGTCAAAAAAGTCTTTGCGATTAAGTGGGTGGATGGGAAAATTTTAGGTGGCAAATAGGAGTAAAATAATGTAGTGATGGTTATTGTCAAGTGGCATTTGTTTATTTATTTATTTTTAAGGAAAACCTATTAAAGAATATCATTAAATCAGCTGTCAAAAAAGGATGCTAGATTTCTAGGTGGAAGATAAAATGAAGGGATTTCTCTATTTCCTTTTCAAGGAGTGTGCAACATATATAGCAAAATCTCAAACTACTATATGTAATTTGATATTCTTACTTTTATAATGACATACATAGATTTTTAAGTAAAATTTGAGGGAATTAAGTTCCCAAATTAAATAATGGTAGAATTCCATTCAACTGGATGGCCATCGGCAATGTGTTACATTTTCCTGAGAAATTGTAAGATAAAAAATTTATTTATTTACTTTGGATAAAATGTACAATTTATTTCACGAATAATTTTCTAGGGTAACAATGGCATATTGAAATTCATTCTCCTTATTCCTTTTGGCTTCTGCCATTGAGCTACTTTCACTCTCTTTCCGTGTTTTAGTTTTGGAGAGTTACTCTGGTTTGACATAGATACTATATATATATAACATTTTATTTTTTAATAATTTAATTGTTATATTAAATAAGTGAGATTTCAACCTTATTCTCTTTATAAAAGAAACCTGACGATGTCATTAAGTTACCAGATTTATCAAATCAATTATAACACTAATGAATTGTATGATTTGGGAAGGTTTATTATATATATATAGAGAGAAAGAGGTCAGAATATTAAAGTGGTCCATCAATGAAGCATAAATGCACATTCCTTTAATTGTGATTTTTACTAGCAAATCTGTTTCATATTGCCATGAAACTTCCTTCTCGGTTGCCATTTTCGACACATGCTTTAGATGGGAGAACACATACTATATATTTGTTTATTTTCTATGCTGGTTGATGTCATATGTTCACTTGTTTATTTAAATATGTATAATTATAATATGAATAAAGCATATTTATCACGTCATTTAATCATTACTGTTGTTATTCTTGCTAACTCTTTGATTTTGCCTCAAACTTTCGTTCCTGATTTCCATTAGGACACGTTTTAGTTGGGAATACAATTTGATAGGCCAAAAATGTATTAACCCCTTTGGTAACTTAATCAAATTAATTAGCCAAGTGAAATTAATTAGATTCAATTATATGCAATAAGCATGGTAGCACAAACAAATTACCAATTAAACTAAATGCAGCGGAAAATAAATTTGACATGGGTGATTTGTTTACGAATGGGGAAAACTACCGAGGCAAAACTCTACCGGGTGAATTTAAGGTCACCACTCCCTAGAATCCACTATTATCAAAACAAGCGATTATAAGTAAAGGAATCCCAGTACCTTATACCAACCTATAGTTGAACCTTTACCCCAATACCCAATTGGACTTATAATGTAGTGACAATCTCTCCTTTCAATGCACGGCTCCAAGTACGTGACTAACCAATCGATGCACGGATCCCAGTAGGTGACTAATACACCAACTTGTGAAGGATGTTGGCTGCAAAGTTCTTAAGTTCATCCATACGATGAAGATCAAGAAGCTCGTTGGTCACAAAACCTTACGGCGTACAAACGTAGTAGCTTCTTCAAGAGAAAGATGAATTAGGTCAAATTGTCTCTGGTCACAATATGCTTGAATAAAACCTTTGCATTTTCTTGCATCAAGTGTAACGGCCCTTAAAATAATCCTTATATATGTCTAGGGTTGTGAGAAAAGAAAACCTAAACATATAACTTGAATATGCGTGAAAAATAGATTTGAAAAACTGATTTTCGTAATTCTCGATAGATACAGCTGTCGAGCTTCACCTTTTAAATCTCGATAGATACATCTGTCGAGCTATCTGTTGAGTTTTAGAGAACAACACTTCTTCACTTGATTCTTGGATAGATTTGCATGGTTTCAATACTTGGACTTGAACTCTTATTCTTTGAAGTATTAAACACATCTTAGATCTACCCAATTATAAGTAAAGTGCGTTCTGTCAAAGGATTAGCCAATTCTAAATGACATGTGTTCTTAACATGATCCACATATGTCCTAACAATCTCCCCATTTGGCAATACATGACAAAACCACAACAAACAAATGAAATATGAGAGAAGTCATAAATCACTCAACTCATACTCACTTGTTAAATACAATAAAATCTACCATAACATAAACTCTTGAAAAATTTTGCAAGAAGAGAGTTCATGGCATGAAAGATTTTGACAACCTGTATTTCTGAAACACTTTAAATAAAACTTATCAAGGCATCTTAGTCTAAAATAGAAATAAAAGATTGCATACAATAAATAAAAAGCATGTGTATAAATAGAGAAAAGAAACAACACATGGAGAGATAGGTGAAAATGTAATAACAACCTCATCAAATATATATCAAAAATGAATACAAGGTTTGCTATCACTAAGTGGTCACAAGACTAATATACAAGAATAATGTATCTAAAGGATAAAGAAAAGAAAAGATACAAAAAGTCCTCACTACATCCCTCATAAAAATGAACACTCCCCCTAACAAAAATCTCCTATACTAACTCTCCCCCTAAGTACATACATGACTACTCTCATACCCCAAAACTACTCCCTATTTTTGTCACGAATGACAAAGGGCAAGTCACTGAGAAGCAGTCATCTCCTCATCATTAGAAAAGCTAGCACCATCATCCTCATCAGCATCATCATCACTGGAGCCATCATCATCGCCCTTATCCTCTAAAGCTTGTGGAGATGGAGATGGAGACGCGGTGAAGCCACCCATGATAGCTTGTCGTCATGCGATACGACCAACATGGGTGTTCACCTGACACAACTTATCACTGAAAGTGTCAAGGCGAGCATTCATGCGCTCAAACTGAGCCATGATGTCCTCAAGAGTCACACCACCCGTGGAAGAAGAAGGAGCGGAGGTGGATGGAATGGAAGAGGCTGGAGGAGTCGCCGTCTTGGTCCGTGGCTGCTTCAGTTGAAGCTGGGTCTCGCTCCGTCTAACGGACACGCTGCTAATGACACCCATGATAGAGAAGTGAGTAGACTTTGGATAAGAGACAGACGAATGGCGAATGATCCTTATGATAGCAGAAGGAAAAATAAGCTTATCACGGGTCGCCGTATCTCTATAGACATCAATGAGAGAGAGAATGAAATGAGAAGGAAAGTCTATAGTAAGGTCCTCAATGAGGGAAAGCAAAAAGCGAGCACGAGGCTTAGTAATAGAATTATAGTGAGACAAGGGATGTAAAACAAATGTCATCACCATATTCAGGAACCTTGGGCCTTTTGCAAAGATCGAGTAAGGGGTGTTTTGATGGTCACCCCAAGATGAAGGTTTCTCATAGAAGAGAGATATGAGTTCGTCTTTGGACACAGTCCGCAGACGAGGACAGCTGAGGTAATCAGAATGCGATACCCTCGGGTCATGTAGCACATCGGAGATAAGCTCCAGTGTGACTACAATACGTATACCTCAAACAGAAGTGAGAAAATGAGGTATAGATGAATCGAAACCGTGCATATTAGAGTAGAACTCCTGTATGATCACGATGGGACAACTCACAGGTATCTCACATAGAGATTCCCATCCCCGCCTGTGAATGATAGTTGGTAGATCAGTATCGGAGAAGTCTGATAAGATAACGTGGCGTTTCAAATGAATGCCACGTTTAGAGAAGTTCTCCGAAAAGTCCTGACGGGCTTTATCATCACGGAACTTGACATGAGAGGGAGTAGGATCAGAAGAAGAGGATGCCCCGGAACAAAGAGGGTTCTGGGACAGAGTAGTTTTGCGCTTAGGTGCCATGCGCAGACTATCTCTGAGAGAGAGAGAGAGAGAGAGACAAGCAGAAAAGTACCAAACAACAATAATATTAAAGGAAAGAAAAGAATGGTATGTATGCATGAAAAATGCATCAACATGTGACATGCAACAAAATAAACATTATGGGCTCAGCCCAATCCAAACCTACCAGCACACAAGGTTTCAACATATAAAACACACATCTAAAATGCATGAAACATTGTGAAAATGCAAATGTGATGCAATGCATGAGCATATAATATCATTTCAGCAAAACCCAACCCAAAAATTTCACAATTAACTCAACAATTTTGAAAAACCCCAAAATTTTTTCGAAAGCCCAAAACCTAGGTCTAAATGTATGAAATGCATGAAGAAAGAGAGAAAACAAGATCATACCAGTGAAAAGAAGATCACACTAGGCCGAAAATCAATTGGGTTTGAGGTTTAGAGAGAGAGAAAAGTGTTTGAGAGAAGTTGGATAGCTTTTCTGTCGAGAGAGATATGAAAAAATGAGATCTGATTTTGCGCTGAAGCTATATAAAGAAATTGCAACTCGATGGATCGAGATCTGTTGAGCACTAATTCTCGACAGATAAATCTATAGAGGTGCTGTCGAGAATCTATCGATGGCAAAAGAACCTTGATGGATTGAACAACTATCAAGTAGACAGAAACTTTCTTGATGGATCGAGAATCTGTCGAGAAGCTATTGAGACAAATTCCAGAAAGCTTTGATGGATAAAAGATGCAATAAGATCTATCGAGAAAAGCAGTCCAAGGGTCTCGATAGATATCTGTCAAGAGCTGTCGAGAAGCTGTCGAGATGGGGCAAAACAGTTTTCCAAAGAAGAGAAAAACACAGAAATGAATGCAATTAAGCATGCTACCCAACCAAAGATTCAACCAACATTTTTAAGCTTCCAAAGTCATCTCTCAACAAGAAAAATATCAAGCATTTAGATCCAAAACACACACACACACACACACACACACACACACACACACACACACACACACACACACACACTAAACAAGTCTAATCAATTTTATATTTCAAAAACAAGTCAAGACAATTTAGTGAGCATACATTAGCATATGTATTTCTTGTGATAGCCAAATCATATTGTACCTACACATGTATCAAAAGTAGCAAAGAATTTTGCGTGTTGTGTATGAAAAATATCGCAAGAATGCATGAGTGTCTACATGTTATGACGATTTGAGATATGAGAAAATCAATTTAACTCACACACAATCATAACTGCTTGATGGGGACTATCACTTTTGAGGTACATCCTATAACTCCCACATCTCCTAGAAACACGCTTGTAATCATATTTAAAAGCCTTTTGATTATTTTTGCTTTTATATTTCTTTGCATATTTTTCTTTTTGAGCATATCATACATGGACATATAAGAGAGAGAAAAGCAATACCCAATTATGTCAAGCTTAAACATCAATTTTGTTATACCGAAACATATAGATGTCATTTTATGATTGGCGGACAACAGTGGTGAGATAGTTATTTATGCCTTTTTCTTAGGATTTTCTAGTCCTACCCGTCAAAAAGAGTGATATGAGTGTTAAGTACAAGAGATTACCTAATTTTACTCATCACAAACACAAGCTACAAAGCTCACTTACTTAGTTATGCATAGAGATGCTCATCTAAGTTACAAAAGATACAAAGTTTAAAAAACTTTGTTTCAATGGCCATCCAAGGTACACAAGTACCAAAGTACACAAAACACACACTGTTTTTGTATTTTTCTGATTTTTCAATTTTTATTTTTATTTTTATTTTTATGAAAAACAAAATAAAGCAAAACTGAAAACAAACAAACAAAAACATGTTAAACAAAGCATAGCATAAAAACTAAACTGTCTCAAAACAAGAAAGCAAAACACACAAGTAATGCATAAACAAAAAGAGAGGGAGAGAAAAAAAGTGACTGAATCACTTAGAGCCTTTTTCCTTCCACACCTTGGAAGAACCTTTTCGTTTAGAGAATTCTTGATCTGGCGGTGAGGGGGAAGAATTGAATCCATTCAAGTTCGAAAGGAACATGAGGGCTTTGAGAAGATCTCCAAGAGAAGCAAAAGAGGATGGAAACTGATTCTGGTTTCTAGATGAGATCATACTGTTGCTCTGTTGAGTGGCTAACCACTTGTAGCAATTAGGTTGAGTATGTCCTGAAGCTCCACAGTGATGACAGAGATGGTGCTTCTTCTGTTTAGACTTTTGATTATTTCCCTTCTTAGTCCTAGGATTTCTAGTCTCTTTCTTATCAAGCTTAGGGGGTGCTCCTAAGATATATTTTCCCTTGTCTATGTTCTCACTAGCTAAAACAGTTTTCACATAATTGTTCTCAGACTCAACATTATTAGCAGGTGAAACAAACACAGTAGTACTAGAAGAAGTAATATTAGAGAAAGAGAAATCATACCCCAAACCGGTTCGATCAAAAGCGGATTTCTGAAAACCAAGCATCTCATCAAGCTTTGCATTTGAAGTCCTCTCCAACTGAGCTCTGACTTGAAACAGCTTCGCTTCAAGCTTCTTGGTTCTCTCAGCCAAGAAATTGTTCTCAAACTGCAGTGCTCTAATGGTCTGATTAGCTTCATCAAACTTTGTGCAGATTTCTTCTCGTTCGAGCTCTACATCACTGAGCTTTTTGGTGGCCAGCCTATATAATTTCTCATGCTTTTCAGAGACCTTCTACAGTTTTGCATAGGCTGTATGGATGTCATCCTGTTTATTCATCTTCTCAAACTTAAACTCTACCAAGTCCTCTTCTTCATCCACTTCTTCAACAATCCCTTCAGTAGGATTCACAGTGGCAGTGAAGGCATTCAGGATTCTCTCGTCATCATTATCCGAATCAGCATCAGGCTCGGTGTCACTCAAGGTAGTAGCAAGGGCCTTGATTTTCCCAATAGTCTTGAGATAAGTTGGACATTCTTGTTTCATGTGTCCAAAGCCTTGACATTCGAAGCACTTTGGTTCGGAGGGAATAGTGTACTGATTGCCATCCCTAGCATCCTTCTTCCCTTTATCTTGGCTCTTGAACTGTGAAGAATTGGATTGCTTTCGATCCTTGTCAAATCCTTTAGCATTGACATTCTTCATAAATTTTTTGAACTGCCTTGTGATGTAGGATTTCATTTTAGAATCTTCATCGTTCGAAGACTCATCTGTGTCACTGCTTTTGGCCTTCAATGCCATGCTCTTACCCTTGCTCGATTTCCCAATCCTGGTCAAACCCAATTCATAGGTATGCAAGTTGCTAACCAACTCTGTCAAAGGAATTTTGTCAATGTCCTTTGATTCCTCAATGGTGGTGATCTTGGCATGAAATCTCTCAGGTAAAGATCTGAGCACCTTTCTAACAATCTTGGGTTCGGGAATGGTTTCCCCAAGATTAAATGCAGAGTGCACTATGTCCTTGAGCTTGGCATAGAACTCATCGAACGACTCATCCTCCTCCATCTTAATCTCTTCAAAGCTTGTGGTAAGCCTCTGAAATTTTGAATCCTTGATAGTCTTAGTTCCTTCATAGGTTGTCTGGAGGATGGTCCATGCTTTCTTTGCAGTTTCAGTGGAAGATATCTTCTGAACTCCTCATTCGTTACTGCACTGAATAAAACATTCAATGCTCTACTGTTGAAGTTAGCCGCTTTGATCTTTGCATCATCCCAATCAGCCGGCACTTCTTTTGGTTTAGTCAAACCAATCTCCACAGCTTGCCATACTTTTTCATTTAAAGACTGCAAGAAATCTCTCATGCGTACTTTCCAGTATGCATAGTTAGTGCCATCAAATAAAGGAGGTATAATTAAAGATTGTCCTCTATCCATGACAAACAGGGGTTAATAGATCACACAGCAAAAATTAACCCTAATCAGAGTGTGCCTGATTTGATACCACTTGATAAACCAAGAATGTATTGACTCCTTTGGTAACTTAATCAAATTAATTAGTTAAGTGAAATTAATTAGATTCAATTATATGCAATAAGCGTGGTAGCACAAACAAATCACCAATTAAACTAAATGCAGCGGAAAAAGAAAATTGACACGGGTGATTTGTTTACAAATGGGGAAAACCACCGAGGTAAAACCCCACTGGGTGAATTTAAGGTCACTACTCCTGAGAATCATCTATTATTAAAACAAGCAGTTACAAGTAAATGAATCCTAGTACCTTATACTAACCTACAGTTCAATTCTTACCCTAATACCCAATTGGACTTGTAATATAGTGACAATCTCTCATTTCAATGCACGACTCTAAGTACGTGACTAACCAATTGATGAACGGATCCCAGTACGTGACTAACACACCAACTTGTGAAGGATGTTGACTGCAAAATTCTTAAGTTTATCCACATGATGAAGATCAAGAAAGCTACTTGGTCACAAAACCCTACGGCGTATAAACGCAGCAGCTTCTTTAAGAGAAAGATGAACTAGGGCAAATTGTTTCTAGTCACAATATGCTTGAATAAAACCTTTGCATTTTCTTGCATCAAGTGTGACGGCCCTTAAAATAATCTTTATATATGTCTAGGGTTATGAGAAAAGAAAACCCAAATACATAGTTTGGATATGCATGAAAAACAGATCTGAAAAACTAATTTTCGTAATTCTCGAAAGATACAGCTATCGAGCTTATCTGTCGAGTTTCACCTTTCAAATCTCGATAGATACATCTGTCGAGTTATCTGTCGTGGTTTAAAGAACAACACTTCTTCAATTGATTCTTGGACATATTTGCATAACTTTAATACTTGGACTTGAACTCTTGTTTCTTGAAGTATTAAACACATCTTAGATCTACCCAATTGCAAGTAAAGTGCGTTTTGTCAAAAGGATTAATTAATTCTAAATGACATATGTTCTTAACATGATCCACATATGTCCTAACGTAATTAATACATAGTATTTTGTTTGCTTGCTTAATACATGCATACGCAAACTTCACAAAGGGGCAACTGTACATTTGGACTGAATATTTTAATAGCTTATATATAACCATCCAACAGCCTGTGATAGAAAAAAAAAAACCCATTTGATATCTATGAAGCTACAATTTTACTCTAAATTACACACACACACACATATATATATATATATATATATATATGTATATATATATTACGTTTGCTACATGAGGAATAGCTATGCATAGTGAAAACGTGTTAGAAAGAATATAATAATAAAATAAATTAATCTTGAATGATGCTATGGTGGACTAATTATCATTGCAACTCATATTATTAAAAAAATAAAAGTGGTTCATCAACTTCTAAGGGTAGAAGCACCATATGGTAGGGACTATATCTCGTGAAGTGGAAATTAGTTGAGGCCTTTGTTTAAATCTCTTTGCTCTTTTCCTCACCTTAGGAACACCAACTCATTGAAATATATAAATATATATATATATGTATATATATATATATATATTAAGAAGAAAAAATTTAATAAACTGAAACTGAAAAATGGAAAATGATTTTTTTTCTTTTAATTCTTTCCTTAAAAAAGTTCCATATTTTTAAGGTTAATATTTTAAATAAAATGTTGTCATGGGGTACGCTTTCCATCCTAAATCCTTTTAACTTCAATGTTTCCAGAGAGAGAGAGAGAGAGAGGTCTAAATTAGGGTTGAGAACCTTTAAAAAAGAAGTCTAAACCTTCTGGCTTAAACTGCTCCATTTGCTTAATCCTTAGGGATCAACCAGTACTTGGCTTTGAAATTCCTAATTACTTTCCCTTTTTGCTAAAGGAATGTGAGTATGTGATCACCTCCACATGTTTCTATCCTTTTCAAGTTGAAGACTTGAGACCTAATTGACGTTATATGTTCCCATGTATATCTAGGGCATAAAAAAAATATGCTTTATTTAGTCTAGTAATATTTGAAAAGTCTTCAATCTTATAAAAAAAGAAAAAAAAAAAGAAAAAGTCTTCATTCAAAGTTCCCATATATTGTTACAATTTTTTTTATTATTAATTTACAAGCATCATTGGGAGAATATGGAGGAACCTGAGCCAAAATTTTGAAATGTCAATTTTTTAAAGTTGAAAATATGTTAATATTTTGATTTTATATTGGTTGTAGATTTATTCTTGGTCAGGAGTTCAAAGTTCAAACTTCCTTTAGATGCTAAACCAGTCGAGAACTACAAAGGCATTGCATAGGTTTTGTGGTGCAGGTTAGGGTGGAAATTATTTCCTCTTTAGAATTCATATTCTATTTAAAGTTGAAATTCTTTTTACTGTTATTCTAGAAAGGAATACAATTACTTTTTCCAAAATGGTGTATGGGTTTACTGTCTCCCCATGAAAGTGACAAAATATATCATGCTTTGGTTAGTTAAATGAGAATTATTTACTATAAAAAAAAGTAGAGAGAATTGATTTATAGATAAGTTGTAAAAAATGAATAAGCAGAAAGAAAAGGTTATTACTTATTAGGGCATTTTTAATGCAATATTTCATCCATGCAGTGCTTGAAGGTTATGGGTTTTTAACCTCATTTCACCAACATTCCTGAAAATGTCTAGAATATTTCATCTACATCGATCTCTGGTTTATAAGTTTGCAATTGGTATACCAAACCAAAGTCTACTAGGGTTTAATGTTATTGATCAAGTAAGCAATGAAAATTATTATATATAGGAGGTTGAATTGATTTGAAGGATGTACGTGTTTCATGCTCAGAGACCAGTCTTACCCATAGGTAACAGTCGCCACCGTGTTTCTCCATTATCCCCATCTCTCTCTCTCTCCGGCCCACTCCTTTCTTTGTCGTTCTTTTAATTCTGAGCAAAATTTTTAACTTTTGCTTAAGAAAAGAGGGATGAGGGCCACCAGGCAAAGACCTTCAACCTCGTGCATGCCATGGCTTTAGATTAATCCACGAGCCTTTTTTTTTACCATCTTTTGTCATCGTTTTGGTAGCATATTTTAACCCCTGCGCGTATGTGTGGGGATTGAATTTAAGTTATATATAGTGTAACTTTATTTTAAATAATGTTACCTTACTTAATATTTTTTTAATTAAATGTAAATTTAAAAAAGTTTACCATTAGATTATATTATTTTCATATAATTCAATGATTTATTTGTCAAAACTTTTATCTAATTAAAAAATATTGAATTTATCATCAATTATTTGCTGCGCTGGGGCTTTTGGACAATGAGATTGCCTTTAATTAATTTATTTATTAAAATAATGATTAATTTCACGATGGTTGTTAAGCAATCAACTTCAGCCTTTCTTTTAATTAATTTACTCTTTTATAATAATAATATGTTGACAGGGACAAAAGCTAGTCATTATT
Source organism: Notholithocarpus densiflorus (assembly GCA_030021035.2). Lineage (NCBI taxonomy): Eukaryota > Viridiplantae > Streptophyta > Magnoliopsida > Fagales > Fagaceae > Notholithocarpus > Notholithocarpus densiflorus. Next base: position 1,127,032 of record JARYZH020000105.1, read on the forward strand.
CTGAATTCTAAGAGACATGATTTTTTTTTTTTTTTTTTTTTTGAGAAAGTAAGAGACATGATTTCGTTAGCCATTATAGGTGATAATGGTTATAATTTTGGTTCTACTTTCTTAATATGTAGCGACCATGCAAAAACAAAATAATATATGATAGAGAGGTGAGTAGGATTTACAATTTGTTCTGTCTCAAACCAAAACCTGCTCTACTCGACATCTAACGTGGACTCTTCCTAAAGGACACACCAAGAATATCGATCTATCCATAGTGGGGTTCAGGAAAAAAAACGCATGAGGATTTCAGATGTATTAATCATTAACTACATGGACAATGAACTAATAACTTCCATGTGGAAGACGATGGATAAGCCAGTAATGAATGAATTTGGATTGCATGCCAGTACTTATTATGAGTAATAAACAATTAACAACCCTCGTTATCATGTTAAGAAATAGTTCTAATAGCCCCAACGAGTTCAAAAAGGAGCCAATCCACTCCCGTAAATGAGCCAAGCTTTTTCAAGCAGTGAATTCTCAAGCTGGAATAAAGCTTACAAACAATGTTCAAAGTTGACCTCATCAAAAAGTTCAACAACAATCTAATGAGCTCAACTTGATTCATTAGTCAAGTCAAGTTCAAATTTATTATCAAACTCTTGAGCTTGAGATCCAAAACATATGTTATTAAACTCATGTCAAGCCCATTTGATTTGGATAAGTGGTCTCAACTTCCAATTAATTTAAGGCTTGATAAGAGATGAATTTATTTGTTAAGCTCATATCAAGCTTATCAAAGCTCGTAAGCAATCCTAAACTTAACTTGTTTTTATTTTTATTTTTATTGAGCTTTGCTTTTCACAAGCTTGTTCATGAACATATTTTTTGCTTGGTTCATTTGAAACTAAGGTTTGAACTCTACTTGTTTATAAAGTAAGCAAACATGAATGGACTTTTATTGAGCCAAGTTTGAGTTGTTTATGAACGACTTAGTTCATTTACAACCCTAAAAAATGTAATAATTCTTGAATAAATAATTATTTTGCTAAAAAGAGAGAAATATAACTTGAGTGTCAGAGGATTGGTGACTGGATAGATGCTCCTTCTTTATCTTTTTGTGGAGCTTGTGTGTAATTTGGATTTGCGATTAAAATTATCATAATGTATTAACATGGAAAAAGAAGAAGAAGAAGAGAGAGATATATTTTTGGATTTGGATCTAGTACAGTAGTTAAAGTTGCTGCATCGTACAATTATCCTTTAATATGAGAGAGTAAAGAGAGGAAAGTTTTAAAAAAATGTAAAAAGGTAAAATGTTAAGGATAAAAAAAAAAAAAAAAAAAAAAACTTCTTATCCAAGGATTGAAATTAAATGTGATCCTTCTAACTTTCAATTTTAGCTCTTGATTTACAATTGCACGGTGTAATAACTTGCACCGGATCTGAAATTCTCAATCCCATTCTTTTACATATTTCCTCTAATCACTTATTAATGTTGTTGCAATTCTACGTTGCTTGGCGGAAAGAATAGTACATGCTAAAAGTTGCTAATGACCTTATTATGGAGAGAGAGAGAGACCTAGAGCTTATACTAATTGCTTTGTCCATTACACTATTTTAAGCAAATAAATGAGGTTCATTCAAATAAAAAAAAAAAAAAGCAAATAAATGAGGCCTTTTTTTTTTTCTTTTTTTTTTGATAGAATGGGGCCTATGTGATAAATAAGATTATTATGAAATTGATAATTGAAAACTTGCTTATAATTTATAATCAAATGTCATAAGATTTAGCTAAAACAAAGTAATGTTAAAAGATTGCTAATTGTTTTCTCCTCCTCAAGTTCTGAACTTTGGTTAGATCTCATATTATTATATATTATTGGTTTCGCTTTGCCTTGCTTGATGACATGATCAAATAACGAAGGCCTGAAAATTATGCAGGTCAAGACTTATAAAATTATTGAAAATGTTCTTCTTATTTTATTCTCTCTCTTTTTTTTTTTTTTTTCCTTCTTTTTTTAGGGGTTGGGACCAGGTGGGGATTGGACTTTCAAACGTGCAATAATAATTAATAAACAGGTGATTTATTTTGTCAGACATAAAAATGCATATTTTCCAGTCTTGTTGGATTCAATATATATTTTTCTTATATATATAACTAGTGAGGATTTTTTAATTAATCAGAATAACATGTGGAATTCATGGTACCTTTCATACTGTTTCTTTTTATTCCAACTTTGCTTTAGATCTTCCTTATGCAGATTAAAAATTGGATACTGTCCAAGGTACGAGTACACTTATAAAAAAGAAAAGAGTTTATCGTGCATGTCGGTAGTAAACAGCTTACTTTAGAAGCAGTACAATGAGAAGTTATAATATTTCCTTGTGTTTAACAAAAAGGAAAACGTTGGAAATATTATAAAATTTACTATATAATTTTTTAAAATTAACTGGACAATCTATATAAATGGAGAATTATTTTTAAAAAAATTTTGAAATACTTTTTTTTTAAAAAATTGGTAACATATTAATATGTAAGAATTATATAGTAAAATTTATAATATTCCTAGCTAGCTAGCATCACTCTTATAAAATCTCATGCCAATAGCCATTTGTTGGGTTTAGGTTTAATGTTGAATCCCTTTTTGATTCTAACTCAAAAAATTTTAATAACCATTTTGGTCCCTAATCAGTGTCCCATATTTGAAAATGATCTCTAATCTTTCAAATATAATCCTTAACCTATTATTAGGGGGTCAAAAAAGTCTTTGCAAGTGTTGGATGGGAAAATTTGATGGTTATTGTCAAGTTGCATTTATTTATTATTTTTTTTAAGGCAAACTTATTAAAGAATATCATTAAATCAGCTGTTGAAAGAGGACACTAGATTTTTAGGTAGAAGATATATAAAATGAAGAGATTTTTCTATTTCCTTTTCAAGGAATGTGCAATATAGTAAATTCTCATACTACTATATATAATTTGCGATTAAGTGGTAGATGTGAAAATTTGACGGTCATTGTCAAGTGGCATTTATTTATTTTTTCTAAGGAAAACCTATTAAAGAATATCATTAAATCAGCTGTTGAAAGAGGATGCTAGATTTTTAGGTGGAATATAAAATGAAGAGATTTCTCTATTTCCTTTTTAAGGAATGTGCAACATAGCAAAATCTCAAACCACTATATATAATTTGATATTCTTACTTTTATAAAGACATACATAGATTTTTAAGTAAAATTGAGGTAATTAAGTTCCCAAATTAAAAAATGTTAGAATTCCATTAATGGCAATGTGTAACATTTTCCTAACAAAATTGTAAGATAAAAATTTATTTATTTACTTTGGATGAATGTACAATTTATTTCACGAATAATTTTCTAGGGTCACAATGCCACGTTGAAATTCACTCTCTCCTTTTTTTTTCTTTTGCTTCTGCCATTGAGCTACTTTCACTCTTTTTTTGTGCTTCAGTTTTGGAGACTTACTCTGGTTTGACATGGATGCTATATGTATAACGTTTTATTTTTTAATAATGCAATTGTTATAATAAATGATTAAGCAAGATTTCAACCTTGTTTTTCTTATAAAAGAAACTTGACAATATCATTAAATTACAAAATTTATGATATAATCAAAAGCGAACACTATAAATTGAAACTTTCTCAAAAAAAAAAAAAAAAAAAAAAAAATTATAACACTTTGAATGGTATGATCTCATAAGGTTTAGTTTATATTATACGTAGAGGGGGTTAAAATATTAAAGTGGTTCATCAATAAAGCATAAATGCACATCGATCCTTTAATTGTTATTTTTACTAGTAAATCTGTTTGATATTGCCATGAAACTTCCTTCTCGATTGTCATTTTCATCACATGCTTTAGATGGGAATACATACTATTTGTTTAGTTGCTATGCTGGTTGATGTCATACATATGTTCACTTGTTTATTTAAATAAGTATAATTGTAATATGAATAAAGCATATATATCACGTCATTTAATCATTACTGTTGTTATTCTTGCCAACTCTTTGATTTTGCCTCGAACTTTCGTTCCTGATGTCCATTTAACACACGTTTTAGCTGGGAATACAATTAATACATACTATTTGTTTGCTTGTTTAAAATATGCATAATTAAGCACACTTCACAAATTAAGGAGCAACTGTGTGTATATTATATATATATATATATATATATATATATCTATATATTTACGTATTCTACATGAGGAATAACTCTGTATATATAGTGAAAACGTGATAGAAAAAAAAAAAAAAAAAACTTGAATGATGCTATGGTGGACTAATTATCATTGCAACTCCTATTATTAAAAAAATAAAAAAGTGGTTCATCAACTTCTAAGGGTTGTAGTACCCTATGTTAGGGACTATATATCGTGAAGTGGAAATCAGTTGAGGCCTTTGTTTTAAATAAAAGAAGAAGAAGAAATTTAATAAACTGAAACTGAAAAAATGGAAAATGATTTTTTTTCTTTTCATTTTTTCCTTAAAAAAGTTCCATATTTTTTAGGTTAATACTTTAAATAAAATGTTGTCATGGGGTTTTCCATCATAAATCCTTTTAACTTCGATGTTCCCATAGAGAGAAAGAGAGAGACGTCTAAATTAGGGTTGAGAACCTTTAAAAGAGAAGTCTAAATCTTCTGGCTTAACCTGCTTCATTTGCTTAATTCTTGTGGATCAACTAGTACATGCCTTTGAAATTCCTAATCACTTTTCCTTTTTGCTAAAGGAATGTGAATATGTGATCACCTCCACACGTTTCTATCCTTTTCAAGTTGAAGACTTGAGACTTAATTGACGTTATATGTTCCCAAGTATTTAGGACATAAAAAAAATATGCTTTATTTAGTCTAGTAATATTTGTAAAGTCTTCATTCTTATTAAAAAAAAAAAAAAATCTTCATTCAAAGTTCCCACATATTGTTACAATTTTATATATATATATATATATATATATTAATTTACAAGCATCATTGGGAGATTATGGAGGAGCGTAAGCCAAATTTTTATATGTTAATTTTTTAAATTTGACCATATGTTTGTATTTTGATTTTATATTTCTAAGACAATGACATGTTGAAGACATTATATTGGTTGTAGATTTATTCTTGGTCAGGAGTTCAAACTTCCTTTAGATGATAATCCAGTCGGCAACTACAAAGACATTACATGGGTTTTGTGGTGCAGGTTGTGGTGGAAATTACTTCCTCTTTAGAATTCATATTCTGTTTAAAGTTGAAATTCTTTTTACTATTACAAATACTTTTTCCCAAAAGGTGTGTGGGTTTATTGTCTCCCCATGAAAGTGACAAAATATATCACTCTTAATTTGGTTGGTTAAATGAGAATTATTAATTTATAAATAAGTTGTAAAAAATGAAAAAGAAAGAAAAGGTTATTAGAGCATTTATAATGTAATATTTCATCCATGCACCTCTTGAAGTTTATGGATTTTTAATCTCATTTCATCAATGTTCCTGAAAATTAATGTCTAAGAATATATTTGGTATAACAAACCAAAGTTTACTAGGGTTTAATGTTATTGATGAAGAAAGCAATGAGAATTATTCTATATAGGAGGTTGAAAGTTGAATTGATTTGAAGGACGATGTGTTTCATGGACAGAGACTAGTCTTATTGATAGGTATCAGATGCCACCGTGTTTCTCAATTATCCCCACCTCTCTCTCTCTCCTTAATTTGTGGTTCTTTTATAACTGAGCAAACTTTTTAACTTTTGCTTAAGAAAAGAGGGACGAGGGGCACGAGGTCATATATGGCTTTTGAATCCACGAACGAACCTTTTTTGACCATTTGTTATCTTGCTTTTGGTACCATATTTTGAAAAGAGGGACAATGTGTGATTTGATTGTTAATATATATATCATTTTATAAGTAGAAATTTAGAATAACATGTGATTTTATTGAAATTGTTATTTTGAAGGGAAAAGAATAAAGGAGGGTATAAATATACGTATCTCTCCCAAAAATGCAGTCCTTTTTTTTTTGTGTGTGATCAATCTCTTCTTTGAAGATGCAACAGACCCTCTCTGTCTCTCTCTAAGTAGCTGCATCACATAAAATTTTAAACTTTTTCGGGACTTTGAAATTACCTGCCTCAATATGGAGTACTACTTATTTCAATTGAAAATTATATTTTTGATGATTCTTAAATTTTAACTTGTGGCCTTAAGGCCACAAGTTAAAATTTAAGAATTCTTTGAGGGTTTATAAACGAAGACATTTACAGAAAGACCATAGTAAAAGAATGTTAAATATATTTTTTAAATCTGTTCACATAACTTTGCTAAGAAGGAAGAATACAGTGTTCTTTGACTGTTCTTTTTTTTTTTTTTTGTTTGTTTGTTTTTTTTTTTTTTTTAGTTCCCCACCTTTTTCACATGGTCATGGGACTAGAAAAAATCACCTACCCAGGAAAAAAAAAAAAAAAAAAATCCAACACGGAGCCCTAATTTATAGGGAGTTGATCGAGCATAGTAAAGTCAAGTATTAAAAATTTAGGATTGAGTTTGCTTGGCCTTCTTAGTTTTGAATATTAGTCGTGTTTGAGTTCATAATCAATTTAAATTACATATTTAGATTTTGTTATCTTTTTGGTTGAACAAGTTAGAGATTTTTCATGAGCTACTTTTTTTTTTTTCCTCCCTCATGTTAAGTCAACATCATGACTAAATCTATTTTATCCTATTACGTATTTATGAATTATGGTTATAATTTATGATTAATATTATATTATTTGAATTAGTTAAACATATTACTATTCATTTATAAACTTTTAAAATTAGATTCATTAACTTTGTACTATTAAGAAGATATTAGTCAAAACTTTTTTTTATAGGAATTTTAGTCAAAACTTGGCTCAATGTTTGTACGTAGTTTACACACCATGCATGCCTTATTAGCAGTTTTACTACAAGAGAAAGGAAAATAAAAAAAGGTAAAGATTACTTCTTTCAATTCAATTTAAATGTTTTGATTTCCTTTTTCAGATATCACAAAAATACATGTCTATTTATTTTACTTCTTTAATTTCTTATAGTAGCGCGCTTCACCCAATTTTATTTTTTAATTTTCTATAGTGTCTTTCACTAATACCTATAATCCTCATCCACCTTTTTTATTTTTATTTTTTTTAAAGTAGGCAATTTTTTATTACTAAGATTACCACATCTAATTTAGAAAATTAGAATTGGGTAGTTATCTTGGGTGTCCGATTTTCAAATATCACATGATATCCTTTTGTTTTTCGAAAAACTATTTAATATAAATACTTAGTATTAAGTTAAAATAGAACAATAAAATTTAAAACCATGTATTAGTGAATTTTTTTAGAGAATATAACTAGTTTTTGTAACTTATTGTCGATCAAAGCATAACAATGTTCATTTCTTAACCAATCCTCTAACTAAAGTCAACTAGCCTGAATAGCTAATTTTGAAATATAAAAATTTTGTAACTCTTATGTGAAATTACTGTACCACTAATTGATCTTACACAATGATTAAGAGGTTTTTGTTTACAAGTGACCTAAAGGTACTGTCGACCAATTTTGTTTTTGTTTGTAATGTTTCAAAATTACCTCAATAAAGAGGATTTTGTAATTTAATAATTTCGTAATATGATAAGCAAATAAATTTCACACATGACAATGAAAAACTTGCATTAATATGGTTTGAGTGGTAGAATCCTCACTCGATCAATCAATTACAATTGTCTACACTACTCCAAAGGTTAAGGTTAAGACTACTTTTAAATATACAAGATAAAAGATATTGATTCAAATGATATGTGAATGCCCTCCTTTCTTCATGTCATTCCTTTTTATGAGTCTATTTTCTATTAACTTTTTTAATTTTGTTTTTTTAGTGTATTTTTTTATGTATGTTTTAATTTTTTTTATAGGTATAACTATATATATTTTACTAAACTTTTAGCAAAAAAAACCAAATAACACAATGCCAAACAGAATTTGCAAGTTCTTGGCATTTTTTAAATTGCCAACTACTTTAAATGACGTATTTTTTGAAGAGCAAAACTTGAACCAAATTACCAACCTCTAATTTGTAGAATCCACATTGATGTGGCTTTTAGTTTCGGACATAATATGGTGCATTTTTTAACCAAGAAAAAGTTATGGTCTATTTAATATTTTGTTAAATGATTTTCTTAAACTTTTGATTAAATTCAAAGCATATATATATACACACCACTTCAAATTTATGCCTCTAAAACAAACCGACAACTAAGAAGTATATTTTTATTAAAAAAAAAGGTGTTCTAGTCCATAATTGATTATTTAGTATTCATTAATCTGTGCCCTTTAGGACAATCATTAAACAATACCAAAGTTATAAACACTTTTCTTAATTAATCCTCCTATAATTTCAAATCAAGACACAAAAAAAAGAAGGGAATTAAAAAAAAAAAAAATTCCTTAGCCAATAACATGCGGCCAAGTGTTAGGCATTGCATTTCGAAGTTCAAACACATCCAACAATGTCTCCACGTTAGAACCAGCTTCATGAGCCGCCGAAGAGCCAACAAACTTGTTCTTTTTCAGCTCAGGCTTCAGAGTCAAAGTCGACGGCTCAGCCGAGCCACGCTTAACACCCACTTTAACTGGCTGATCACATTCTGATGATGACCCAATAAGGTGTGGAAAATTGAGCTTAGCTTTTGAGCCACGCATTTTGAAAGCGGCTTTGTCATAAGCCAAAGCCGCGTCCTCGGCCACCTCGTACGTCCCGAGCCACACCCTCGCGCCGTTCTTCTTTGGGTCCCTTATCTCCGCCGCGTACTTTCCCCACGGCCTCCTCCTTACCCCTCGGAAATTCGTGCCGCTCTTCCGCGCGTGCACCTCACGCGCCTCCCCACCCACGCGGTGATGAGTATTCTCCAAGTCAACAACATTTATGTCGTTATTTGTTGTTGTTGCTGTTGTTGTTGTTGTCATCGTCATCATCGATGTTGTTGTTCCCGTTATGTCATTAGACTGACATAATGGAATCCATCCATTGTTTACAGTGTTGCGTAAGGCGCTGTAAACGACCATGTCTTCTTTGTCGTCCACCTTTAACGGCAAGTCACCCCAGCTCTCCGTTAAAAACAGGCTGCTAAAGCTTGAAGACCGACAATACAGTGGCTTGCTATTAATGTTGCTATAGTTATTGTCGTAAACATTTGCTGAAAACGAAGTAGTAGTATTGTCGATATCATTAGATAGAAGATGTTGAGTGATTGACTCTAAAAGAGCATAGTCAGACTCAGAACCAGTTTCTCCAAACATCTTTATATGTCTAAATCTGTGTTTATCTTTTTTTTTTTTTTTTTTTTTTTTTTTTTTGAGAATCAAATCTGTGTTTATCTTTGTTTTGACAACGTACAAAACTGTGGCTCTCTTATATATATATAGGTTCCAAGTTCCAAACTCTGATTAGGTTTATGTTTTTTGTAATTTCTTATTGTATTTCCATGAAGATTCCTTTTCCACTGACATTTTAGTCACGTGTTTTTTATGTCTAGGAATATTTATTTGTTTATTTCCATTCTTTATGGGGAGGGGTGATATATAGATCTCATCGGGGGACAGCTTTTAATATTTTTTTTATTATAAGATTCTTTAACATTATTACGTGTTGCACATTGCCACATTCTCCATTATTATTATCCTACCTTATTATATATCCTTTGAGTTGAGAACAAGTTTATGTGTTTAATATATATATTACAAACATGCCGCTTAAAGTAAAGAAAACCTAGAGGAACATACCCAGAAAAAGAAAACCCTAGAGAGGAACAAAATCTCACTTGATAATCATGGCTGGGTCCATCACTAAATTTAACTGTGGAATTAAGAGAGAATTAAATATAATTTTTTCCAGATATGATAAGATTTAATTTTACTTCTATGATTGTGCTTTTTTTATCTTAGGATAAACAATAATATATATAAACTTTTTAATCTAGACATGATTCAATTCATTAACACGTATAGCGTAGTGTAGAATGTAAAGTTTTATAATCTCGAAGAAGAAAGTAGACTGTAGACCTTTTTTTTTTTTTCGTTTGGTGTGCAAAAGTGGAGTTAATGATTTGCCTATTTTGTGGCTTGTAAATTTTGATTACATGAGATAATGTAATTGTTAAGTGAATAAATTCTTAATTTATAGTGGTCAACAAAAATCTATCATATAGAGATTCATGACAATATCATTTTTCATTTTTCTTTTGGATATATTCAGAAGGTTACTATTGAGTTTTGACTGAATATTTAGTACGGAACCGAGTATGGACATTGTGTGTATTGGTCTCTGGTCTGACCTCGTTTCCACATTGAGAGATGATGCCATATTGTTTCAGAATAATGAGGGCAAGTTTGACCATTAATTTCTTCAATCAATGAACTGTATTCACATGCACACATGGACATGGTGAAGTATATATTTGTAAATTGGGTCGGAATAACATGTGGAATTCATGCTCTTTTACACTTTCTACTTCTTTCGCAGTTCACTTACAATACCAGGAAAGTAGTTGATGATCATAAGGGATTGGATATGTCTTGCTTAAAAGGAAAACAAATCTCCATATATGTATATATGGTTTTATGTCTTTCATGCTCTTTTACACTATGATAATGACATTAATAAATAAATATGTGATGGGTTCTAATTAGTTCAATTAATAAATTAAGTTCACTATTGTCGAGTAAGAAATTTGAGATTTGAATATAAGACATAGGTTGAAATATATTACATATACCTAAAACTGATTGGTATCTTAACCTGATTATAAGACATAGGTTGAAATTTTTTTTTTTACATCTATCCAAAATAACTAAATATGCAGAGAGAGGAAGATAGGAGTTTTGTGACTTATTAATATTGTCTTATTCTACCTATGCATGTGAAAAACCTGAGTTTGGCTCTCCTTACTTAAATTTTATTTTTTCTTTTGAACAAAAGAAAAATAAAGATGGATTGGGACATTGGTTTTGGTCATAATAATTGACAACAAAAAATTGTAAAAGTCCAATTATCATATTTTGGTGTCTTTATTACCATATTTGACAACACTTTCTTTTGAAGGAACTAACATAAATATGAATCAGTTCAAGTAAAATGAATAACATGAACTAGTGTCAGTACCACGAGGTACGAGCAAAGTAAATGTAATGATTAAAGCAATTATAACATGTTCGATCATTTTGTGATCCGTATTATTGCCCACCTCATTTGACACTCGGATAATTTTTCTTCTTCGAATTCATAAAACCTTATATATTATTCTATTCAATAAATTTAATCGATTATAGTATGCTCTACGTACGTATACGTAACTAGAAGACATTGGTGTTGTCCAATTTATTTTTTGGACAAATTTTGGTTACAAACTTAGTTATAAGTAATGGCTATAACTCCATTCAATATCTTTTTATTGGATGTGGATTTTGAAAAATTCACCATTGGATTACATTTTCTTCTTATAATATTTTTTAAGCTTGCATAATTTTTAGAAGATAAAAAATCAATAGTTATGTTATCAATCAAATATTTAAATTTCAAGTTTTTATGGTCTAGAATTATGTATAAGTAATAAGTTTATGGACTGAATAGTAAATACTATCCGATTGACACAAAATTTGACATACACATCAAGAACATAAAAAACATGCAATCTAATGGTTAGATTTTCAAAATATATAGTAATGTTAATTTGTTTTAGTGGGAGTTGTATAGTTTTACACATCATAAAACCTAATTTATCATACATTCAATTATAAATTGCGTAGGGAAAAAAAGTCCATTAAATAAGATCACTTTGTGGTAAGAATGTGTACATGTGATTGTTCAAATCCAATAAAATTAAGATAAATCATAACTTTCTCCTGAATTTATCTTATAAGGAGCTAAATGATGGTGTTAGGGTCATGTTTTTTGGTATTGTCAAACCATGATAAATTATGTGTATTTTATTGAGTTTTAATGTGTCTTAAAGTTGTAATTGAAGACCAAATTTAAGATGCAAAGTTTGCTCAAGAAAAGTGCATTTTCAACACATTTTCAGCATGTACCTCGATAGCAGTCTCAAAACCTCTCAATAGAAACTCAAAACCTACTGCCTCCTTGATAGCAGTCTTGACACTACTTCGATACATTGAGCTTCACGGATCAGCAAAAATCAGCAACGTGAAAAAAGCCCATAACTTATTCATTTGAAGCTCGAATTGAGATCTGTTCGAACTAGTATTTAAAGGACATTATAAGCCATCAATTAGAAGGATTTTTAGAGAAAGAAAGAGAGAGCAAGAAACACTCCGTTTATACGGCTAGGGTTTTGTAACCAAGTTTTCTCTATTTTACCAAATCAAAAAGTTTCAAAATAGATCTGAAGATTCTATTGGTAAAGAAACTGAAGTCATAGCAACCATCACAAACTTGTTGCTGTGAAGAAAACCTTCAAGAGGTTCTTGAAGTCAATTGGAGGTTCTAATTGTGATTGTGGGTGGAGTGTTCATATATTGGAGAGTTCAGAGGTTCTGAAACGGTAGAACGTTTCTACTGTAAATTCATTTACTGGGATTATAGAGCCTAGGGACAAAGATCTTGTACTAGATCTGAAATTTCTTTTTACTACAGTGGATTGCTTTTTGTGAAGGTTTCCTCCTAGGTTTTTTACTGTGAAACTAATTTGTTTCATTGGTTTTTCTGGATCATTATATCTTGTCTTATTTACTATTCCGTTGTGCATATTGACACGATATTGATGTTTGTTTTTTTAACCAATGATTATTCATAATAGATCTCATTAACAACTTGATTTTAAAACTTGTTAATTTTATCAATCGGGGTCTAAATTTCCTAATAGATGGCCTGAGGGAAATTCATTATACTTTCAATATAATTGCACCGTGTACATTTCCTAAGAAACAAACAGTGATTGATCTAAGCAAAAAAAAAAAAAAAAAAATAACAACAACTTTGTGGCTTAATAGCACTGTTTGATATTTTCTATGAAGAGAACTTGACTACATTTGTTAATTATCCATTCCAACTTGAGCAACTCTTCCCACGTGGAAGATAATACGTAATTCTGAAATTTTAACAAAGGAATTGAACGCTAATTTATCAAATACATCCCAAGCTAGTCTTAGCTCTTATTGGTTATGTTGATACAGCTATGGAGATTATTAGATTTTATAAAGCTAATGAGCTATAAATGGAAAGGAATTTCAGTCAGGATCCAGATCTTAATTAACGACAAAAGATTGTTAACTGCTAAATCTTAATTCGATTGTTGGAAGTGGAAAGTGTTAAATCTTATACATCTCGGTTGGAAACATCAACAAATTAATGCCAGTAAAACTACAAAAATCATAGGCTAAACGAAATTTCGAAGAAATTATCTATAAACTAAATCATTGAATCTGTAATATCATAATAACTTTGGGTAATCCAAAGGCCACATTGTAAATGATTCATTAAACGATAAGTACCAAGTGTCTATAGCCTCACTTGAAACCTCCTCTATTGCACTACTTCCATTACTCGACTCAGCTTGAACCACTGAGCCACTCCGGCTTCTACTCCTCTTCGACTTAGCCGAGCCGTTATCCGACGGCGATGACGGTTCAGGCGAGCGGCGTTTGTTGGTGACTCTCACGGGCGGCTCCGCAATATTCGAGCTAATCAAGTGTGGGAAATTAAGCTTAGCCTTACAGCCACGCATTTTAAAAGCAGCTCGATCATAAGCCAAAGCCGCGTCCTCGGGCTTCTCGTAAGTCCCGAGCCACACTCTCGAGCCATTCTTCTTTGGGTCCCTTATCTCCGCCGCGTACGTCCCCCACGGCCTCCTCCTCACGCCCCTGTAATGCGGCGCGTGCGCCTCACGCGCCACCGCCACAGCTTCTTTATTATTGGTTTCTCGTGGCTTCGCTTTAACTGGGTCGTCGACGACTTCATTCGACGGAACCCACCCGAAGTTAACGTTGTTGTCCTCCACCTTCAACAGCGATGAGCCCCAGTAGTTCGTAGTCTCCGACGTAAAAACGTTGCCGAGGCACACCTCAACATCGTCGAAAGTTTCGGATTCGCCTAGGAGGTACTGTCGAATCGATTCGAGGACAGCCAAGTCTGAGTCCATTAATGTAAATGGTATATACTACTACTATATAATCGGAAAGGCTTTTTCTTTTTTCTTTTGTTTTGGTTTCTTTGGCTCGGAAAAGTTTATGAAAGAGTTTTCAGAGGAGTGTCGGTGAAACTAGCTTTGGAGAGTTTAAGATTTATAGGAGCGAGAGTTTAAAGATGTTTGTGCACTTTGAGGTGAGATTTTGTTAGTTTTGCCACATGGCTAATGCTATAGAATCTCTTATAATATCTCATTGTCTAGCATGCTTATCATCTTCTCTAGGAGTAGGGACCACACGTTCACAATGAGAATGTAAAACCTCTTCATCAACTTCAGCAATAAGACTTTCATCAGGATCGACACCCATTAAATAATTATGAAGTATGCAACATAATAAAATGATTTCATTTTGTGTGTCAACACAATAACTAGGCTCTATTGTACTTGCTATGATAGGAAATCTCTTTTTCAGTACACCAAATGCCCTTTCAATAGCATTGCGCAATGGCGCATGTCGCAAATTAAACAATTCTTTAGCATTTTCAAGAGGACGAGCAGAGTACTCTTTTAAATGATATCACATTCCGCTATAAGGTGCAATCAGACGACTTCTATTCATGTATCCCGCATCAACAAGATAATATTTACCTAATAAACACTAACAATGGTTAATTATATACTATAATTTTTTTAATTATAAAGAATACATCCTAATACATATTTGAATTAAATTTACCTTGTGGGATTTTCAAATTATCGTTTCTAGTTAAAGCGCTCTTTATTATTCTTGAATCTGAAGCAGTTCCTTCCCAACCTAGTAATACATACGTGAATTTCAAATCAAATAAGCATGCCGCCAACACATTTTGTGTTTGGTAACCCTTCCTACCCCGATATCTTGGTGCATCCTCATTCGACACTTTGACACGAACATGTGTTCCATCAAGTGCCCCAATACAATCCTGAAATTAACAATATCTCTCAAAGACATTTATCTTAAAATATATTTATACTAGACTACTATCAAATATAAAATATAAACATGATATATTTACCTTAAAATATGGGTTGAACCTACTACTCTGTAGTATTTCAAGTGGAACTTGGGTTCCATCAAGTTGTCGAAGAAACTGATCCTCTAACATAATTATTGATCATAACACATTATGAAAATGGCAACTAATGGTCTCACTGGAACAACAAAAAAAGAAGGAAATTGTACGGTTCTTCACATTATGTGATAGAATGTGAAGAAACTTGGCAACTTGCTCTTCAACCGTGGCACGTTGTGTGGCTTGAAGATCACCGTCTCTTCGCAAAATGTCACACAAACCATGAAAAGCTTGTGGACCCATGCGTATTACATCATAGCTTTTTTCACTAGTCCTAAGTTGAGACATTATTTCATCATGAACGTGTTGTCTTTCTATGATTGATTGTGTAGGAATGTGGGGAACACGACTTTTTAGTCGTTACCTTCAATGGATAATGTAGCACAAATAATGGCATGCAGCATGAACTAAGGCTAGTTTCCGCATAGAGTCCGAAAAAATTATGGTCTCAAGTACCTCATCATTCAAATCTATCTAAGTAAATCAAGACTCTCCTAATAAAAATAGGAAAAAAAAATCATCTTTATATAAATATATATATATATATATATATAAATCAAACAAACAACCCCATATCCTTCCCCCATCGCCGCTTGCTGCAAAGAGCTCCATCAAGTTGAAGATCTGACCAGCCAACTAGGGACAATCGGCGCAAATCTAGCCTTCAGGCCCTCTACGTCTCCACTACTGTATTTATCTCTCTTTGAACCCCTCTCTCTGTTTGTATATTCAAACATGTTCACTTTGAGTTTAAGACTCAGCTGCTCTTTGTTTTAGTTAAGTGATGGAAAACTATAGTAACTCATAAAATAGTAATATAAAATAGGATTGTTAATTATATTATTATTTTATTGATTGATATTTTTCATTGATGAATATAGATTGATATGTTGATACGTGTAGTTCAATCAAACAAAATAAGATCATTGTGTAGAGTACTGTAGAGGACTAGTAGCTATATTGTTAACTTGTGAGTGATCATTAGATTGCTTTATATTCAATGTAATTTTTATGTCTACATTGCAATTTCAATGTAAACTTACATGATAGACATACAAAAAGTAATATATATTGTACATATTTGTAAAGAAATGGTAAATATTGTATATGTTTTGCAAATATATATAATATTTGCCACTTTTTTTGTATACAATATAAATTTATATTATAACAGCACAATGTAAAAGAAGAATTTCCCTATATTTTAATTTATAATAGTGTTTCTATAATAATAGTATTTGCTTGAGCAATTAAATTAAGCCATTCACTCATTCTTATAGACTTGTTTATTAATTTTGTAAAATAAAGTTTTTTTTTTTTTGTCATGATTTTTTTAAGTTAAAAACTTTTATTATCTTTGGCTTGGCCTCCTATAAAGTATTTTTGGTTTCGCCACTAACTATATGGATGCTTATTTGAAGTTTTTTTTTACTTATACTTTGCCCCCCTAACTTGAAATCTTGGGTCCGTCCCTGAACTATAGGAAGAAATTATCACACGTGACACAGTGGATATTACTTTGGAACACATTCAAAAACACTTTCGAATCAAAGAAATTAGTCGAACTCGTAAAGTGCAAAAACGAAGTCTTGACATTGTTACAATTAATGGCTAAGGTGATGCATGAATAAATCAATCATGTGCACGTTGCAGTACTTGTTGAATATTGGTTTTTAGAAAAAGGTAAGGTATGAGTATGACAAATTTACTTGTGCAATATAGTATTCTCATTTCATCAAGAAGAGGAAATTCTTCTTTTATCCTTTTTTTTTTTTTTTTAATTTATGTGAAATCAATATTATTCATAGATTTTATGAACACATATGGTTAGTGACGGGACTTGAACCTTAACTCTTGCCCCACACACTCCACAAGCACCTATACTTGTAAAGTGACCATCATGCCAAAGATACATGGTGGTAACTTTTTTTTTTTTTTTTAAATGCACTTAATTTTCTTCAGGACTTAACTCTTAATTAACTTAATCTATAAGTAATTAGTAGACTAAATCAAGGTATTAAATGGTGCAGGACACCATACAAATGATATCCCAAAATGTTATATTCACTACTCAATTGAAGCAGGAATTATATGAGGACAAAATTTATGTACAGTACCTTAGGTATTGTTTCTTAGGTCCCTCTTTTAAGATTCTGCCATGTGGCTAATTAACTTAAAAAATACACTTCCATCCATGAGAAAAAAGCCACATGGCAGAATCTTAAAAGGGGAACCGAAGAAACAGCACATAAGTATTGTACCTAAGTCTTGCTCATTATGGCCATTAGGGGTAGGTATTGATAGTCGCTCTCTAAGGTTCTAGGACGAATCTATTCCTTTAACCCCAGTGCAAATAAAAGGGTATTACTTTTAATCATACAATACTTGTGTAATATAGAGGAATGATACAATCATCAACAATGTTCCATTATACCATATAACTGACGAAATCACCATATACAAAATCAAAAAATATATCGTCATCCATTCAAGCCGATGGATCAACTTGCTCACCATAATTACAATATGGGACTCTCATAAAATTCCTTTAACTATTTATCAAATTCACAATTATGCGTGCTATATATTGTATATAATGGATGTCTATAATAATTGCAATTAAGGGATTATTTTCTATGAAACATAACATACTAGCACTTGAGAAAATTTTGGTAAGGGCTTGTCAATCTTTTTTTTTTTTGAGGAAAAGGGCTTGTCAATCTAGATGTTCATAACAAATAAATTCACTTTATTATCTATAAAATTACTTATTAAGTCATCGTGAGAATAACCCAAAAATGCTTGTGCAATATATTTATACACAACAAATCCCAAAATAGTTATAAATTAATTGAATGAGTCTCATAATTTTAATTTAGTAATTTTCAATGCTAAATTAAGGAAAAGACATCTTTAAACATAATAATGAAACCAAGATTGAGAAATATGTCTTAAGAGCCACATATTTAATTTCTTTCTCAAGAGACAGAATTATGAAAACCAAGAGAATTTTGGAAGCACGGCAAGAATTTTTCATTCACTTAATTCACAAGCTAATAGCCAAATATTAAAAATAAAACGCACAATTTACGTCTACATTTTTTCTTTCTTAAATCAATACTATACCTATATACTTTGGCTGTTAATTTTTTTATTTAATCTATTAATTTATTTGCACAAGCCAAACATATAACGTAACAAACCAATAAAGGGAAGACGCATCATGTATATTTAATAATAGTACTATGGTTTCATTCTTCTCGTTACTCATAATTGTAAAGAAGAAGAAAAACATATGGAAGCACTATATAAAAAAGAGAGAGAAAAATATAACTTTAAATGAGTTGGGTAGTAGATAAAACAAAAAGAGGGTGAAAAAAAAATCATAAGAGAGAGCAATGTGCTGAAAAATGATTAGGGACAGTGTGAGTGAGAAATTGATAGATGGACTGAAACATGTTTCATTTAAAGTTACAAGAAATCTAATCATGACAGATAAAAAGATCATTTTGATCTTACTGATGGACTTGCAATTATGAATAATCTTTGATATACAATTATATTGAATCTGGAAAGAGTAAGCTCATCTAGAATATCCCCAAGAAAGTAACAAGCAAATCATATCCCTTTTTCCTCACAAAACTATGATCACAATTCATCACGACTATGCATAGGACACATGGCTGGTTGAAATTGACAACTTATGAGTCGTATGTATTTCCATATCAACTCCCATTAATGTCATATATATATATATATATAGATCAATTAGAATTTGAAATTAGAATCTAATTTTGCGTTATGTATTTAAATTTATGTGAGGATCACACTATAATTATCCACTTAAATTTTTTAATTTTTGTGTCAAGTGAATTAATGAGTGCAAAATATTAAGAATCTAATAGTAATGAACTATAAAACTTAAATTAAAAAAAAAAACGAATCACATATGCTCAATAAAAATCACTTCACAACAAAGATAACCACACATTCTATCTTTTTAAAAATTAGAAAAAAAAATAATTATAAGTAGTATTAAATTTAGGTAAGAATTTTAATATGTGACTAATTACGTTTACTTAAAAAAAAAATAATTTGACTAATTATTTATATTTTGATGATAAAAATCGTGTTTAATTTTAAATGTATCTATACGTATGCATGTGTTATATGCTATTTTTTAATAATTTGACTAATTATTTATATTTTTATAATAAAAATTGTGTTTAATTTTAAACACATCCATACGTTTGCATCAGTTACATGCTAGTTTCAATTATTAAGCGTGCCAAATCACAAAAAAAATATTACCTAAGAAAATTCATAAGCTTCATATTTCACTTCAATGTAACAATTTTGAAAATTTTAAAAGATCAAATTGAAAGAAATATTAGCGTAAGGATAAAATTGAAAGTACAAATAAACTAGAGGGAGTAATAGAACATTTAATTCAATTATAATTAATAATTTTTTTCGACAAGTAATTATAACTAATTAATATAAAAAATTCAAAATAATAGTTAAGCGGTAGAATTTTCCAAATACTAATGCCTATAGGTGAGGAAAATCCCTAAAAGGTTGTGTGTTTTGGAGACATCTTGATAAGAATTCAATATAATTCACATTTCAAAGATGTTTTGCGAAATAATTTACAAGTAATTTTGTAATTAATTAAGTATACATTTATGGTTTCAAAATGAGTTCTAATTAAAACATTTTTATATTTAAAACAAATGAGATATGGTTGTTTGAAATTGTGTTCTCTATGAGAGAGAGAGAGAGACTACCTACCAATTATAAAATTGGAGTTAGATCTTTGATTCTATATGTAAACATCTTAATGATTTTTGATATTTTGTAAGTACCCTTGTAATAAACACTCTCCAAACTCAATGGCATTCTCCCTATTGTGATGTTTTATATGTATTTTATAGCAATATTCAGCGATTTTTTCAGCTTTTTGAAACAATTGGTTGTTATGAATAGGGTGGTCGATACTGTACCAATACCGGCCGGTATGTACCGTACCGATATGTATACCGGTATCAAAACGACAACGTTTCGTACCGGTTTAAATACCAGCTGTATTGGCCATGTACCGACCATACCGGCCGATTTTGGGCATTACTAGTCGGTATAGAAAAAAGCTTTTTTTTTTTTAGTTTTGTAATTTTTGAATTTTTGTAAGAGTAGAATGGTAACTTATTTGCATTAACTTATTAGTATTTTTTTTTTCTTAGTATGCAATGAACAATTAAGCTTTTTATTTTTTATATTGTGTTTTTTTTTTCTTTTAATTGATGCTAAAGTCTAAAACCATGTTTTATGGTAAACTTTTATACACACACACATATATTTATAAATATAAAAAATAATGGTAAACTTGAAATGGTACAACGGTATTAACTGATACCGAAATATATCGTTCCACTGGTCAAACCGGTACAGCCTCCGGTACGAGATTGACTTCCTTAATTATGAAAAAACAGCTTATGTTTTGTCAGGCAATTTTTAAATACAACAATAACATATTTTGCACAGAATTCATAATTCTTTTTCGAATTGTTTCCATGTTCTTCTTCACATCTTTCAACATTTGAAAGGCAACCATAAAATTCTTGTGACTTAATATTAGGATTCAAGGGATTAGAATTTAGGTTTGAAAGTGAAGAGTGATGCAAACTGGTGGATGAAAGGTCATTAGCTTGCACTTGAATGAAAATTAGGATAACCAGATCCATCATCACCACAATAGATTTTCTCATAAACTTCATAGACATTTGCTTATCCCACTTTATGTATTTACATGCTTGAACTTAACTTTAGAGTAATAATTAGAACTTATACCCTTGTACAAAATATATATAATAGAATGATTGGACACATTTGAAATAAAGATAAATTATTATATAAATTGATATGTTCTTAAAAATTGCTTTTTTTCTTCTTCAAATAAGTATTCGTTTGGATTGTGATGAAAGTCTCTTGTGTCTGTGTTTCACGTTTTCAAATGTGGTTTTCAGATGTGGGACCCACGACTACAGTGCAGGAAGAGAAAAGTGTTTTCAGCAAAATTATGCTTTTCCAGTGGGTCCCGTGCATTGTTCACGGGACCCGCAAGTACTTTATTCAACAAAAAAAACTTTAAAATTGGGTCTCACGGTACTATTCACACATTTAAAAATTATTTTGTTACAGTATTTTCAGTTTTCAGTGGGTCCCGTGCACTGTTCACGAGACCCGCAAGAACTTTATTCAACAACAAAAAACTTTAAAACTGGGTCTCACGGTACTATTCACACATTTAAAAATTATTTTGTTACAGTGTTTTCAGTTTTCAACAATAAGCAGTATCCAGATAGACCTTAAGTGTTGTTTAAGAGTCGTGACAAGTTATTAGAAAATGTCTTTTGGTTAAGGTCACATGATTTAAAAAAATGATGTCAACTGTGTTATTTTATTCCCATAAAAATGCAATTGGTATGGAACGAAGATGTGAAGAGACAAAATCTAATAGTGACAACGTATTATATAAAAGAAAAAATTGAAATAGGTTTACAAATAAGAAAATGGTTCAAAAAACAATTAAGCAAGTCATATCAAAGTATATTGAATTTCAATTCATCTTACTATTTTTTAAGGAAAACACAAAAAATATGGTCCTAGTTATACGGGGAATATACCAAGAAAAAACTTGTGTGTTTATGGTGAGAAAAACAACTAGCTAGGAAAAAAGATTGATTGTTGAAAATTAAGATGAAACATTTTAGTTTTGTCAAAGTACAACCTAAGGTGAAAGAGTAATAAAATCCTAACTTGTCTTTCAATATAATATAATAAATTAATTTTATTGAAATGTGGAATATAAAAATTTATGGAATGGTTGTAGTAGAGAGATTTTGTTGTTTAAAAGTACTTTTTGAATGTGTAAACACTTTGTAATCTCTTGTCGACGTTAAACCATGTTAATCCTTGGTGTTTGTGTAATTGCTTTTTACTATATTTCTTTATTCCTATTATTTATTTATTTGTTGTGTCATTGCCACAATAGATTTTCTCATAAATTTTACAGACATTGGCTTGTCCCACTTTATATATTTACTTGCTTGAACTTAACTTTAGAGTAATAATTAGAACTTATACCCTTGAACAAAATATATATAATTGAATTATTGGACACATTTGAAACAAAGATAAATTAATATATAAATTGATATGTTCTTAAAAATTGTTTTTTTTTTCTTCTTCAAATAAGTGTTGTTTAAAGGTCACGACAAGTTATAGGAAAATGTCTTTTGGTTAAGGTAACGTGATTTAAAAAAATGATTTTAACTGCGTTATTTTATTTTCGCAAAAATGCCAATGGTATGAAACGAAGATGGAAGAGGCAAAATCTAATAGTTAGAATGTATTATATAAAAGCACAAATTGAAAAAAGGTTAAAGAAATAAGAAAATGATTCAAAAAACATTTAAACATGTCATATCAAAGTATATTGACTTTCAATTCATCTTACTATTTGCTAAGGAAAAGACAACATTTTTTGTCAAAGTTGTATGGGGAATTTAGCAAGAAAAAATTTGTGTGTTTATGGTGAGGAAAACTAGGAAAACATATTGATCGTTGAAAATTAAGATGAAGCATTTTAGTTTTGTCAAAGTATAACCTAAGGTGAAAAGGTAATAAAATCCTAATTTGTCTTTCAATATATTATAATAAATTAATATTATTGAAATGTGGAATATAAAAATTTATGGGATGGTATTTGTTAGTTTTTAGACCCTGAAAACACAGTTTGTTTAACCTAATTTAATATCCAAGTTGTTACTTCGGTCAATTATATAGATTTAGATTAAACATCCATCAAACATATCATACTACAGAAATATAAATAACACTAGATATGATGACCTAAGAAAACCAATGAAACGAACCAATTTCAAGGTAAAAATCTAGGGGGAATGATCCCAAGAGAACAATCTATCAAATAGAAGTTTACAGTCAAGAATATACCATTCATAGTAAATTTAACTAAGATTATCAAATTCAGCTTTGTACCCCTCAGACTTATTTGATATGGATCTACTCCAACATGAACCTTCAATTTATATCTTTGATCTTTCATACGCTTGATAGCTGAAGCTTGGCTATGACTCTACTCCACCAGTTCTAGCTATATGAGTGTGATCTTCGGTAGGTGCTTGAAAGAGTAGAAGATACAATAATCTCTCAGATCTCAAAAGAGTAACTCTCCAAGACTTGAACAACGTACTTTAGGGTTTTCCTTATATACCTTGTAGGTCTGGACTAAAACCCTAAACGTTTCATGAGCTGTTAGGTTGAATTAAAATTTTGCAAATTCATATCTCGATCAATCGAAGCTCCCTCTCGATCGGTTGAGCTAGTCAGCTTTTCAACTCTTCTTTCTACGGCTTGTACGTTCTTGAATTCTGACTTTTAGCACTTTGAGCAATGTCTAAAACGCTTCATAGACACTTAAAACATTTAAACACGTCATATCAAAGTATATTGACTTTCAATTCATCTTACTATTTGATAAGGAAAAGACAACATATATTGTCCAAGTTATACGGGGAATTTACCAAGAAAGAACTTGTGTGTTTATGGTGACGAAAACAACTAGGAAACAGATTGATAGTTGAAAATTCAGATGAAATATTTTGTTTTGTCAAAGTACAACCTAAGGTGAAAGAGTAATAAAATCATAATTTGTCTTTCAATATATTATAATAAATTAATATTATTGTGTTTGGATTTGAGTTTGTAGTGTTGGCAAATCATGACAAAAAGTAAGTCTTGTTGAGTTTGGATGCTGTACTTTCAAGTCCAAGACAAAGACTTAAGTTCAGGATAAAGAAAGCTGCAATCTGCCCAGTTCAATTAATGCTCGATTGGTGTTCAATCGAACGAGAGTCGCGGATCAGCAAAAATAAGCAAACGTAAAAAGCTCATAACTTGATTGTTTCAAGCCCAAATCGCGATTTTTAAAATTTTTTTTTACAGTATTTAAAGGACATTATAAGCTAACCCTAGGTGGGGTTTTTAGAGAGAGGAGAGTGCATCTCATGCCTCCTATTGTAGATAAAGGTTTCCTAGGTGGGGTTTTTTTTTAAGAAACTCAAGATCCAGTGTTGCAGAAGTTGCTGCCATCACTAGTCATTAAAGGTGCTAGAGATCTTAATCTTCAAGGGTCATTTAGATGTCATACACTGGAGGTCTATGTGGGAGATCTAAAGCGTGAACTAGAGGTTCATGTAAGAGCAAGTCTACATCAAAGAAGTCTGAGGAGTTTAGAGCCTAGTATGGTAATTGTGTTAGATTTACTACGAATTGGTATTATTGACTATAAATCTCAATTTGATATAGTGGATTTTTCTCTTGGGATTGTTCACCCCGAGTTTTTTACCTTGAAACGAGTTGTTTCATTGGTTTTCCTAGGTCATCACATCTAGTGTTATTTACTTTTCCTCTGTGCATGATACTTGTGATGAATGTTTAACCTATATCTAAATAATTAACCTAAGTAACTACTTGGCTAATAAATTAGGTTAAACATATTGTGTTTTCTAGGGGTCTAAAATGTTGGAAAACACAGTTTTGTATCTCATACAAAAACACACAGCGGAAATAAACGGATCTACTTTATTCATGTGAGATAACATAGACCATTTGTATTTTAGAAACAAAGAACAAGAAGATGTACCTTGATGCAGTAAAATTAAAAAAAAAAACAAAAAACAAAAATTAAACTTGGGAAGACTTTTAATTTTCACTCCAATTTCACATATGTCCAAGATGTGTGGTCTCTCAATCAGTTCTATACGTACTTGTTCAAGAAAATAATAAAGAGTATTGTGAGAAATTTGTATGTTTCTCTTTTAATCATACGTATATGTCCTTAACTGCCCTTAGCGTTTATTTTATTTAATAACTCTTATTAAATAAACAACTGATTATCTAATTGGGTTAGCCTTTTGGGCCAACCCAATTGAGCTTTACTGTGTGGCTTGGGGTGGGATCAAAAGGGACAAATAAAGTTTTAGCTCCAATGGGCTTCATGTTTATCTATCAACTCTTGACAAGCTCAAAGTTACCATTAATTATATTTAATAATAAATCTCATAGCGGTCCAGTTCAATATGTCTTATACACTTAAAACATATTAACATATCAATTAGAAGTTTCCACTTCCATGATCAAGACAAATCATCTTAGTTGACACGTTATAGTCTTCGCAGATGAAATGCCCAATTTCATCACTGACTACGAACTAAGATTTTGAGTTTATAAATAACTTGTGATTTACATCTTTTGTGACTAATTCACATAAATTACATACTATGCATCTTAAGGACTATATGATAATGTCCAAATATTCATGTTACCATTATTTTGGATAATAAAACAACTTTATTACTTATAACATAATGTCATACATAACATTATACAATAGGACTTTAGGGCACTAATCTTAACATAGAATTTATGGAATGGTACTAGTAGAGAGATTTTGTTATTTATAAGTACTTTTTGAATGTGTAAACACTTTGTAACCTCTCGTTGACGTTAAACCATGTTAATCCTTGGTGTTTGTGTAATCGATTTTTACTATATTTCTTTGTTCCAATTATTTATTTATGAAATTTTTCTCAAGTCCATTATAATATTTACAATCAATCTTGCATGGAAGTGCTTCTGAGGCTCTTTTGCATAACAAATTAGTATTATAGAATTCACTGTCTCAACAAACTGGTATCATAGACAAGGTTCATTATTTATTCGTTTGAATTTGTTCTTCAGAACCAATGTTTACTGCCTATAGGAGTTTGGATTTTTCTTCAATGCCAAGTTTGGGTACCTAGGAATTTGGATCTGTTCTTGTTGGAGATTTAGTTGATTGATTCATGGATTTGAGTACTATTGGGGAAAAATATGTCAAAGAAAGATTGGAAGAAGATTAATATATTACTATAATTGGAAAGGCTTTTTCTTTTGTTTTGGTTTCCTTGGTTCGGAAAAAGTTTATGAAAGAGTTTTCAGGTGTGTCGGTGATACTAGCTTTGGAGGGTTTAAGATTTATAGGGAGACTGAAGAGAGTTTAAGATGTTTGCGCGCACTTTGAGGTTAGATTTTGTTATTATAATATTTATAGCTTCGATAATTATTCTTTTCGACATTTCTGTGAAAGTTCTTGGTGGGGTTTTATTTTGTCACGTGGAGTATTTGTATAAATTACTACTACATATTTTGTCTTTTTATAGCTCATTTATTTTAGTTCCTCGTTTAGTATTTTAAGACTTATTAATTTGATTTTAGATGTAAGTGGGGGCTGATTAGCGATGACATCAATGCTTTACAAAAGCTGTGATTAATTAGCAAGCTAATATATAAATTATAGAAAGAAACAATTGCATGTGTGGAAAAATTAAAAAATATATCAAACAAATTTTACAAAACCCTAGATTCCTTAATATATAACCATAAATTTATTATATCTGGAATCCACAAAGCCTTTTCCTAATGAAGTTGAAAAAAGAAAAAAAGAAACTCAGTTTTTAAATATAAAGAATTGCTTGACTAACTTCAAGGGATCATTTTATTTAATTTTTTTTGGTAATGCTTAAGACTCACTCAATATGGAAATAAATTCATAGGCAAATTAGGAAGATAAAATCATGTTTTTCCAAAGATTTCATAATCAAATGATCAAGAGATATACAAGAATCAAAAGTGAATCATCCAAGGTCAAAGAGTATCCATGATGGAAAATTATTAGGTACTTCCGGAGTACCATAAATGCATACTCCCCTCTCTCACATAAATGGTGAGTCCCACTATGAATTTAATTAGTGAGACCTACCATTCATGTGAGATAAGGGAGTACGCATTTATGGTATTCCGGGAGTACCTAATAATTTTCTATTATCGATGATTTACATATAATTTGCTTAATCTTCCATCGACCTTATTTCTCCAAAATCCAAATTCCTTGTCAAAAATATATTACATCTATTATTCTAAATGTAGTAAAAGAAACTAGCAGTTCATAAAAAAATTAAAAATTAAAACAAGTAAAAGAAACTAGCAAGATAGAACTCTAAAAAGAAATATATATAAAATAAGGGTATTAAATTCAATCATACAATAATTGTGTAATATAGAGGAATGATAACTTGGTTGATAGTATCCAACGTTACAACCCATAGAATAGAGAAAACAACCAAATAAAAGGCATATTAAATTAATCCAACATAGTGAGTTCCAGTTAGATCAACTGATAAAGTCTTTGATGGTTGAATAAGAGATCTAGGGTTCAAAAACCAATTGGTGTCTTGGTCTGATAATAAAGAACTATTATCAAGAGCGGACGCTATAAATTGAAACTCTCTAAAAAAAAAAAAATACAACATAAAACTTAACTCCCATATGACATCAGTTTTGGACCCAATTGATCATATATCTTTAAAATTCAATATAATATAAACGCAAGTGATACACTTTCTTCGAATAATGCTATTACACAATTCAAAACACATTTTAAAATTAGAGAAACTTTAAAATTTATACATAGCAAATCTTAGAGGGTGTTTGGATTGGGTTGTTTTGAGTTATATAACTCAAAACTAATAACTCAAAACTCAAATTTCGTGGGCCCCACTGAGTTGCATTTTGTTTGGCGTTGTTTTCAGTCATGGTTTCTAAAACTTGTTTCTCAAAAATTTGAGATATGGGAATGAAAACTGAGAACAGGTTTCATGGTGTTTTCAGTTTTCAAAAACTGGGTTTGATGGCATTTTGGTTATTATTTCATCTATGTGGGACCCAGTGGCAGTGTATAGATACAACCAGCACAATAACAAGTTCAACTAACAGCACCAATAACCGAAAAAGACAAAAGCTATTGCAGGCTGTGGGCTGTGGGCTGTGGGCTCCACCAAAAAGTGAAAAATTGGGAATTGAGATGTGGGGCACGGATTTGAGATATTGAAGCCAAACAACTTTTTTCAGTTTTGGGTTTTAAGTGAGATAGAGTTTTGAGAATTGAGTTATGTTTCTGAGTCACATGTTTTAAGTTCAGAGTTTTGAGTTTTGAGATACTTCCAATCCAAACACCCCCTTATTCTTGCACCAATCTCAAAATTCCTCCAATTGAACCTGTATCCATAACACGCTGAGAATGTAAAACAAAACTCAATAAATAAAGTAGTCGAAGAAGAACATAAAAGAATATGAAGATTAATGGAGTATTGCAGCGAACCGTCGAATCATTAATGGAGTATCGGGCTGCCCAGCCAAGGAAGCAATCAGTACCGATCAGAACTCGTGCTAGGTGGTCTCTGCCTCCTAGGAATCGATATAAAATTAACTTCGACAGCGCTGTGTTTAAGGATGAAGATAGAGCAGGTATTGGTGTGATCATTCAAGACAGCCGAGGCATGTTCATGGCTTCTTTATCTCAGAACATTCCTCTCCCTTATTCTATTGTGGAATTGGAAGTGATTGCTGCTAGCGGAGCACTTGAATTCTCCCTAGAGCTTGGATTTGAAAAAGCTATCCTTGAGGGAGACTCGGAGATTGTAATGAAAGCACTGAAGGATGATTCTTCATCTTTAGCTTCTTTTGGTCTTTTAATTCGGGATGCTCAAATGTTTGCATGCTTGCTTAATGGTAACCCTGTAGCTCACAACCTAGTTAGACATTCATGTCATGTCACTAGCTTTTCTGTTTGTATGGAAGATGTTCCATTCCATACTTTTGCTGCTTATCAAGCCGATTTGCCTGTTTCTTAATAATATTCAAAGTCTTCCTTCTCAAAAAAAAAAAAAAAAAAAAATTACTCACCATAATTATAATATGAGACTCTCATAACATTTCTTAACAATTCATCAAAATAACAATTATGAGTGCTATTGTATATAATGCATGTCTACAATAAATGCATTTAAGAGGTTATTCCCTATAATAAGGTGAAGATTTCTTGGTGAAATTTGAGTTAAGGTGAACATTAGTTAAGAATTGTCTCAAATTCCTAATTTGACTTGTTTTGTTTTCTTCTTTCTTTCTTTCATCTGTTTTTATTTATTTATTTTATGAAAGGAAAATATCTATTCTTTGTTGAAGAAGTAAATTGGTATTTCTTGTCCACCAAAGAATATATTTCTTATCCACAAATAATAGGCATTGAAATATTGTAAATAGCCAATATTACAAAGTGTTTTGTGAGTTTGGTCCAAAAGTCCTTCTACATATGGAGAGACTTTGAATTAATTTGAGAGAGCTCCACAAAGATTTTGTTATTTGTGAGTGCTCTTTGAGTGTTTAAACACTTTATAACCTCTATTTGATATAGTAAATTCATCCCCTACTACCCAGTGAACTTGGTCTATTATTGAACCATGTAAAACATTGATGTTTGTGGGTTTTTTTTTTTTTTTCAAAAATTGTTTTTCTTTGTTCATATAATTTATTTGTGAGATCTTTCTCACGTTCATAACAGTAATCGCTATCAATCTTGAGTGGGAATAGTTTTGGAGGACCAGTGGTGCAACATAGATTGGGGTTAGGGGAGGTGGAGTGTTTCGAATCGTGAATCCTACTTCCGAAAGCAAGTACCACCTCCTGCCAACAGCCCAAGTCGTACTATCCTGGGGGGAATTCATCATCCAAGAAGATTCACCTTTGAATAGAAAAAGAAATGTACAGCTAATTTATAAAGATATTGGTACTAAAAACCATTTTGCATTTTCAAAAATTATGGCTAAATTTAAACCTGATAGTAATTCTAATACGTGTTTGGGGTTGCTGGTTGGAATTCAAGTCTGTATTAAGGTGCACCGCACCTAATAGAGTCCAGCCAACATGGAATCCTATTTCATATAGAAATAGGTGTACCAATTGCACAAGAAGTCCATGACTTCTGTTCCTAATTATATTAGGAATGTCAGGCGGCTTAGTATGTGTATTTCATAGATAGAGAGAGATTGAAGAGTGAAACATAGATTTGAAGTCGACTAAAGGAAAAAGAATAGTGCTTTATGCGGCACTAAGGGAAAAAAGAAAAGCTGATTTTTCTTTTGCTCAAGACACAAGAAAGATAAATTTGGGGTTTTCTTTAGTATGATTATTTGAGTGCTGAAAAAAGAAAATGTGATTTTTCTTTTGCACAAAACACACAAGGAAGATAAATTTGGGGTTTTCTCTAGTATGATTATTTGAGTGCTATAATTACAAAGAGTTGAAGTATTCAGAGTGGAAGATCTTACTACCGGGTTTTGTGGTGAGGTTGTATTTGTTCCTAGATGTATTATTGTATTTTTCCAATTTATTGTGAACTCGGGTTTTGGGTATAACTTGAGTGTTGTAACTTGTAATCTCTATTTTACTATAGTGGATTGATCAGATTTGGCCCGTGGTTTTTCCTTCTACACTGGAGGGTTCTCCATGTAATTCTTCGTGTTCCTGTTGGTTGGTTTTTTTTATTGCTTCCGTAGATTTTTATTTTCTCTGTTGCTTGTGTTAGGGTCATATTTTATACGTAATTGACTAATCCTTTGTCAAAACACACTTGTAATTTGGGTAGATCCAAATTGGGTTTGATACACAATAAGTGGTTGTATTAAAGACATGAAGATTGATCCAAGAAACAAGTGAAGAAAAACTATTTTACTGAAGCTCGACAGATGACATCTATCAAGATTTATTGGGCAAGCTCAACACCAGCTCGATCTATCGAGCTTTACGAATTCAAAATTTCCATATCTGAATTTCGACCCATGTTGATGTATTTGTTTAGGGTTTCTTTTCTCATAACCCTAGACATATAAAGGCTTATTTTAAAAGCCATCATACATGGAAACAAAGACCTAGAGCTTTATTTTCTTTGTGAGAAGCTATTGCGTTTATACGCCATAGGGTCTTGTAACCAAGTGTTTTTTGATTTTCATTGTTGATGAAGTGAAAAACTTTGCTGCCAACAACATCCATTCAAGTTGCTAAACTTAGTCATGTACTGAGATCCGTGCAAAAGGGTTAGTCACAGATTGGCAAGGGAAAGAAGGCTACTACAAGATCAAGTCCAATTGGGTATTGGAGCAAGGGTTCAACTGTATGTTGGTATTTAAGGATAGGCCAGGGTAGTGGTAAGATTCCTTATACTTATAACTGCTTGAGTGTTGATTAGTGGATTCTTGAGAGTGGTGACCTTAAAATCACCCAGTGAGATTTTGCCTTGCGAGAGGTTTTCCCCATTTGTTAACAAATCATTATATCAATTTAATTTCCACTGCATTTAGTTTAATTGATGATTTGTTGGTGTCTCCACGATTTGCGTGCAATTTAACCTAATTAATCAACTTGGATAATTGAATTAATTAACCGGGGTCAAGCTATTTTAACCCAACAACTTGGGTTATATTTAATTTAATTCACACATAGATGGGAATTTATCTCAACAAGTGGTTGGTATCAGAGTCAGGTTATTGAGCATGATTTTCTTGTGTTGAATTAAATGGAAAATATGAATATGAGCACTATGATTAAACTCTCAGCATTAAATTATTTGATTTGGAAGCTAATGATGGAGGATATCCTTTACTGTAAGGATTTGCATGACTCTATCGAGGGTGATAGTGCCAAGCCAAGAGAGATGTCTAATGAAGATTGGGAGAAGTTAAATAGAAAAACCATTGGATGTATTAGACAATGCATCGATATGAGTGTGTTTCATCATGTATCTCAAGAGACTAATGTAGAAGCTCTTTGAGAAAAATTGAAGGGTCTTTATGAAAGAAAGACAGTTCAAAATAAAGCTTTTGTGACTAGAAAGCTTGTGAAGTTGAAGCTTAAGGAAGAGAGATCCCTTGTCGAGCATTTGAGTGAGTTCCAAGACTTGGTAAATTAGATGGTTACAATCAAGCTAATAATTGATGATGAGCTTCTTGCTTTATTACTTTTGAGTTCCTTACCTTACATTTGGGAGACTTTGGTGGTGTCACTTAGTAACTCAGCTCCAAATGGTGTGCTACAACTTGCAATGGTCAAGGATAGCATGTTCAATGAAGAAACAAGAAGAAAGGACATGGGCAACGATAAGGCACAAGCACTTGTCACAGAGAATAGGGGGAGGAGTAAGACTAGAAATTCTAAGGGACGTGGTAAATCCGAAGTCAGTTAGAATCGAAAGGAAAATTCAAGTGTTTCTATTGTGACAAAGTATGTCACATAAGAAGAAACTGCAAGGCTTGGAAAAATAAATAGAAAGATAAGAAAAATCAAAATAAGGCAAAAGAATAGAATACCACTGCTGTCTCGACAATTGAAGATGTGTTGATCTCTATAGGAGACGGTGAATGTTGTAGTGTTTCACAACCTTATGTTGAATGGGTGAAAAGAGGTTGCAGGGATGTTGCAGGGATGTTGTTAATGCAACTCAAGAAGATTCTATGTCTAACTTGTGGCATAGGCGGTTGGCTCATATAAGTGAAAAGAGGTTGCAAATTTTGGCAAAGAAGTCTCTCATTCATTTTGCCAAAGTTATGTTACTTAAATCTTGTGATTATTGTTCATTTGGAAAACAACATTTCACATGCCTTCTACTAGAAAGCCCAATGTGTTAGATCTCGTTGATTCTGATCTATATGGTCCCATTGATGTGGAGTCCATAGGTGGCAATAAGTATTTTGTTACTTTTATTGATGATGCTTCATAAAAGGTATGAGTGTAATTTTTGAAAAATAAAGACCAGACATTTGAGCACTTCAAGAAATTCCATCCATGGCGGAAAGAGAGAAAGGGAAGCCTTTGAAGTGTCTCTGTACTGGCAACAGAGGTGAATATACATCTAATGAGTTCAAGAGTTACTACTCTGAGAAAGGTATTAGAAATGAGAAGACAATTCCTAGTACCCCACAACAAAATGGTGTGGTAGAGAGGATGAACCGCACTATTGTTAAGAAAGTCATATGTATGTTGAGAATTGCTAATCTGCCTAAGTCATTTTGGTGTGAAGCTGTTCAAATTACGTGCTACCTAATTAATCGGTCTCCATTAGTTCTATTGGAGTTTGATATTCCAGAAAGAGTACGGACTGGAAAAAATGTTTCCTACTCTCACTTGAAGGTATTTGGGTACAAGGCATTTGCACATGTGCCTAAGGAACAAAGATTGAAACTTGATAGCAAAGCCATTCCTTATATATTTGTTGGATATGGAGATGTAGAATTTGGCTACAAGTTATGGGATCTTGAGAAAAAAAGATGATCAGAAGTCTAGATGTGGTTTTTCATGAGAATGAAAATTTGGTAGACCATGAGAAAACTGAAAAGAAAAAGGATGCTATTGTAGGTATTCCCGACCTTACACCTACCTTTTCTTCCTCCTATCATGCCATAAATAGAGAAGAGGTGCAAGATGAGAATCTTGGTGATGAACCAATAGTAGTTAATGGTGATGAGCCAGCAAGAGTTGATGGTGATGATGCTCAAGATATTGAAGATGTTGAACAAGAGTAGCCTGTTCCACCAGAGATGGAAGAACCTCAAGTGAGGAGGTCTACTAGGGAGTGTCGTTCATCGACTAGATATCTTTTTTCTGAGTATATTTTACTTACTGATGAGGGGGAGCCAAAAAGCTTTCAGAAAGTAGAATCTCATAAGAACAAGCAGAGCTTGATGAAGGCTATGCAAGAAGAGATGAATTCTTTGCACAAGAATAAAACTTATGAGTTGGTTAAACTTCCTAAAGGTAAGAAGGCATTGAGAAACAAATGGGTGTTCAAGCTAAAGAAAGATAGTGAAAAGTTAGTGAAGTATAAAGCTTGATTGGCAGTCAAGGGTTTTAGTCAGAAACATAGGGTTGATTTTGATAAAATATTCTCTCAGTAGTCAAGATGAGTTCCATTCGAGTAGTTCTGGGATTAGTAGCTAGCTTGGATCTTGAGCTTGAGCAATTAAATGTGAAGACTGCTTTTCTCCATGGTGATTTGGAGGAAGAGATTTACACGATACAGCCAAAAGGATTTGAAATGAAAGGAAAAGAACACATGGTGTGCAAATTGAAGAAGAGTTTGTATGGCTTAAAGCAAGCTCCAAGGTAGTGGTACAAGAAGTTTGACTCATTCAAGGTGGGTCACGGGTACATAAAGACAAATGTATATCATTGTGTGTATGTCAGAAAATTTCCTGATGGTAAATTTCTTATTCTTCTGTTATATGTAGATGATATGTTATTAGTAGGACAAGATCCTAGTATGATTGGTAATTTTAAGAAGGATTTGTTCAAGACCTTTGATGTCAAAGACTTAGGTTCATCATGGCAAATTCTAGGCATGGAAATTACTCATGGTAGGAAAGCCAAGAAGCTATGGTTGTCACAAGAAAAATATGCTCAGCGGATACTTAAAAGGTTCAACATAAAGCATGTCACACCAGTTGGTACACCTTTTGGTGGTCATTTCAAGCTAAGCAAGAAATCTTGTCCGTCATCCATGAAAGAGAAAGAGAACATGGCATCAGTTTCATATTCCTCTGCAGTTGGGAGTTTGATGTATGCTATAGTTTGTACATGACCAGATATTGCTCATGTAGTTGGTGTTGTCAATAGATTTATGGTTAATCTTAGTAAAGATCACTGGGAAGCAATGAAGTGGATCTTTAGATATTTGAGAGGTAGCTCTAAGTCTTGCTTGAGTTTTGGTAGCTCTAAACTAATTTTAGAGGGTTATACAGATGCAAATATGGCGGGTGACCTTGATGGTAGACAATCTACTTCTGGGTATTTATTTATGAAAGCTCACTTAGTGTATAAAACACTAGTGAATGTTCAGACCCTCAATTACAAAATTACCAACACAAGCTTATACTTAAACAATATATGTGCGAAATGATAAATATAAGCTATACCCAAACATGCAAACTACTCTAAACCATAATTTAATCACAATACAGCAGTAATTAAAAGCAAAGAGTAAGGGATAAAGAGAAGCAAACACAAGATAACATCAACACGTGTTATTGAAGAGGAAACCGAAGAACTCGGCGAAAAACCTCTCCTCCGCCCTCCAAGCGATAAAATGATCCACTAGAAAATTAGTTGGGATACATGAATAGCAATAGACCCTCCAAGCCTAATCTACTCAATGCACCTAAGCCCTCCAAGCTTTTTGCTCCAACAAGGTTATGCCTAACCTTGTCTTCTCTAGCTTACCGGATCCTGCAATAAGCTCATTGCATCAACCAAAATGAATTGGTTCTCTCTTGAACTGCTTCCTAAACACCAAGAACCTTCTCACTGATATAAATATGGTGAGGTAAGGATTTGGCTAAAGATCCTCTCAAGGGTATGACAATGGAGATGGTGAGAGTAGAGGAATTTGGAGAATCAAAGGTATAAGATTGTGGATGAATCAATCTTGTTGTTCTCTAGGGTTTATCTCTTAAAATTCTCTCTAAAAGCTCTTTACATTTCGTGGGAATAAGGGTATTTATAGTAGGGTATGAGAAGGAATGTGAAAAGTCATTTTTCTGCAAAACAGGGTGCACTAGCGAGTCACTTGCGACTGGGACAAGTTGTGAGTTCCAGTCGGCAGTTAACAGAATGGCCAGAATATACTTTTTGTCCTGTAGTGATCTAGCTGTCCTGATCCTTCAACTTCCTGCATGCTTCACATGTGTGCTGGATTCTGGCGAGTCATCACTCGCAAGTTAGTCGCGAGAAGCCTCTTTATTGCACACACTTGATCAATTCTTCACACTTGATCAATTCTTCACACTTGATCAATTCTTCACACTCTCTCACACACAACCCTTACATTATTCCCACCTAAATACACGGTTTCTAAATGCTGAATTACAAGCAAATTTGGCACGGAATAAAGCCAACACATAGTTGAATAAATTCAACCTTACAATTTACTTTTGTAGGGGGAGCTGTATCATGGCAGTTGAAATTACAGAAGTGTGTCGCCTTATCTACAACTGAGGTTGAGTATATTCCAATGAATGAAGTAGGTAAAGAAATGCTTTGGAGAAACGATTTCTCCAAGAATTGGGTTTGATGCAAGACAAGTATGTAGTTCATTTTGATAGTCAAAGTGCAATAGACTTGAGCAAGAATGTTACGTTCCATTCTCGCTTGAAGCACATTGAAGTGAGATACCATTAGATAAGACTAGTTGTTGAAAAAATATTGATGCAATTGAGAAAGATTCATACTGAGAAGAATTCAGCTAACATGTTGACTAAGGTTGTGACCAAAGAGAAACTTGAGCTTTGTGCCGGAACAGCCGGCATGAATTCTAACTAAAGAATTGGGATGAAGATCTCTTTCCTCGATGAGCTGGAGGAGGAGATTGTTGAGGTGCACCGCACCTAATAGAGTCCAGCCCACATGGAATCCTATACCAATTACACAAGAAGTCCAAGACTTCTATTCCTAATTATATTAGGAATGTCAAGCAGCTTGAATGCTTTATATAAAGCTTAGTATGTGTATTTCATAGATAGAGAGAGATTCAAAGAGATACTGGAAAGTGAAACACAGATTTGAAGTCGACTAAAGGAAAAAGAATAGTGCTTTACACTGAGGGGAAAAAATGTGATTTTCTTTTTCTCAATACACACAAGGAAGATAAATTTAACGTTTTCTCTAGTACGATTATTTGAGTGCTACAACTTCAGTGAGTTGAAATATTCAGAGTGGAAGATCTTACTATTGGGTTTTGTGGTAAGGTTGTATTTATTCCTAGTGGTATTATTGTATTTTCTTAATTTATTGTGAACTCAAGTTTTGGGTATAACTTGAATATTGTAATCTTTATTTTATTATAGTGGATTGATCTTATTTGCCTAGTAGTTTTTTCCTCTACACTAGAGGGTTTTCCACATAATTCTTGGTGTTCTTGTTGGTTGGTTTTTTTTTATTGCTTCTGTAGATTTCTATTTTCTCTATTGCTTGAGTTATATTTAATTTAATTCACACATAGATGGGGATTAATTTCAACAGTATGCACATGCGAGATTAGCCTATGCTCAATTTGAATTCTTAAATAGCACAATGGAACAGGTTACATTCAGTGAACTCTGTTAAGTTTCAGTACCTGTGAATCACTAATCAGTACGGGCTTTGACAATCATATATATGTACCTTTTAGCTCATGTACTAGCTTATCATGAGGAGCTTTGAGCATCTTTGAATTGGTGGCCTATGAGTTTGACAATTCTCAAAACGTGTCGGTAGTTGAAATTCAAGACCGCGTAGAAGGGTAAAGCTCAATATGAAGCAAGATCGATCAAATTTTTTTCCGTGAAAAACACTAAACCATAAAATAGATTCATTTGAAATGATGATTTTTTTTTTTTTTTTTTTTTTAAATTTTTGGACGGCTCTTGTCATCATGATATGCTGTGGAATCTAGCGAGATTATTTCAACAAAATGACAACATATCGCTTTAATGGACAATTACCAACACAAGACTTGATTGTCCCCTTAAGAGAATAAACCATTCTTTAATGATTCACATCAGTTTATGTAAATAATATGTTTGTTTTTTTACGACAATAATAAAAAATTTTAGCTAACTGAATTGAAAATCATGCTTCCTCAAACTTGTCATGATCACGCTAAATTCAAAGATATTGTATCTTACCAAACGAGGGTTTTCATTTATTATTTATTATTTAGGTATTATGCATGCTTGGAAACATCTCCATCATAAGCCAAATTGAAGACCCTTCAAGAATGGCCACCAACAACAACATTGATGTTTTCAAGCATGCTTACAGCTTACTTCTCTTCGATGTAGGACTATAGTATATTAGGGAGGATGATAGTATTTAAATCTTTTGTTTTTAAAAAAATTATTCTTAGTTATTCTGCAAAAAATAAAAAGAATGGGTGTTTATTAGTTAATTTATGTATATACTAATTTGAGGTGAAGATTAAGACAAACCCTAAAAAACTTTCTTCATTATACATATATTTTAAGTTTAGCTTCTACTGAAGAATCAATATGCAAGGTTGTGAGTGGCTGAGTGTCTGAGTGTTAATAACATATATGATAAAAAAAAATCAAAACATGTATGATTAATTTGTGATCTATTATATTTTTGCCCAGCTTATTTGAAAATTTTGCAATCTAATAATTTTCTTCTTCTTTTGGAAACACGAAATCCAACAACTGACACATTATATATTTTATCATCATACCATATATATATAAAAGATAGAAATTTTACTCTAGCCTAATCTAAATGTATATGTGTGTATAACTCCCTCTTGGAAACTTGAACGATGACCTTTGCCCCCCACACCCCACACCCCACAAGCACTTATACTTGTGGAGTAATCATCGCACCAAAGATATGCGATGGTCATTGTACCATATAATTACACTACCTAAAACTCACTTTTTTCTAGTTTTCCTCAAGTCACATTCCTTTTTCATTTTGGTGAATAAGAAAAGCATGTTTTTCTCAATGTCTCAATTTTTTTTTTAAATAACTATGGCAATATTTGAACTTATTGTATTTGTTCTATGATGATTATTCTTTACTATCAGTCCAAAACACCAATTGATTTTTGGTGTGCCAAGATTCAAACTTAACTTCTTTATTCAATAACAAAATACTTAATCATGTATTAATTTGTTTTAATAGATTCAAATATGAAGCTAAATGTAGGCGTAAAGGAAATACATATTACTTGAAAAATATGTATACATTTTCCTATGAAACAAACAAAGCTCGAACTATCAAATGGACCAACTTTGTTTACCAATCATTCCAATTGGAGTAGCTCATTATATCTTTTTAATAGGCAATCTCAAACAATTCTTAATTTCAGAAAGTGTGCAATTCGAGAAATTATTAATTCACTGATAGCACCATGCACTTCAATAGTGTCCAATGATCCACCGACGCAATAACAAATGTCATGTTTTGATATTTAATGCCTCTGATCATATTCACACAATTAATTAGTAAAATTTTAAAAAATCAAAATACCCTATCATCTTTGAAGAGCTTGAAGATGTTAATTGTCAAGGCCCATCGACCTAATTTATGGCAATGTTGATGTCCATGTATTGTTAGTAACAAAGAAGAATATGTTGGGTTAAAATGAATTGACCCATTGCAAATTAATTAATTACCCAAGTTAATTAATTAGATCAAATTATATGCAATAGCGTGGCAGCACAAATAAATCACCAAATTATTTAAATGCAACGGAAAATAAATTTGACACAGGTGATTTGTTTACAAATGGGGAAAACCATCGAGGTAAAACTCCATCGAGTGATTTTGAGGTCACCACTCCCAAGAATCCACTATTATCAATCACAAACGATTACAAGTATAAGGAATCTTACCAAACCCTTTGGCCTATCCCGAAATACTAACTTACAGTTGAACCCTTACCCCAATACCCAATTGGATTTGTATTGTAGCACAAATTTTTCCCTTGATGCACGAATCCCAGTACGTGACTGACCAATGTGCACGGACCCCAATACGTGACTAACTCCAGCAACTTGAAGAGGTTGTTGGCTGCAAAGTTCTTTAGTTCATCAACAATGAAGATCAAGAAGCTTCTTGGTCACAAAACACTTGGCGTAAAGACGCAGTAGCTTCTTCAGAGAGAACAATGAACTAGGTTACTTTCTGCATACGCGACGGCCTTTAAAGTAAGCTTTATATATGTCTAGGGTTGTGAGAAAAGAAATCCTATACAAATATTTCAGCATGGACCGAAAATCAAACCTGGAGGTTCTGATTTCGTAAGTCTCGACAGAAACAGCTTGTGTCAAGCTTCTGTCGAGCCTCAACATTAAATCTCGATAGAAAGGATTCTGTCGAGACTTTTGTCGAGCTTTAGTGAATAGCTCTTTCTTCACTTGTTTTTTGATTAGATCTTCATGGCTTTAACACTTGACTTGAACAATATGTTTCTTGAAGTCCTAAACTCATCCTAGATCTACTCAATTACAAGTAAAATGCATTTTGTCAAAGGATTAACCAATTACATAAAATATGTCCCTAATAGAATATAATGTAACTTCCTTTTTGGGTATTCAATGGCCTCTTCAACTTCCAACAAGCCTTTGATAAATAGATTCTTTAACGTTGTTGTCAAGGTTAACTGCATCATCGAGCTTCTCAAAGATTATAGGGT
The DNA here is from genome assembly GCA_030021035.2 of Notholithocarpus densiflorus. NCBI lineage: Eukaryota > Viridiplantae > Streptophyta > Magnoliopsida > Fagales > Fagaceae > Notholithocarpus > Notholithocarpus densiflorus. The sequence continues at coordinate 1,167,505 of JARYZH020000105.1, forward strand.
ATTTAAGTTTTTTCAACTTCTATTAGACTGTGTGACTGTGATATGATTCAACAAATTAATTAAAAGACATGGTATTTTTTCATTGGAAGGGAGGTTCACTTAAAGTACTATACATTGTTGACTTGATCCTTCTGATTCATTGAATAGTTTCTCTCATGTAATTCTAAAATATCAACCAAATGAACACCAGTTTATCAAATGTACTCCATTATATGCCCAACATTCAGCTCTTTAGTTTATAATGATATTGATACTACAAAGTAAAAACCATTTTGCACTTTAAAAAATAATGGCTAAATGTATATCTGATAGCTAGTAATAGTAATACTAAAACGTGTTTGGGGTTGCTGGTTGGAATTCAAGGCTGCACATGCGAGATTAACATAGCTCAATTTGAATACCCAAGTAGCACAATGGAACAGATTATATTCAGTGAACTCTGTTAAGTTTCAGTATCCCCCTTAATGTGAGTTGCCTGTAAATCACTATCAGTACGGGCTTTGACTATATACCTTTTAGCTCATGCACTAGCTAATTATGAGGAGCTATTAAGCGTCTCTGAATTGGTGGCCTTTGAGTTTGACTGTTCTCAAAACGTGTCTGTGGTTGAAATTCAAGACCGCGTACAAGGGTAAAGCTCAATATGAAATGAGATCGATCAAATTTTTTTCCGTGAAAAACACTAAACCATAAAATAGATTCATTTCAAATGATGAGTTTGTTTTTTTTTCAATTTTTGGACGGCTCTTGTCATCAACGCAAGACTTGATTATCCTCCTAAGAGAATAAACCATTCTTTAAAGCAATCATATTAATTCGTATAAATAAAAAAAAAAAAATTTCACAAAAATTTAGCTAACCTAATGAAAAATCATGATTCCTCAAACTAGTCATGATCACGCCAAATTCAAAGATATTGTACCTTACCAAACAAAGTTTTTCATTTATTTTTATTTTTATTTTTATTTATTTATTTTTTAGGTATTAAGCATGCTTGGAAACATCTCCATCATAAGCCAAAATTGGCGACCCTTCAAGAATGGCCACCCAACAACAACAACAACATAGATATTTTCAAACATGCTTACTCCTCTTCAATGTAGGACTATCGTATATTAAAGAGGATGATAGTATTTAATTCTTTTGTTAAAAAAAAAAAATCTTCTTAGTTATTCTGCAAAAAATAAAATGAATGGGTGTTTATTATATATATATATATATATATATATATATACTAATTTGAGGTCAAGATTGAGACAAGCCCTAAAAAACCTTCTTCATTATACATAAATTTAAGTTTAGCTTCTACTATAGAATCAATATGCAAGGTTGTGAGTGGTTGAGTGTAAATAACATATATGATTACAAAAAAATCAAAACATGTATGATTAATTTGTGATCTATTATATTATTGCCCAGCTTTTTTGAAAAATTGGCATTTTAATAATTCTCTTCTTCTTTTGAAAACGCGGAATGCAACAACTAAAACATTATATTTTATCATTGTACCGTATAGTTACACTACCTAAAACTCCTTGCTTTTTTTTCTAGTATTCCTCAAGCTAGTCACATTCCTGAATAAGAAAAGCATGTTTTATCTAGATGTCGCAATTTTTTTTTTTTTAAATAGCTATGGTAGTATTTGATTTTTGGTATGCCAAGATTCAAACTTAACTTCTTTATTCAATAACAAGATACTTAACCATGTATTAATTTGTTTCAATAGAGTCAAATATGACACTAAATGTAGGCACAAAGGAAATACATATTTCTTGAAAGATATGTATACAATTGACATCTTTGAAAAGCTTGAAGATGTCAATTGTCAAGGCTCATCGACCTAATTTATGGCAATGTTGATGTCAATGCAATTGAGATTGATAGCCATCTCTTTAGGGGGAGATACGAGATGAAGAGCTGAATTGGTGAACTTGGCAAGGCTTTGAAGACAACCCAGTACATATGAGTGACGGCTATGAGGCAGTGGTTAGTGAAGAAAGGAGAGATAATCCTGATATCATTCAGGAAGCTGCATCCGAGTCATCTGAACCTAGAAATGAAGAACCCTACTCCTCAGTACCCGAAGACCCTTCTCCTGAGAATACTCCTGAGGTAAGCTCTCCCATCAAGAAGTTTGTGCATAAGCTGTCCTCACACCATGTTCCCAGCACAGTACAAGAAGCCTTATCAGATCCAAAGTGGTCTCAAGCCATAAAAGCAGAAATGGAAGCTCTGGAGAAGAGTAAAACATGGGCTCTTGTTCCATTACCGAAAGGAAAGAAGACCGTGGAGTGCAGATGGGTTTTCTCCATTAAACACAAGGCAGATGGATCCATTGAATGGTACAAGGCGAGGCTTGTGGCAAAGGGATATACACAAAAATATGGCATAGACTACCAAGAAACCTTCTCATGTTAGGATTGTGAGTATTAGTTAATTCATAGAATTTTTTGGGCTGCTGTAGCTATTGTTGTATTAGAGTGAGTTGGTAATTGGCCCACTATGCTATTGTTGTATTAGAGTGAGTTGGTAAGTGGCCACTGTGTAAACAGTAAAACAAGATACTTAACCATGTATTAATTTTCAATAGAGTCAAATATGAAGCTAAATGTAGGCACAAAGGAAATACATATTTCTTGAAAGATATGTTGCATTTTCCTATGAAACAAAGAAAGCTTGAACTATCAAATGGACCAACTTTGTTGACCAATCAATCCAATTGGAGTAGCTCATCTTATCTTTTTAATAGACAATCTCAAACAATTCTTAATTTTTGAAAGTGTGTGATTCGAGAAATTATTAATTTGAAAATAGGACTGTTAGGATTAGTGCCCTTAAATCCTATTGAATGATGCTATGTATGACATTATATATGACTTAATGTTGTGATTAATAAAGTTGTTTTATTATTATCTGAAATAATGATAACATGAATATTCGGACATTATCATATAGTCCATGAAATGCATAGTATATGATTTATGTGATTTAGTCACAGAAGATATAAGTCACAAGTTCTTTGTAAACTCAGAATTTTAGTTCGTAGTCGGTGATGAAATTGGGCATTTCATCTGCGAAAACTATAACATATCAACTAAGATGATTTGTCTTGATCATGGAACTGGAGACTTCTAGTTGATGTGTTGATATGTTTTAAGAGTTAAGACATATTGAACTGGACCGTTGTGAGATTTATTATTCTCCAAACGACTGTCAAATGAATAATAAATCTCACGACTTCTATTTACATGAACTCTTAATCCTGAGAGAATAATGAACCTGATCATGAAATGTAGGTTACTTTGATATATCAGGAGTGAGATCTAATGCCACGGTCAAAACCTCAGTATGTTGGGCAGTCACATTTAGTGTTGATGGAACATATATTCTCAAGATGGAATTCATAGTCTCTTAACGGAGATATAAAATATTTCCTTGAGATAAGTTTAATGGGTTCAGTTATTCAGAGAGTTAGGCCTAGTCACTTTAGTAAGGAATTACTAAAGTATATATTTATGAAATTGGATTTCATAAATATATGATGAATAACTTAAATGGATTAAACCGAGTACTCAAGGATTAAGATGTAGTAATTTACAAAGTGGCAGTCTACATTCATGATTTTGTATTACTACGAATATTTTATGAATGGGTAGCATGTATAATAAAGTCTACTCTTCTCCAAGACACCCTCAGGCCAACGGTCAAACAAAAGTGACGAATAGAAGCTTGCTCAAAATTATCAAAACTCGGCTTGAGGGGGCAAAGGAAGTATGGCCTGAAGAACTACAAAATGTCCTTTGGGCATATAGGACAACCACAAGACTTCCAACAGGAGAAACACCATTTAAACTGACATTTGGCACTGAGGCTATCATACCAGTGGAAGTGGGACTGACGAGCCTTCGAGTCAAAACTTACGAAGTTTAGAAGAACCAGCGGGAGTTTAATAGCAACTTGGATCTAATTGATGAAGTCAGAGATGAAGCCATGAAGTGAATGGCCAAACACAAGGAAGTAATGGCCAGATACTACAACAGAAAGGTCAAGGTAAGAAGGTTCAACACAGGAGACCTCGTCTTCATGAAGGTATCGTAGGCAACAAAGGACCCACCCCAAGGAAAACTGGGACCAGCCTGGGAAGGCCCTTACGAAGTAATCCGTCACTCCAAAGAAGGCTCCTACTACCTAAAATCTTTAGATGGCCAGGAATTGCCTCGACCATGGAACATAGAACACTTGAAGAAATACTACCAGTAAGGAATACTTTACATTTCAAGTTGCCTAATCTTCATGTTAGTATGTACGACAGCTATTACTTTCGTCATTCATAGATCAATAATACATAAAAGCATTATCCATGCGTATTTATCAATGGTTATCCATGAATTGTTTAAAATATGTTCCGCACTTAGGAGTTATCCTTGGGAGACGTCCCAAGGATCTCCATCGTTAAAATTTCAAATCAAAAGCTGTTCATATACAGCCAACGGCGTCATAGCCATCAAAGTTGTTGATACACAACTACCAAAGTCGACTAAATCAAAAGTTGTTTAAACACAACTAATATGACCATCATTCAAGCATGAATAAACAAAAAAAATGGTTAACCTAAAGACGCTCCAATACCATGGCTTTAAGTTACGAGTACAGCGCAGCATCGTCATACAAACATGACTCAATAAATAAGTTGTTCAAATACAGCTAAAAATAACAAGTTGTTCAAACACAACTAAAATCGTCATTCAAACATGACTCAATAAAAAGCTGTCCAAACCAAGCTAAAAAATACTAAATTGTTCAAACACAACTAAGATCGTCATTCAAACATGACTCAATAAAGAGTTGTTTAAACACAACTAAAAATACTAAGTTGTTCAAACATAACTAAGATCGTCATTCAAACATTACTCAATAAAGAGTTGTTTAAACACAACTAAAAATGAAAAGCTATTCAAACACAAGCTAAGTGTAAAAATTTGTTTTAGCATAACTAATATCGTCATTAAAGGTTGTCTAAACACAACCAAACATAAAAGGTTGTTTACTACAGCTAAAGCGTGAAGTTCATAAATCTACTCATCATTGTCAGAGAGAGAATCTATGCCCAAACACATACGGGCCCAAAGAAATTGTTTAGGTGAATTGATCAAAACAACGAGCCCATAAGAAGACATTGTTTCCGTCTTACACACACACACACCAAAAAAAAAAAAAAAAAAAACTAGAAAACAAAGGATAAATTACTATTCGTCAGGAGTAGTTTTTGCAGGAGTTATGGGCGCGACCTCTTCAGTCACCTCCACAACGGTTGTGGCTTTTTCTATCACATTTTCAGCTGTAGCCTCAGAAGGACGATCTGACAAGAGCTCCTTCTCAACATCACCAATAACCAAACCAGAAAGGTCCAAGTCAGGGTGATGCTTTGTCATCTATTTCCTGAGAAGATCGAAGCCTTCCACGTAGTACCCACACAACTCGTCGGAGTCTTTGAATTCCTGCACTGCCGTAGCCCTAGCCTTCTGCAATTTGAGCTGCAAATCTTCCATCTACTTATCCTTTAGCTTACAAAAGTCCCTCTCCACTTGAAGACTCTTCTTTAAGGCCGCCATGCATTCTTTGTCATTCTCAGCCTCGACAGCAAGGATGGCGACCTTGTTCTTCAGCGTTTCATTCTCAGCAGAAAGGGATTTGGCCATAGGCTCAGCTGTGGACACCTTCTTCTCCAAGTCCAGAAGCTTTTCGGAGACGAACAAAGATTCCTCAAGGGCCTACACATACAATCTCTCTTAGCAAAAAGCAAAACAAAAAAGAAAAAGCAATCTACGTTATCAACACATACCTGCACGAGTTTCTGAATGTAAGACGACATCACTTCGCTGGACGACTTCGCCGTCAAAGGGTTTAGGTCGTCCACAGAGAGCGCCTCATAAGCCTTCAAAGCAGCAGTATCAGCATCGTCCTAGAAAGAAGGAAGAAAAGGCTTGCCACCAACCTTCTTCTTCTTCTTAGTCTCCTCCCCAGCAGAGACAATTACCTCTAGAGACGAGGTGGGAGAGGCAGGATGCTTAGCAGGAGAATGGGCAGAAGGAGGAGTCACCACGGGATCATCCTTGGAAACATCCCCTACCTTCGAACGTTTCTTTGAGAAAAGACCACTGATGAAGCCACCTTTGGCTTTCTTCTCTTGAGTTTCGGCCAACTTTTGCTTACTGAATCTGGTCGTCATTCCTGAAAGGAAGGAGAAACCACATAAAAAATAATAAAAATAAAAAATAAAAAGAGAGAAGAAGAAAAGAAAAAGGAGAGAAGAGGGAACACTCACTCTTCTTCACAACTTCAAGATTTCTCTGGACCTTACTTGACGGTTCCGGACCTAGGAAATGAAGGAATAACGACTGGGGAGAGACGAGCTTGTCAAAGTCCTTGACGATCTCCAAATATTCCTTTACCTTTTCAGCACGACGTTGATATCTCTTCTTCAAACGAGGATGTTTAGAAACTGCAAAAAACAAGTATGTCACATACCACCATCACTCACAAAGAATGAAAAATATCAGAAAGACGAGAAAGACGCACCAGACACAGGGGTTCCCCAACTACGAAAAAACTTGAGGGCTTCGTCTAGGTCTTCACTAGGGATGAACTCCCAACCATTGCCAAAAACAAAAAAGAAGTTTGGTTTCCAATTTTGGAGAGATGATGGATAATCAAGTTTTAGTCTAGAAGCCCTATCCCATGGCTTAAATTCATAGTAGCCGGGGTCTTTTGATTTCCTCAAATGATAAAAATGAAGGAATTCGTCCTTCTTGATGACATCACCGTCATTGGTGGATATCCACACCACCATACAAGAAATGACGATCCGCCGAGAATTGGGCACTAGCTATGCTGGAGCAAGATGCAAGTACACACAAAATTCCCTAACGAAAGGGTGAATGGGAAAATGAAGACCACTAGTAAAGTCTGCCTCGTAGAAATAGACTTCATTAACATAAGAGTGACAGGCCCTATCCTCATCACTCCGAATCCTAATTCTAACTGAATCAGGGAATTGAAACCTATCCCTAATCTGTTTCTCATCTTTTTCCAAAAGAGCGCATGGGATGTTCCAAGCTTTATAAGGAGTGGAAGGAGAAGTAACCTTAGGGATCACACAATCATCAAACGAGGATAACCCCATCTCTAACTCACTAAACCTAACCTCCCCAGACAACTTCGATGATCTAGCTACCCTAGCAGAATGGAAAACTAGAAGGAATAAAGAAGAAAGGATGAACTTGTGTGGACAGTCCTCCCCCATGAAGAGACTAACCCACTTGAGACACTCTTCCTCTACAGCCTCAAGCAAACAACCTAAGAGAGCAAAAAGAAAGGCTACTGAAGGACAATCAACCCTAACAGAAGAGTAATCTACCATGGAAGAACAGAAAAAGAAACAGGGGCACGAAGAACTTACCAGGGAACGCAAGATAGAGAAAAGCTTGAAGGAGAAACAAACCCTAAAATGAAAATTGAACAAGGAAAGGTTACAAAGAAAAGGAAACAGGAGGGAAAAATGTGAAATAAGTGGCCAAAACACGCGCGGGAAAACCGAGAAGTGTCTGCATGTCGAACGCATCTTGACCGTACACGTGGCACTCAACTAGTCAAACATCAACTCGTCATAAATGCACAGTACACGGAATACAAAGCATCAGACGAATATGTTTTCATCTTGTCCAACAGACGAAGATTTGAACAAGGAGGTAGCTAATGAGTCAGAAATTTACGATCGTCATTAAGCTGAAACCATCATTAACTAAGAGACGACGTTACACATTTATTACGCTCATTGATGACAAAATGTAACGGACAGAGCAACGGTCACAGAATGAGTTATGAACTTCAGACCAAGATTTTGTAACGCACTAGCCGTTGAGCATAAATACAGCGATTCATTGCTCATTAATGAGGCACACAACTATAAAAGAAAAAGCAACATAAGTGAAAGGTACACACAAATACTCTATGAAAAATCACTCTCCAATCTGTTTCTCTCTAAAATCTTTCTCCCTTATTGACTTAAGCATTGAAGGCGGTTTGGCTAACGTCACACTGGCGTGTTACTCTTCCACCCAGTTCATTTTGCAAGTTTTCCTCCAACAGGGACGACCCCAATCACGGCTTCGTCCATCCGCTACGACGAGGAGCTCAACTGCTGATTTTTTGCATCATCAGCAACATTGATGAAACCTGTTAAGGCCATATTTTATGTAATTGGCTAATTCTTTGACAAAACGCACTTTACTTGTATTTGGGTAGATCCAGGATGTGTTCAATACTTCAAGAAACCTTGTTTTAAGTTTAAGTGTTGAAGTCATGCAAGTCTGTCCAAGATTCAAGTGAAGAAGTGATGATTTTTTAAATCTCGATAGCTTCTCAACATCTCTCGACAGCTAGGCTATCTATCGAACCTCTTAAGGTGTTTTTTATCGCAATCTCGACACCTTCTCGATAGCTGGTCGATCGATCAAGAAATCTTCTGTCTCCTCGATAGCTTCTCGACACTTGGTGGATCGATCGAGATGTTCCTCGACACCTCCTCAATCGATCGAGAATTATTGAGCCTTACGAAATTTAGATTTTCAGATCTGATTTTTGGCCCATGATGACATGTATGTGTAGGGTTTCTTTCCTCACAACCCTAGACCTATATAAGGCTTATTTTAGAGGCCGTCACATATGAGAATAAAAAGAGAATACAAAGAGAACATATGAAAAAGGTGACCGATGCCTTATTCTCTCTGAAAGAAGCTACTGCGTCTTTGCGCCTTAAGGTTTTGTAACTAAGTGCTTCTTGATTTTCATTGTTGATGAAGTGAAAAACTTTGCAGCCAACATCTTCTTCTAGTTGGTGATTGAAGTCGCGTATTGGGATCCGCGCAATTGGTTAGTCACATATTTAGGATTCGTGCATCAAAGGGTGGCGTTCATATATTGAAGTGTTCAGAGGTTCTGAAGCGGTAGAAGGTTTCTGCTGTGAGTTCATCTACGAGGATTGTAGAGTCTAGGGACAAAGGTTTTGTACTAGATCTGAAACTCCTTTTCATTATAGTGGGTTACTTTTCGGGAAGGTTTCCCCCAGGTTTTTTTACTGTGAAACTAGTTTGTTTCATTGGTTTTCCTGGGTCATCATATCTTGTCTTATTTACTTTTCCGCTGCATTCATTATTGACATGATATTGATGTTTGTTTGTTTTAACAAGATTTATTCATAATAAACCTAATTAACAACTTGGGTTTAAAACTTGTTAATTCTATCAACCGGGTTCTAAATTTTCTAACAAGTGGTATCAGAGCACTTGTCCAAACAAAACCATTTCCAAAGGCCTAGCAAAACCCTTAGAGATTGTTGAATATGGAGCAATCTTTGTTGAGGTTGAAGCAATTTAAGTTGTACAGGAAGACATGGTCAAACAACATCTCTAATGCAATAGAGGCATGGAATCCCAGGCATTCCTCTAAGAAGAACAATCAATGTTGAAGGGCCTTGCTAAGAGGCCAGATTGATCTCCATATGACAGTAGAGAGCATGGTGATGGAGTGGTCTGTAACAAAGGAAAAAATGCTAGGACCACATAGCAATTCACAACTTTTGCCACAATTTGCTAAATGGTGAGTTGACCTACACTATTCAGAACTAGCCACATGACGAATTATGACAAAAGTTGTGTGCTTTTTTGTGGTCCTAGCATTGTTAGTAACAAAGAAGAATGTAACTTCCTTTTTGAGTATTAAATGGCCTCTTCAACTTCCATCAAGCCTTTGATAGATTCATCAACGTTATTGTCAAGGTCAATTGCATCATCAAGCTTCTCAAAGATTATAGGGTAGTAAGTTTTTTCTGTAACAAAATTTTGGAGTGCAGCGGAAACAAAACAAATATAAACACACCTAGCCTCCAGCTATAATTGTTTTAAGTGTTTAGAGAAAAAAAAGACTCACTATAAGATAGTGAATATATAAAAGGGTTCTTCTAGTCAATGGCCTTTACCTCACACATCTCCTTTTGATGGAAACACAAGCTATATATATTGACTGGACTAGGAATCCTTTTAGATTAAGATCTGTTCCATAACTCTCTTTTCATCAAGGAGTTTAAAACTTGTAACTTCAAGATGTTTATTAATTAGAGGGGTTATACAAATTGAGAGTTACCTAAAAATTGTTATTCACTGTAACATCTTTCACAAATAAAATTCTTATGACATGAGTTTTCATTTTTCACTTAAATGTGGGCCACAAAGTCTTCTCAAAATCTTACATTTTCAACTTCTACTAGTTGTGTGGCTGTGATATGATTCAACAAATTAATTAAAAGACATGGTATTTTTTTCATTGGAAGGGAGGATCACTAAAGTACTCAAACTTGTTGACATGATCCTCTTGATTAATTGAACAGTGTCTCTTGTAATTCTAAAATATCAACCAAATGAACGCCAGTTTATCAGATGTACTCCATTAATATGCCCAAGATTCAGCTCTTTAGTTTTATTTTTTTTTTTATTTTTTTTTTATTTTTTTTTTTTTTATGGGAGCTCTTTAGTTTATATATATTGATTTCCGCGAAATGAAAAAGAAAAAAACCTTTGGATATTAATTACAAAGTTGATAGACTATAAGCCAAAAGAAATTTCAATTAGATTATTTCATCGACTTGTTCGTCTACCATAAAAACAAGCAGAATCCAAATAAAGTCATTATCACAATTAACGAGTAATTATATAATATTTTTGAAGTACAGCAATATAGTAATTTCCCTTCTCACATATCCGAATAATTAAATTCATACTGGGATCTATTACTGTTCAAAACCATTATGCCTTCATCATCACTAAGTACAATTGATTATGAACCCAATTCTGAAATCGTGCTGAATCAAATTCTCTATGAACTATAGGTGAGAGAACGAGGAAGCTGGGATATCATAACACAGATAATCTAAACTCCTCCACCATGTGATTGGTTCATTAACCAATGATTGCCAAGTAATATCTATAGCTTGATCACTTAAACCATCCTCTAATATTGAACTACTGCTACTGCTTCCATTACTGAACTCAGCTTGACCCTCTGAGCTAGTACTACTCCAGCTTATTCTACTCCTCTTGTTCTTCGAACCACCATCATCGGACGACGGCGATGACAGCTCCGGCAAGCGGCGTTTGTGGGTGACTCCAACAGGCTCCACCACTTGGGTCGACCCAATCAAGTGTGGAAAATTAAGCTTAGCCTTAGAGCCACGCATTTTGAAAGCAGCTTTATCATAGGCCAAAGCTGCATCCTCAGGTGTCTCGTAAGTCCCAACCCAAACTCTCGCTCTGTTCTTCTTTGGGTCCCTTATCTCCGCCGCGCACTTCACCCACGGCCTCCTCCTCACGCCCCTGATCAAATGAGGCGCGCATGTCTCACGCGCCGCCACCACCACTTCCTTGCTCGCTTCTCGTGGCTAGTTCAACTTTAACTGGGTCGACCTCATCATTCGATGGAACCCAACCCAACTCTCCCTTAGAAAAACGTTATTGCCAAAGCTCGAACTTGGAGAAAACATCGTGGGTTCGAAATCATAATCCAAGATTCACCTTTGAATGGAAAAAGAAGTGTACAACTAATTAGTCTAATTTATAATGATATTGGTACTAAAAGGTAAAAACCATTTTGCACTTTCAAAAATAATGGCTAAATGTAAATCTGATAGTAATACCAAAACGTGTTTGCGGTTGCTGGTTGGAATTCAAGGCTGCACATGCGAGATTAGCCTATGCTCAATTTGAATACCCAAGTAGCACACGGAACAGGTTATATTCAGTAAACTCTGTTAAGTTTCAGTCCCCCTCGTGTAATGTGAGTTGCCCTTGACTCATCAGTACGGGCTTTGAAAATCATATTTATATACATGTACCTTTTAGTTCATGTACTAGCTTATCATGAAGTGTCTTTGAATTGTTGGCCTTGAAGTTTGACAGTTCTCAAAACGTGTCTGTGGTTGAAATTCAAGACCGCGCGCGTACAAGGGTAAGCTCAATATGAAGAGAGATTGACCAAAAACAATAAACTATAAAATAGATTCATCATTTCAAACTGAGTTTTTTATTTTTTATTTTTTGGACGACTTTCATTATCAATGCAAAACTTAATTGTCCTCTTAAGAGAATAAACCATTCTTTAGAGTATTCACATTAGTTTGGGTAAATAATAAGTTTATTATTTTTTTCACAAAAATTTAGCTCACGCAATTAAAAAATCAGGCTTCCTCAAACTTGTAATGATCGCGCTAAATTCAAAGATATTATATCTTACCGAAAGGGTGTTTTCAAATTTTTTTTTTTTTGGTTATTTAATTTTTAGGTATTAAGCATGCTTGGAAACATCTCCATCAAAAGCCAAAATTGAAGACCCTTCAAGAATGGCCACCCAACAACAACATTGATATTTTCAAGCATGCTTACTCCTCTTCGATGTAGGACTATAGTATATTAGGGAGGATGATAGTATTTAATTCTTTTGTTAAAAAAAAAAAAAAAATCGTCTTAGTTATTCTGCAAAAAATAAAATGATTGGGTGTTTATTAGTTAATTTATATATACTATTTTGAGGTCAAGATTAAGACAAACCCTAAAAAACCTTCTTCATTATACATATATTTTGAGTTTAGCTCCTACTGAAGAATCAATATGCAAGGTTGTGAGTGGCTGATTGTTAATAGTATATATGATTATAAAAAATCAAAACATGTATGATTAATTTGTGATTTATTATATTATTGCCGAGCTTATTTGAAAAATTGGCATTCTAATAATTTTCTTCTTCTTTTGAAAAAACGCGGAATCCAACAACTTACACATTATATTTTATCATTGTACCATATAGTTACACTACTTAAAACTCCTTGCTTTTTTCTAGTATTCCTCAAGTCACATTTCTATTTCATTTTGGTGAATAAGAAAAGCACGTTTTTATCTAAATGTCGCAATTTTTTTAAAAATAGCTACGGTAGTATATGAACTCATTGCATCTGTTATTTCATTTTATGGTCAAAGGTAAATTGAAAGCTAAGAAGTGGTAATTTTAAGGATTCTCCCGGGGGAAAATTATTCATGATGATAATTCTTTACTATCAGGCCCAAACACCAATTAATTTTTAGTGTGCCAAGATTCAAACTTAACTTTTTTATTCAATAACAAGATAATTAACCATGTCTTAATTTGTTTCAATAGAGTCAAATATGAAGTTAAATGTAGGCACAAAAGAAATACATATGACTCGAAAGATATGTATACATTTTCCTGTGAAACAAACAAAGCTCGAACTATCAAATGGACCAACTTTGTTGACCAATCATTCCAATTGGAGTAGCTCATTTTATCTTTTTAATCGACAATCTCAAACAATTCTTAATTTTAGAAAGTGTGTAATTCAAGAAATTATTAATTCGCTGATACGACCATGCACTTCAATAGTGTCCAGTGGTCCACCTACCCAATAACAAATATCATGTTTTGATATTTATTGTCTTTGATCATATTCACACAATTAGTAAAAGTAAAAAAAAAAGAAAAAAAATCGAAATATATACCCTATCATCTTTGAAGAGCTTGAAGATGTCCCAATTGTCAAGGCCCAGTGACCTAGGGTGCGTTTGGATACCGCTGAAAACTGAAAATTGAAAATACTGTAGCAAAATAATTTTTAAATGTGTGAATAGTGCCGTAGGACCCATTTTTAATGAAAAAGTTGTTGAAAAAAGAGATTTGTAGGTCCCATAAACAGTGCACGGGACCCACTAAACAGCTAACAGCCACAGAAAATCATGGCTAAAAAAAAAAGGAAAAGCAGACGCAAAACGCGCTGCTTTTCATCAGTACCCAAACGGGTACCTAATTTATGGCAATGTTGATGTCGGTGCAATTGAGCTTGATAGCAACATTGATGAAACCACTGACAAAGGCCTAGCAAAACCCTTAGAGGCTATTGAATACTGGGCAATCCTTGTTGAGGTTGGCTTGAGGTTGTACAGGAAGACATGGTCGAACAACATCTCCAATGCAACAGAGGCATGGAATCCCAAGTGCGCCTTTAAGAAGAACAATCTGATGATGAAGGGTCCTGCCAAGAGGTCAGATTGATCTCCATATGACAGCAGGCAGAGTACATGGTGAACAATTGAGTTGGGGGTCATCCAAATTCAATGGTGGAGTGGCTTGTAACAAAGGAAAAATGCTAAGATCACAAAATAGTTCACAACTTTTATCACTATTTGCTATGTAGCGAGTTGTGATCTCCACCACTTAGAACTCACCATATGACGAGTAATGGCAAAAGTTGTGGACTTTTTGTGATCCTTGCAATGTTAGAAACATAGAAGAATGTAACTTCCTTTTTGGGTATTCAATGGCCTCTTCAACTTCCTTCAAGCCTTTGATAGATTCATTAACATCTCAAAAACTCACTTTATCTATTTTAACACACCACTTTATAACACGCTCAACATAAGTGATTCTATTTTTTCTTAGCACTTCATTTAAAAAATCTTTCTTTATCATTTTTAATTCTTTCTTTATTTTTTTTCATTCTTACACTCTCCTCTTTCTCTATCTTCTTCTCCATCTCTTTCCCTTCTCACCCACCTCTTCGCCACCATCTCTTTCTCTTCTCTATCGTCCACACCCACTCTCACCAACCACCACCAGTTAAAAAAAAAAAAACACATAAAACAAGAACCCGCAATCCACTGCCAACCACCACCACCACCACCACCATTGGAAAAAAGAAAAAAAAAACCATAAAACATCAACCACAAATAAGAACCCAACAACCTGCAACCCATTGCCAGCCACCACCAGAAAAAAAAACAAACCCACAAAACCCATCACAACCACACCCACAACCGGCCACAAAACCCAAAAACAAAAAAGAAAAAAAAAATGACAACCCAAACGAAACCAGTGTCACAACCACAGCCATCATGCATTTTGGCAGTTTATTAATTGTAGCTTAGTTGCTAAAACTTTTTGATTTAGCACTATTGATGCAACATGCCTTTTGTTGTTTGTAGTGCTAAAAAAAGCTTTTCAGCATTTTGAGAGCTTCACTGTGAATGTTCTAAGATTTTTCAACTTCTATTAGTTGTGTGAATGTGATATGATTCAACAAATTAATTAAAAGACATGGTATTTTTTTACATTGGAAGGGAGGATCACTAAAGTACTAAATATTTTTGACATGATCCTTTTGATTCATTGAATAATTTCTCATGTAATTCTAAAATATCAACCAAATGAACACCAGTTTATCAAATATACTCCATTAATATGCCCAAGATTCAGCTCTTTAGTTTATATATATATTTCAACAAAAAAAAAAAAAAAACCAACTTTGGATATCAATTAGAAAATCCGAATAACTAAATTCATACCGAGAACTATTGCTGTTCAAAACCATTGTGCCTTCAACACCAAGTACAATTGATTATGAACCCAATTCTTCAATCGTGCTGTGGAATCAAGTTCACTATGTACTACAGGTGGGAGAACGAAGAAGCAATTAGCTAGCTTTAGCCTTTAACAATTGGCTTGTGCATTGGTATATGAACATCTTTGTGAAGTGTAAAATTAAAACATTGAATTTGGGATATCATAACTCAGATAATCTAAACTCCTCCACCGTGTGATTGGTTCATTAACCAATGGTTGCCAAGTAATATCTATAGCTTGATCACTTGAACCCTCCTCTTAATATTGGGATATCAGCTTGACCCACTGAGCTAGTACTCCAGCTTATTCCACTCCTCTTGTTCTTCGAACCACCATCATCAGACGACGGCGATGACAGCTCCGGCGAGCGGCGTTTGTGGGTGACTCTAACAGGCTCCACCACCTGGCTCGACCCAATCAAGTGTGGAAAATTAAGCTTAGCCTTAGAGCCACGCATTTTGAAAGCAGCTTTATCATAGGCCAAAGCTGCATCCTCAGGTGTCTCGTAAGTCCCAAGCCAAACTCTCGCTCCGTTCTTCTTCGGGTCCCTTATCTCCGCCGCGTACTTCCCCCAAGGCCTCCTCCTCACCCCCCTGAAATGCGGCGCGTGCGTCTCACGCGCCGCCGCCGCCACCACCACTTCCTCCTTGCTCGCTGCTTCTATTGGCTCAACTTTAACTGGGTCGACTTCGTTATTCGATGGAACCGAATAACCCCAACTCTCCGTCAGAAAAACGTTGTCGCTAAAGCTCGGGCTCTGAGAAAACTTCATCGTCGTGGGTTCGAAATCACCGAGGAGATATTGCTGAATCGAATCGAGTACAGCAAAATCTGAATCCATTACTATAATTAGAAAGTCGGTGTTTTTTTCTTTGTTTGAGCTCGTAAAAGTTAATGAAACGAAGAGTTTTCTACGTTTGTCGGTGTGTCAGTGTGTGTGTGAGAAATTGCTTTGATGTGTTAAGATTTTATAGCAAAAGAGTTCGCGTACGTTACTGCTCGTTGACGCATGAAGATTCTCGCATAGTTGGGTTATTTCGGCACGTGTTGTACTTTGTTGTAAAAATTAATTATATATTTAAGAAAAATATCTTTTTATTTTAATTTTTTTAATTCAACTCTTTTTTTATTGTTATTATAAATTTATTAATAAATTGTTTTTATACTTTGTGTTTTCAGAGGATGATTATATGCGGATTTGGTGTGACGAATCGGCCTGATAAAGCCAATGCTTCCACGTAAGCTGACATTTGCACGTGGATTTAATTTATAAAAAGTTTACACCGGCCCATCATTTGTCCTTTCCTTGGTGTAACTTTTTTTTTTTTTCTTTTCTCCTTTATTATATATATATTTTTTCTCTTTTTGACTTAATTCCCTTTCCTTTAGAATTTTAACTTCATATTAAAAAAAAAAAAAAAATCATAACTTTTGTTGCCAACTAAAATAGTTTTAGCAAAAATTATAACTTTTTATCTAAGTTGCGCAGACACTTCATTTGAGGTACCGTATTCGTATCGTATCTATGTCATAACGGTATTTTATTTGTTGTGTTGTGTAATAATTTTTCAAAAATTTCTTGTGTTGTCATATCGTACCCGTGTCTGTGCATTTTAGCTTTTTATGTGTTATTGAAATTACTCGAGCATAAAATAATGGCAAGTGGCTAATCTTAAAATAGTTTACTTTGAAAATTCATGTTTTTCCATTTAAGTTGATGGAAAATAAAAATAAAAATAAAATTCTTTGTCTTTTGTGTTCTTCATTTTTCATCTATTCGGATGGGAAATATAATGATGGAGATAAACTGATAAAGTATTCAAAAAGTCAAGGTGTGTATAGGAAGGTATCTTCTTGTTTACCTTGAAAGTGCTTTATTAAGATATGCAATTCATAGCCTTGTCGCTAAATTGTGGGCACTTAATTTTGAATGACTTGCAGTTAGTAACAAATTTTGGGCATTAAAAACAATAAAAAAATAATTTACGAATTACTATTCACATCAAAAATATTGTTCATTTGCCTATTTGCACTATTCATAGTTTGCACTATTCATGTCCCATGAACAGTGCAATAGGCCCTGGTTAAAAAAAAAAAAAAAAAAAAAAAACGGCTGAAACGCAAAACGCGTGTAGAATAATCTGAATCCAAACGTATGCTTAAAATTTGGACTTTGGATGTTGAACTAGATGCCAAGGCGGCTATCCAACTCCTCCTAAATACTTCGGCAACTAACTTTTGCTTGAGCTCACTTGTGTTTGAATACATGCTTTTCATGAATTTCTTTTACAAGTGTGAACTTCAATCGGTTGAAAGTTTTTATAGCCTTCAATTTTTCACATAATTATAGATTTCACTGTGGGATTCATAAGTGGACCTTACTATTATATGAGAGAAAAATGTAATATATCAGATACACTGAATGATTTCACCTATTATTATTTGATGTATCTAATGTATTGAACTATATATTGTCGAGTTGATATTTAATTTCTAGCAAATATACTTTCTTAAGATAGGCCCCACATATGGGTTTTTAGTATAGGAGATTTATATTTATGTAAAAGGAGGGTATATGTTAGGTTCTAAATATTTAGACATAAATGTTTAAGTTCTAAATATTTTGTATGTTGGCAAATTGAGAACAAAAATTTGTCTAGGATTAGATCTTAGGGTCTATGAAGTGTTTTAGGCATTGCTCAAGTTGATATATGTCAAGAATCAAGAATGTACAAGCTGCAAAAGAAGAATTCAAAAACTGAAAAGCTCGATCGATCAAAATGCGATCTGCAGAATTTTAAATAAGGCCCAACAGCCCACAAAAAGTTTAAAGTTTGAGTCCAACTCTACTAGGTATATAAGAAAAACCCTAATACACGTTTTTCAAGTCTACAGAGTTACTTTTGTGAGATATGTGAGGTTATTGTACCTTCTAACTCTATCAAGCACCTGACTGAGATTACATGTATATTGCTAGTATCGGTGGCGTAAAGTTGTAGTCAAGTTTTAGCTATCAAGCATACTGAAGATCAAGACATGAATTGGAGGTTCATGTGAGAGCAAGTCCAGATCAAAGAAGTGTGAAGAGTCCAGAGCCCAGTTTGGTAACTGTGTTAGATTTACTACGAATTGGTATTCTTGATTGTAAATCTTAATTTGATATGGTGGATTGTTCTCTTGAGATAGTTCCTCCCAGGTTTTTTATCTTGAAACGAGTTGTTTCATTGATTTTCCTGGGTCATCACATCTTGTGTTATTCAAATTTCCGCTATGTATGTTATATGTAATGAATGTTTAACTTAGATCTGAATAATTAACCTAAATAAGAACTTGGTTAATAAATTAGGTTAAATATATTGTGTTTTTCAAGGGTCAAAACTTAACAGTATAATTGATCACAGGACGTACCAAATAATTTCTCCACTAGTTCATCTACTTGAGAGCTCATTACTTAGGAGCCCGGGGGTGGGGTTTGACAAA
Source organism: Notholithocarpus densiflorus (assembly GCA_030021035.2). NCBI lineage: Eukaryota > Viridiplantae > Streptophyta > Magnoliopsida > Fagales > Fagaceae > Notholithocarpus > Notholithocarpus densiflorus. Next base: position 1,186,501 of record JARYZH020000105.1, read on the forward strand.
TCATTAGAATTTATCTATTTTAATTTACTTGTCCACTTTCTTTATGGTTGATGGGTACATGATTTTGTTTTCTTCTTTTGTACTTTCTCCTTGAAGAACTACACCTACGAAAATAGACGATAACAATAACAGGATCACACAAAGTAATCTACTCTTATTGGTTGTACTTTTACCTTACACACTCGACTTAGGATATAGACTCGAGTTAGGCTGCAAGTCAGACTCAAAATCTGAATTCAGGTAAACATGATTTACCAAAAGTCCAATCATACAGGCTATAGACCAATTGCATACTAGCTAATCATGTAATTTGAAGACTAAATTATCTTGAACTTGACGTTTAAGTTAACATAATTAAGTTTTTTGAGACAGCTTCGAAACTTGACTTATGCGACCAATATTTGACCAGTACAAGTTAAGAAACGTGACCCTCGTAGTTTTGAAATAATTAAAGATGAATCAGAAACAGTGTAAACACGTTTTTGTTACGAAAATTAAGATGTAACTACAAAGAAAAAATGTAAAAGCAATACGAATTTGACCACAAAAATGAAAAATGTCTTTTGCCCACGTAACAATTTTATCTTACTAATTAATCTGGAAGGTCAATTTTACGGATTGGTACGGTTTTGAATTCTGAACCCAAAACAAAGCTATAATAAATTTGTCAACTTGTTATCTTCATCTTTGCTGCTGTTAAGAACACCACATTTTTTTCCTCCGACAAAATCAAATATATGATGGGATTGAAATTCAAGAACCCGTTAGGGCAATAACTCCGTCAGGAAAAGTCAGCTTCTACAAAATGTTTTTAGATTGGGATAAATAACTCATGAGATCGTGATATATTTCAAATATACTTATGATTTAAACAATTTTTGCTACAGTAAAATTTCAAGGGGCTAATTCCATGATATAGTACACCTGTTAAGACGAGACTTGTGATAATTAACAACATAAGTTTTGTTTTTTTTTTTTTTTAAAGAAAACACTCAAAATTTTGCAACATATGTACTTTATGATCATAAAAAAGAAATAATGCAAAATTACAAATTATACAATTTAACTTTGATATGTTTTCACGTTAGCTTAACGGGTAAAAAATTTTATGGTTAAATAAGAAATCTAGGGTTCAATTCCTGTCTACACTAAAGACTCTGATAATAAAAAGCTATCATCAAGAGTGGACGCCAGAAATTAAAACTCTCTCAAAAAAAAAAAAAATCTACCCAAAAAAATTCATTTTGAGAAGTGAATAATACGAAAACTAACAGCGATATTAGATGGAACTCAATAGAAAGGCTAAATTGAAAAAATATTAAAGTTAAAGAACTGAAATAGAAATATAAAAAATAAAAAAATTGATGAATAATACTAATTAAACTAAGGTTAATTTCATATAAAGGATTGAATACCATAGGCGAACCATAAATTTAAACAAAAAGAACTTAAAAAATATTATTTTTTAAAAAAAAAAACTTACTTTAACTTGGATATATGACTATGCATAATTAAGTAAAGTTCTAATCTAAATTTTAATTTTATATCTTCCTTTTAAGAGGAAGAGATAGATAGATATTATTTGATATGTGATTTTGTAAGAGATTAGTTTACAAAAATTAAAGTCTCAAACTATTAGAAGAGATTAGTCATCATTGACGATCTATTACATTTGCAGCATTTTTTTTGAAACGTTTTAAGGTTTCAATTGGGTTAAATTTCTATTTATCTTCTATTTTGGAAGTCTTGCTAGAAATGAAAAAGAAAAATACTAAAGATACTACAAAATGTTCACAATATAACGTGATAATGACTGTAATTGATAAATTTCAACAACTTAATTTATAAGTGTTTGAATTAATTTTTTATGTGATTGGTGACATGTCAGTTAAGTCTATAGTAAAATTTGTAGTACCATTAATTTAGCAACACTCATAAAAAAAGTACTCAATTATTTAAAAAATGTTATATTTTTATAAAATTTTAAGGTGGGGCCTTTTTTTTACTAGGGAATTATTTTTTTTGGTTGTGGGGCCTTAGGTCTAGGCCTTGGGCCGGCCCTGTTCTGTGGTCATTGTCAGTGACCCATATTTGCGGCATTATGAATCGGTGCTTGTTGGATGCAGTTGTCGATGCCATATGGGTGGAACAGTGCGCCGCTTCAGACAACCAAACAACCACCGCGAGTTGACCCGAAGATGTTGACAGTGCTGCATGAAGCCCAGGATTAATTGTTGAGAGAGAGAGAGCACTAAGTTTATGAGAGAGAGAGAGGGGTCCGATTGAAGAGAGAGAAAGAGATTTGAGTGTGAGAGACGTTTATGTTTAATCAAGTCAGTTTTGTGGGTCCCACTTTTTTCTAAATATTTACAACAATTCCACTAAACGTTGTTAATCAAAAACTGAAAATTGGTATGGATGTGTTCTCAAAAATTCAAAATATAGTGTTTAAATACCCTATATTGATAACTGTGACTCAAATACTCTTGATAAAAAACTCTAACCAAACATACTTTTTTTGGGTCCCACAGTTTTTAGTGTTTAAATATTGAAAACTGTTATTTGAGCTTCCATACCAAACAAACTAGCAACAAGTAAAAAAAACTCAGTAGCAAGAAGAAAAAAAAGAAAGAAAGAGCAAATAGAAGCAAACCTGAATGAAGATCAAAGAAGAGCAGCTAGCAAGAATGCTATAAAAATAGAATCAAGATGGAGACTAGAGAGAAGCAAGGCGAGTAGGAAAAAAATACTAATTGATACTGTATTTGATTTCTTGAGATTTAAGATGGAGAGAAAATGTTTTTTGTCTTCTTTTTTTTTCTATAGATTAAAGTAATAAATGTTAGTTTTTATCAATGTAGTTGTTTATGAAGCCATTAATTCATATTTTAAATAGGAACATTATCTCTTCAATTTCTATGTTTTGGGAGAGGGGGGCTTTAATTTTTTGGGTCAGGCTTAAGTTCAGTGTCCAGTATTATTGGGCCCGTTGAGATGATGACATCTACTTTTAGACACGTGTCACCATTTGACCAGGTCCAGTGCACTGGATGCACTAAACCTAAACCAAGTTCTAATTTTTTTGATAAACCATCCGTTAGAAAGGGGCCTAATTTTCTCTCTTCAAGTGCCCTTAATTTTTGCTCTTCATATCAATTTATTTCTATTAGTGGCGCCTTAAATTTTTTTCCTAGGTGAAGGAGCCATAATTAATTTGTATTGAGGGGCTTTCTTTTATTTGGGGGCCTTAGGCCATTGCATCAATTGTTTATATAGTTGAGCTTGTCCTTGACAAAAAGAAGCTAGGAGGCTTCCTCAGCTTTCACCTTTCAGAGCATGAATAATGGTGTGCATGTATTCAAGGTGTTTGTAACTTTGTATATATTTTTCTTTACTATATAGGTAAAGTTTGACTTTATTTACTTAAAAGAAGATAAAAGATAAAAATTAAGTAATAGAGCTTTGTGTTAGAACCTCTTTCCCTCTCTTTTGTGTGTGTGTTTGTTTCTCCTAAAAAGAAAGTAATAGAGCTTAAATGACCTAATTTTGTGTTCTTAGTATGGTATTTATTGATAAAACCCTTAACAAAAAATAACCATAGGCAAATTATTCATTGAAAGATAGAGAGAGAGTTCTAAACTTCTTTTCCTCTCCTTCCAAAGGGAGTTGTTAATTAGTTTCCTTTTTGGTATAAATAAAGATCACAAACTTCTTTGTTCCCAGTTTCGGTTTTTCTTCTTGCTTCATGAAATCAATAATAGACTCTTGCCAAGACCTACATCCATATGATACGTATAAATGACAATAATAATAAATAATTTCTTCTGAAGGCAAAAAAAAAAAAAAAAACAAATTTGAAAGTCTCTTTTTATTGATGAAAATTGAGAAGATGGACAAATTAAAATGAATTAATGAAGTAACCATGTGAATGCTACGACAAAATTAGTACTAAACTTTATAAAAAGAAAAAAGTCCCCTTACTATTGGGGTCTGGACGACTAGTAGTTGAAAGTTCAAACATTATGAATGTATGTGTTTTGACTGTAGTTTATGTGAGAACACAAACTTTTTTGGTCGGTCCGTTAGAGCACTAGTATTGTGTGTGATAAATGCTAGACCCCAAAGTGTTAAACACAAAAAATACCTTTATGAAATATGTTAAACGCCAAATAAATTTAACATTTGCTATAGTGATGATCTAATAATAGAACTGTACTGTGTCTAAAAAAAATAATAATAATAATAGAACTGTACCAACAAATGTGCCCTTTGTTTTTTAGTATATTTTATTCAAACTTTCTCTCTTTCATACAAAATATTTTTCATAATTAAAAGAATAAAAAAATATTCAAATAGAGTAGTAAAAGAATAGAATATATGATGTAAAATGTATTATAAAATGGTATATTGAAATAATTAAAGTAACTTTTTGATGTATCAAAATAACATTTCACTAAAACACCTAGTACTAGTGCTCTTACCAAAGAACATTCAGTTCTAAATTTTGGATATGTTTGAAATAGTTTCCTTGGTTGAGATGTTATGATTCTAAACTTGCATTTTAATTGTAGTTTATATAAATATATATATATATATATATATATAGGTTGAATTCAAATTACACATGGTGTAACTCTAAGCAATGTTACACTACCTAATAACTTGTTATTGAATTCATATTTTGAAAATACAAATGTTGAATTATATGTCCTATATGTTATTAACATGCATGCCAATTTTCATGCCAACCGATATAATTTACAATTCAATTCATAAACTTATCTTTTATGTATTATTTTTAACTACAAAAATTTAAATTTAAATAATTGATTGATGACATGGCTATTGATCTTTAATCATCTTTAAATTTTATAAGCATGGAGAATATACGAAGATAATATAATCCAGCGGTGAATTTATCAAAATAAACATCTAATAAAAAAATATTGAGTGGTGTAATATTACTTAAAGTTACACCAACTAGGTGTAATTTAAACCCAGCCTTATATATATATATATATATATATGAGATGGATTCAAGTTATACTTGGTGTAACTCTTATAAAGTTACACATTTTTTACATCGTAAATTTCTAAAATATCTAACAGTTAAAAACAAACAATTAAACATTTATTACTTTTCATGTAATTTGCTGAAAAATTATTAGATACTCCAGGAGTACCATAAATATATACTTCCCCCTCTCACATGAATTGTGGGTCCTACCATAAATTTAATTAGTAGGACCCACAGTTATGTGATAGTGGGGAGTACGCATTAATGGTACTCCGGGAGTACCCAATAATTACCCTAATTTGCCTAATTAATAACATTTTTCTCTCTCTCTCTCTTTATTTATTACTTTCCACACTTTTCTTTTTTTTCCTTTTTCTTTCCACCCCGTTGAAGAGCACTTCATTTTTTGTTTTTAATAAAGGCCAAAATATTATCTCAAACTTTCAATTTTTTAAGTGAAAGGTAGAAATTTTATTAATTGAGCAAACTATAGAGGTTGCTATAAATCACATATGATGGGTTGGATTTCTCCCAGCCATATCGGTTTAGTTGGAGTACAAAAGGCTAATTGTGCTAATCATTTGCCTCCTTGTATGTTGGTATTTTAAATTTGTGTTGTGCAATTGGATTATCTGAAACTTATCCATGGTATTTCAAGCTTCCTCTAACGGGTGTCTAAATGAGAATACTACAAGTCTTCTCCCTATATGATTACTGATTACATATGGGAGGAATCATTAAAAATAAATTAAAATTTAACTTAACTTTTTTTTGGATTCTTTCTAAAGTAAAACTCTTTAGAAACTCTAATAGATATATGGTAATTAAGTTTGGTAGGAAAACTGCTCTAAAATGCTTGATTTGCAAACAGTGCCAACCTAACAAATTTCTAGTGTACCGTGCAATTATTTCTTTGCTGAAACTCCCACTTTGGCAATGGCATGGTGCTCTTCTGTAGATGAGTTTGTGTTTTGCAGGTTCTTGAAAATGGTGGTGTGTGGTGTGCCTTTTAATAGGTGGAAAGCAATAAATAAGGGGAGAGAGAAAAATATTGTGGTATTAATTAGGTTATCATATGGAAAGTAATAGTGTAAAGACACAATTTGGTTCCTAAGCCCGAAAGGTAAAAGGATCTAGGCCCAAAGAGTCCAATACAATGAATTTGTAGAGAGTGGGTTAGAAAACTAGGCTCTAATGAGTCGGGTAACAATTATAATGGATTCAAATGACAAAAAAATAAAGATAGACTGGTTTTATCTAAAGAAAATCGTCATCGGCACAATCCGAGGAGATTAGTTCTTGTATATATCTCTTGAATTTGATTACAAGCACAATTCTTGTTGCTACAGTATTTTTCTCTTAATTCTCTGATCCTTTTTCCTCAGGGCCTTCTTTCTATTTTATACTATCTTCCTCATTTCATCTCCATCGTCCACGTGTAAATTAGATTACTGGTGTTGATCCTTGTCCCATCACCACCTTCTGGAAGTCTTTAGGAGTAGCTGTAAGGCTGAAAATTACTGTTCATGTATCACTTCTTCATTAATGCGACCAGAGAGTTAGCTACAGAATATTCAATGCGATGGTAGCAGTTTTCTCTTAGATATTTCATAACTTTCCTTTGTCCTGTGCTTTCATGATGTATATCCTCATCAATAGAATCCCCTGGAACATTGCTTCTAGATGGCAGTCTGCACCTTCTGACCTCTGCTTTGCTCAGCCAAGGAAGCATCTCTCCTCGGACCACTTTCTCGGACTATCATGACCAGACCCCTTTCTTTATTCATTAATACCGATTTCCATAACAACGTTTACCCGTCCTCGGACTACTAGATGTCCTCAGATTGGGCCCTCGGCTCAACATATACATAGATATATACTACTGGGCCTATCACCCTTACAAATAGCATTTAATGATATTTTTTTTAACTATTAGATCTTTTAAAAATCTACGGTGTAAAAAATGTGTAACTTTATAAGAGTTACACCAAGTGTAATTTTATAAGAGTTACACCAGGTATAACTTGAACTCATCTTTATATGAGATATATATGGAGAATCGGAGATTATAGTTTCTATACAGTATGCGAAACTTTTTTAGTCTATCACCAAAGCTGCATTGAGTTTATAAAATTTGATGAGGTTCATAATAAATTAGTAAGAGTAAATATTAATTTTCAAAAAAGGATATTAGTCTTTTTTTTATATATACAAGATAGAAATTATGCTCTAACCTAATCTAAGTGTATATGTGTGTAAAATTTCCTACTAGAGACTTGAACTTCAGCCCTTACCCTTCACATCCCACAAGCACTTATACTTGTGAAGCGACCATCACACCAAAAGTATTCAGTGATAAAATATTAGTTAATTTGTTTAAGGAAAAAACAAAAACAGATATATTTATTATTAAATTAGGGTTGTACGTAGTGCAAAAGACGCGTGAACAGAACTATTTCATCATATAAAAAAGGCACCAGATACTACCATATTCCACATTCCGTAAGGTTATTTTCTAGAAAAAAATTTCACTATAGGTTTCTGGTCCAATCTTTTCATAAAAGTATACGAATAATCAAACACGTGTACACTTTTTCTTGGAAGAAAACACGTGTACACTTAACTATGCTTTCTTTTTTATTGTCTTCTAAAAAAAATGAAACTATAATTTTTCTTTTTTATTTGTTTATATAGTCTTTTATGTCATGTGAAAAAATCATTGCATTTTTTTTTTTTAATTTGCTATTTTCTTCATTCCTTAAGTTTTTTGTTTTTTGTTTTCATAAACAAACTAACAGCACACCTCTAACACAAGACATGTAGTACGATTTAAGAAAAGAACTCTTCTGTCTCTTAAAACGAGCTAACCACACAAATTTTTTTATAATCATTTACATGATTTCATTAACCAAAAAAACAAAAATTGTCAGAGCAATTAGTACCAAGGATTCAATTTAATTATTTGTTCTCTTTTGTCTAAATTGATTGATGAAAAGGGACATGGTCACATGGCTTAAGTGTATGACATAATACATTTTGCAGATCTCAACAAAATAATTTGGTGAACTATTTTATTGTTGTTTCTGTATAAAAGATTTGAGATAAAATCTTGTACACTTGAATGTGCATTGTATGTAGAACACTAATTAGTGCAATATTATTGATTAAGTTTTCTATCGGAGTTTGCTAATATTTTCTTTTCAAATGATAACATAACTAACTCACTTAATCATTATAATGTAGTCGATCTCAGGTAAGATTTTATTAGTTTTAATTTTAAAAAGCCTTTTTAAGAAAAGAAACTTTAACAAATCTTGTCAAAAATATTCTATAAGAGATGCATGTATTTTGGTAAAGAAAAAAAATTATTCTTTTTATGTAATTCTTAGTTTATTGCATCAATTGAAATATTTTCATCTATTTGTTAATCTTTTTTTAAGTGAGGAAAAACTTTTTATTTTATTTTAGAGAGAATATGGGTTTTACCATTTAGATTAGGAAAATATATTTACTCAAGGACAACTTGACACTATTTGAGGACGGACCCAGAATTTTAAGCTAGCGGGGGCTGGAGTATAAAGAAAAAAAAAAAAAAAAAAAAAAAAAAAAAAACACTCCAAATAGGTATCTATATAGTATTAAAAAATTATAAATACTCAAAATCATTGTTTCAAAATACATTAAGATGTGATCATTTACCAACAAAGACAAAAACAAAAACAAAAACAAAATAATGTTTTTTTTTTTTTTTAATACTAGGCTTGCTAGGTTTTTTTTTTTTTTTTTTTGGTTGAAGTTAGAGCATTTACAGCATTTACAGTGGTGGTTTTAGCTTTTAGCACCTCATAAAGCTATTTTATCTATTTTATCACCTCGTTTTACAATACATCAAATATCAAATGTTCTATTTTTTTATCACTTCATCTAAAATAATATTGTGGGGTCAAAGAATTTGGCCACCCCGGCCCACTTTATACTAAGCCCAAGGCCCACGCCAAGGAAGAAGAAATGTCCGAGGACGAACGGAGAAAATCCGAATTGCGAAGGGGCATCGCCGAGGACAATCCTGTCCTCGGCAAACTGAGATCATAGAAGGGAAAAGCAGCACGCCATCAAGGGCAGCCTCATAGAGCACCTTAAGAAACAAGACGAGTATAGCAGGTCAGCCATGGGAGCTCGTTAGAGGAGCAATTCAAGGAGAAACTGTCACCTCCACATTAAATGCCCACAACTAAGGCCGCATTAATGAGAAAATGACCCCTGAACAGTGTTGCTTTGGTTGCTGCAACTCACAGAAGGTTTGGGACGACGGCTAATGGGACAAGCGCTCAAGTAGTGACCTGCATGACCAAAAAATGGAGGGCCAAGATGAACCAAAAGAGGATATATAATGTAAGAAATCCTCCAGAAAAGTGGATCAAAAGTTGGGAGCAGAAAGGAAGATAGCAACTTGTATCATCTTTGTAACCTTTGCAACCAAGCACTGAAGAAGCAATAAGAAAAACAAATAGCTCCTCGAACAAGTGCCCAGGAGAGAATTTCATATTTAAAACCCGTCTCCTTGTTACTTAGTTTACTCATAATCATGTTCATTCATTGCTATCATCACTAAAGCCTAGCTCTTAAACCCATTCTCTACAAATTTATTGTATTGGGCTAGTTGGGCCTGAGTCCATTCATCCAACGGTAGAAGTGCTTAGACCCAGTCCCTACAATTGGCGCCGTCTGTGGAAAGAACTTGTGTCTTAGTGAGGGTAACAATCAAGCATGGTAGGATCAGGCCCTCTTTAAGCAGGTCTCTACCAGCCTGAACCTGCTGGATCCCTACGACAAGGTAACTTTCCCGATCCTAAGCGTGATCGAAATGAAGAGAATGGAAGGTTTCGAGAGGGAAGTGTGCACACCACTCAAACTAGCAGCAGCCAATCTCGTGTGAGGAGTCACGTGCTCCAGAGACAAAATAACAACCAGCCCATGCAACAAGAAGAAGTCAGGAGCCACGCATCCCAGAGGCGGAATGATAATCAGGCCATGCAACGAGAGATAGACGATTTGAAGAGAGAGCTGCGCTATGCACGACAAAGGCGGTCTCATTCTAGCCCTAACATGCCCTCTAGTGATGAAGGCGATGATGACTATAGACGGAGATCGCGAACCCCTCCAAGCAAGACCTTCTCTCACGAAAAAGAGCACCACCGGAGGTGTACACGTAAAATCCCGTCTCCTAGGGGCTTGAGAAACGATGCCATGAGTAGGGCACTGGACCAACTCTCCAAATCACCGTTCACATGCTACATAGAGGGGGCTGCGCTTCCTCAACGTTTCCAGCAGCCAACCTTTACCCCTTACAACAGTAAGACAGACCCCGTGGAGTATGTGAGCCAGTTTAACCAAAGGATGGCTGTCTATTCTAAAAACGAGGCGCTGATGTGCAAGGTCTTCCCATCTAGCTTAGGGCCAGTGGCGATGAGATGGTTTAATGGCTTAAAGGTGAATTCTGTAGATTCATATAGGCAGGTAACTCAAGCCTTTGGCTCTCTCTTCGTTACAAACAGCAGAGCTCCTCGGCCCTTGAGTGCGTTATTGTCACTGTCCATGGATAATGGAGAAACTCTAAAGGCCTACTCGGACAGATATTGGGAGATATATAATGAAATGGACGGCAATTGTGACGATGTCGCCTTCAGCATCTTCAAAAATAGTCTCCCAGCTGAGCACGGCCTGAGGAAGTCTCTGACTAGCAAGCCTGCCACCAGTGTGCGCCAACTGATGGATTGGATCGATAAGTATAAACGAGTAGAGGAAGACCAGCTGCAAGGAAAGGGAAAAGAGAAGGTTATCCCTCAGGAAATGAGGGATTTCAGGTCGGACCGACATAACAGCAACCGCCCGAGGAGGGATTTCGTAGGGCAATCCGGAGCAACCAGCACACAGACTGTCAATGCTATATTCCAAGAACCAGTACACCGAGTGTTGGAGAAAATCAAGAACGAGCCATACTTTAAGTGGTCGAATAAGATGGCGAGAGAGTCCACGAGGCGTAATCAGAACTTTTATTGCCAATACCACCAGGACCACGGACATACCACGGAGAACTGTAGGAACCTCTGGAACTATCTAGACCAGTTGGTCTGAGAAGGAAAGTTAAGGCACCTCCTGCATCATTCCAGTGGTCATCTAGGCCAAACCCATCAGGAACCCCAAAGGGATAATGCCCTAAGGCCACCCGTAAGGACAATCAATGTAATCCTGGCCGCGCCAGGAAGGACAGGCACGCGCCCCTCACGAGTGTTATCTATGACTCAGCTGCCTGCTGAGGAGTCCCAGCCAGAGCCGAAGAGGGCCAAAATGAATTCTCACCCAGTCTTGAGTTTTTCAGAAGAAGACAAGGTTGGAACCACCTAGCCCCATGACGATGCGTTATTGATCACTCTCAAAATTGGGAAATACGATGTGAAAAGAGTGATGGTGGATGGTGGCAGTGCCGCCGAGATAATGTATCCCGACCTCTACAAGGGGCTGAATTTAAGACCGAAAGATTTGATGCCCTACAACTCTCCTTTGATGAGCTTCGAGGGGAAGCTTGTTATTCCAAAGGGCATGATTAGGTTGCCCATCCAGACCGGCCCAGAGAGAGTGGAGGTGAACTTTATCATGGTGGACACCTACTCTCCATATACAGCCATTGTGGGTAGGCCCTGGCTCCATACTTTGGGGGCTGTTGCCTCCTCCTTACATCAGAAAGTGAAATTCCCGTCGGGAAGTCAGGTTCTCGAAATCCGCGGTTGCCAATCTACGGCAAGGTAGTGTATGGTGGCTACCATTTCACATCGGCTCGATGCAGAGTCCTCGGCCTCTGCTGAGATGAACTTATAGCAACCAAAGGACCTGGTGTTGCCCCCTGATACAGCCGCTGAGGAGGCAAAATGCGAAAATCTAGAGAGAGTGGTCATCGATGGTGACCCGGAGAAGTTCTTTCAGGTAGGGGCTCAACTGCCTCCCTAAGAGAAGGGGGAGTTTATTAAGTTTCTCAAAAGCAATATTGACGTGTTTGCATGGGATGCCTGCAATGCTCCGGGGATTGATCCAGCTTTCATTTGTCACCATCTCAATGTTAACCCATCCATCACTCCCAATAAGCAGCCGCCCCGGCGTCCCTCAAGAGAGCATGCTGATGCGATTAGGGGCGAAGTGGAGAAACTTAAGCGTGCAGAGGATATCAAAGAGGTTTTTTACCCCGAATGGTTGACCAACACCGTGGTAGTCAAGAAGAAAAGTGGAAAATGGTGGGTTTGTGTAGATTTCATGGATCCAAATAAAGCATGCCCGAAAGACCCGTTCCCCATGCCTCGGATAGATCAGCTGGTGGATGCAACAGCGGGCCATCCTCGGATGAGCTTCTTAGATGCCTTTCAAGGCTATCATCAAATACCACTAGCCCTGGTCGACTAGGAGAAGACAGCATTCGTGACACCTACTGGGAACTATCACTACAAAGTAATGTCGTTCGGTCTGAAGAACACGGGGTCCACTTATCAAAGGATGATGACGAGAATGTTCGAGCCGCAATTGGGCAAAAGCATCGAAATCTATGTTGATGATATGGTGGTGAAGAGTAAAGTGGTGTCCGAGCATTTAGGAGACCTCGGCAGTACCTTTAGTGTCTTGAGGAAGCACAAGCTGCGCCTAAATGCCTCCAAATGCTCATTTGGCTTGGGGGCAGGCAAGTTTTTGGGCTACATGATTACTCATAGGGGAATTGAGGTTAATTTTGACCAGATTAAGGCTATTAACGATTTAAAACCACCGCAAAACGCCAAGGAGGTCCAAAAGCTTATTAGAATGATTCCAGCCCTGAATCGATTCATTTCCAGGTCGGCGAATAGGTACAAACCATTCTATCTCCTGATCAACAAGTGGAAAGGGTTTGAATGGTCCGATGACTGTATTGTGGCCTTCCAGCAACTCAAGGAATACTTGTCTCGGCCACCTATCATATCCAGTCCTGAGGCCGATGAAGTCCTATACGCATATATTGCCGTGGCCCCTTATGCGGTGAGCTTAGTGCTAATACGGGATGACAATGGCCTTCAAAAGCCAGTCTATTACGTGAGCAAGTCGCTACATGAAGCTGAAGTCAGATACTTACCTTTGGAGAAAGCCATACTAGCTGTGGTCCATGCCACGTGAAAGCTTCCTCATTACTTCCAAGCCCACACAGTGGTTGTTCTAACCCAACTGCCCTTGAAGTCCGTACTTCTGACTGCTGATTACACTGGAAGGATTACCATATGGAACACAATTCTGGGAGCTTTTGACATCAAGTACATGCCTCGGACCTCCATAAAGGGCCAGGTCCTAGCTGACTTGGTGGCCAAATTTGCTGAACCACTAGTGGAAATAGTAGCCGAGGAGCGGAACATGGATGGAAAATCGGTTGGGGTAGTCTCTACGCCAGGACCCCCATGTTGGAAGGTGTACGTTGATGGCGCAGCAAATCAAAGAAGGTCCGGAGTGGGGCTATTCCTAATGTCTCCTGAGAAGGCCATCATTGAGAAATCCCTAAGACTTGGGTTCTTGGCCACGAATAACAAAGCCGAGTACGAGGCCTTGTTACAAGGAATGGCCATGGTGCAGAAAATGGGAGGAAAAGTAGTAGAGATGTTCTTAGACTCAAGACTGGTGGTGGGCCAGGTAAAGGGAGAGTTGGAAGCCAGAGATGCAAGGATGCAAGCATACTTAAGCCAGGCCAAACGCTTGCAGTCAAACTTTGATCTTTTCAACTTATCACATGTCCCCAGAAGTGGAAACACCAATGCAGATTCATTGGCCACACTTGCTACCTCCTCGGCAGAGGGTCTGCCTCGAACCATTCTTGTCGAGCATCTGGATAGAGCAAGCGAGGTGGCAAAGGGCATGGTCTGTATCAATGAAATTAAAGTGGGTCCTAGCTGGATGGACCCTATAGTGAGGTTCCTCAAAGATGATATCCTGCCCGAAGAAAAGCCAGAAGCTGAAAGAATACGAAGAAACGCTTCTCGGTTCTGGTTGTCCGAGGACCACAAACTGTATAAGTGCTCCTATTCTGGGCCATATTTATTGTGTATTCACCTAGAAGCATCAGAATTACTGCTTGAAGAACTGCACGAGGGGATCTGTGGGAGTCATACAGGGGGAAGATCTCTGTCGCACCGAGCCCTTACCCAGGGATATTGGTGGCCGGGGATGCAAAAGGAAGCCCTTAAATATGTTAAGAAATGTGACCATTGCCAAAAGTTTTCCCCAAACATTCATCAGCCAAGAGGGGTCCTCAACCCTTTGTCCAGTCCATAGCCGTTCGCCCAGTGGGGCCTGGATATTGTAGGCCCTTTTCCTAAGGCAGCAGGGAATAAGAGATATCTGTTGGTCGGCACAGATTACTTCACCAAATAGGTCGAAGCTGAGCCATTGGCCAACATTAGAGATGCAGATGCTAAGAAATTCATCTGGAGAAACATTGTTACACGATTCGGGGTCCCTTGAACCCTCATTTCAGATAATGGACTCCAATTTGACAGCAAGGCCTTCAGAAGATATTGTTGCGAATTGGGGATCACAAACAGGTACTCAACTCCAGCTTACCCTCAGGGAAATGGACAAGCCGAGGCTGTCAACAAGGTCATAGTCAATGGGCTTAAGAAGAGACTGGACGAAGCCAAGGGAAGATGGGTAGAAGAGCTGCCACACGTCTTATGGACTTACCAGACTACACCACGACGGTCAACAGGAGAGACACCCTTTGCCATGACTTACGGAGCCGAGGCTGTTATCCCTCTAGAGGCAAGCTTCCCGACGTTGAGGACTAGCTCCTTCACTCCAAGCAATAATGATGGACTGCTGGGGAAGAGCCTAGACCTGATCGATGAACGAAGAGAAAAAGCAGTGATCCAATTGGCCTACCACCAAAAGCTCAAGCAGGGACATGATGCCAATGTGAAGCTGAGACCATTGGCACTAGGGGACTTAGTGTTGAGGAAAGTCGTGGGTGCTACCAAGAACCCATCCTGGGGAAAGTTGGGACCCAATTAGGAAGGACCATACTGAATTACCGCAGTAGTAGGAATATGTGCATACTACTTAGAAGACTTAGATGAAAAAACTGTACCTCGTCCATGGAACGTAAATAACCTGAAAATGTATTATTATTAACAAAGGCATTTCTCTAATTCAAATTTTTAGTCCAATTTGATTATATTTCTTGCGTTTTGGCAACCGTCTAAGTACTAGACAGAACGAAGGTCTTGCATGGTCCTCGGACTTAAACCTATGGGGAAACTAGTTACTTCCAGAAAAACCTAAGTGTTAAACAGAACCAAGGTCTTGCATAGTCCTCAGACTCAAACCTATGGAGAAACTAACTACTTCAATGAAGATCTAAGTACTAGACAGAACCAAGGTCTTGCATGGTCCTCGGACTCAAACCTATAGGGAAACTAGTTACTTCCAGAAAAACCTAAGTGTTAGACAGAACCATTGTCTTACATGGTCCTCGGACTTAAACTTATGGGGAAACTAACTATTTCAATGAAGATCTAAGTACTAGACAAAACCAAGGTCTTGCATGGTCTTCAGACTCAAACCTATGGGGAAACTAGTTACTTCCAGAAAAACCTAAGTGTTAGACAGAACCAAGGACTTGCATGGTCCTTAGACTCAAACCTATGGGGAAACTAACTACTTTAATGAAGATCTAAGTACTAGACAGAACCAAGGTCTTGCATGGTCCTCAGACTCAAACTTATGGGGAAACTAGTTACTTCTAGAAAAACCTAAGTGTTAGACAGAACCAAGGTCTTGCATGGTCCTCGAACTTAAACCTATGAGGAAACTAACTACTTCAATGAAGATCTAAGTACTAGACAGAACCAAGGTCTTGCATGGTCCTCGGACTCAAACCTATGGGGAAATTAGTTACTTCCAGAAAAACCTAAGTGTTAGACAGAACCAAGGTCTTGCATGGTTTTCGGACTCAAACCTATGGGGAAACTAACTATTTTAATGAAGATCTAAGTACTAGACAAAACCAAGGTCTTGCATGGTCCTCAGACACAAACCTATGGGGAAACTAACTACTTTCAACAAAGGCCTAAGCGAATAACAGATTCCGAGTATTGTGTGACTCCTTGGACCACAACCTTTGAGGAAATTAACGAGCTTGAGCATTCATCTGAGTTACATATACAGCCAAAGGGGAGTCTGGCACCTAATAATACTCACCTTGTCCTTATTTGATAAAGATGCAAACAAACACAAGTCCATGAGCATCACTTAAGGCACTTTAAGGTACATTGAACGTAACTTCCCTGCGTAGTCAGTAGCTAATTGTTTCCTTGAGATCAGTAAATTTTTGGAACATACTTTTGAGTGCCCTTGCACATTGTGTTGTGGCATTAGATCTTGGGATTTAAAAGTTTGTCTTTATAAGTAATGCGCGCTTAGCATTTTATACCCGTTATGATAATCAACTCATGAGGTATAGGATTCATGTTATAAGGTTATTACCTTTTATAGTTCATTCAGCAAAAGCAAGTCGTAATAATAAAGTGGCTCAATTGTTAATCAGAGTCTAAGTGAAAATTATCATTATGGACTTTACATTTTTAGACTGCTGTTTCAAAAATGGAAAACAAGTCACACTGTTGAGACTGTTTAGCTAATAAACAAAGCACAAGTTATATAAATAACGAAACCCATCATAGCAACAATTAACACATGAAAAAGGAATTGCATATATTCAATCCAAGCATTCCATTACAACAGTTCAAATATCTAATTAAAAAAAAAAAAAACAACATAAGGCAAAGGCACAACAAAGGCAACCTATTTCTTTAACTTGGTCTTCATTACCCCCTTGGAAGGCTAGTCTGAAGTGGCTTCAGGGTCCTCGGGGCTTTCACCTAGGGGAATCGCTTGCAGAGGCACCATAAGGAGAGTTGTCTCCTCAACATGAGGGGCCTGGGCATCAGCTGGGGGCTTTGCAGCATCTTAGGGTGCTCCCAGGCTAAGGTCTTTATCTGTTTCGATTACCTTAGAGGGCTCAGCCTCCTTGGCGGGCTCATCAGGAGAAGTTGAAGCAAGGGCAGTGTCAGGATGGCCTACCTCAACCACCTCGAGAGAAGTACCAGCCTCGGAGCTAGAAGGACAGGGCTCTCGGATGGCAAGAGGGTAGTATACATTCTCTGCCTTCCAAAGGTCAGATGAAGCCTCAACTCCAACTTGTTTAAGGGCTTCATTCCAAACCTGGGAATAGTAGAGCCTGCACACCCCAGGTACTTGAGCCTTGAGAATGGCCTGGGTCTCATCCATTCCCAAGGCGTAAGCATCCTCCTCGGCCTTCTCCTTGGAGCTCTCGGCCTCAATCCTGGCAAACTCGGCCTCCACCTTAGCCCTCAAGGTTTCATCCCTGGCCCACTCCACGGCATTCCTGGTCCCCTCAGCCTTGGCTAGCTTCTTCTTCAGATTAGCGATTTGCTCATTGGCAATCTTCAACTAATCCTCAGCCTCGAGTAGGCGCCTCGTCTGGTCTTCAGCCTGTTTTTGGGTGCTAGCTAAGCCTGATTCAGCATTATCTCTGGCCCTCGTCATCTCTTTCAGGTCCTCCCTTGCCTTCGCGAGATCAGCCTCGGAGTTTTTAAGGGTCCGCGTGGCATCCAAGCGCTTGTCACGCTCGAATTCCAAGGCCCTACTCTGGTCATTGGCCACCTCTTCCAACCTGTAAGTGGCCTGGACAGCCTGCCAAATTGAAACAAGCTCACGGTAAGATGGAAACCAAGGGACAAAGATCAATAGAGTCGTAAATGTTAGAAGTCTTACTATACCCAAGTACCTCTTCATGCTGAGGAAGACCTCCTGCCTCCTCATATTCCCCAGCTCGGCCATGTCGGCGGGAAGCAGCAGGCACCTCTCTAGTGCATCTGCCATGTAGGCACCTTCGCCCCCTCAGAAGTCCCTGAGGGAGGCGTTTTCCATCAGAGGCTCCCCATGGAGCATTGGGGCAAGAAGCTAGGCCTAGGGCTCGGACTGCATGGCGACTTCCCTTTCTTGGCCCTGGTGCCCGACTTTTAGTTGTTTTGAAGCTCATCGAGCTTCATCTTCCTCCTGAGAGGAGCGAGGATGTCCCCTATCCATGGGCTCTTTGCCTTTGGAAGCCCTTTTCCTTTTTGGGTCGGCAGGCTCGGGCCGAGAAGGCAGAGTCGGCTGGGGAGGAGGAGGAATTTTGGGCCGAGGAGATGACGACTTTGACTAGGTGGAGGATGACTTGGTCTAAGCAGGTTGAGACTTGGGAGGAGGAGGAAGCTTGGACTGTGGCCTCCCCAGCGCATCCTTCCCCGGCTGGCCCTCAATCAGGTCAAGCAGGTTGGTTAAGGGTTTCTTCTTAAAACCTATCTCGACCTGAGAAGAAGTCCTTACTGATAAGAGGTCCGCTTCAGTCAAACTGGGGTCGCCCAAGTCACCAGAGGGATCCTAGGATAGATTATCTTGATCGAATACCTAAAAATCGTCCTCGGACTGACCCAACTCAGCGACCTGTTCTTCGCTTTCTACTCTTCCCTCTTCGACCTCTACGGCTTGATGGGATGAAGAAGGGCTTGCCAATGGAGCGCCTTCAGGGACAGGGGATCCTTCAGGAAGTAAGAACCCGTGTTCTACTACGGTGATTCTGTGAAGCCGAGGATTTTTAGCTCTGATCACGTACTTCGAAGCCGAGAATGATTTCTGGATAGGATCGTACCCAAGGATCTTGTGGGCGGCTCTAACTTGGTTGTCAGCTTCGTTCACAAAGACCTCCGCCTTAAAATTGGCTCCCAAATCCTCCCGATTGACCAGGTGAAAATGTCTCTCAAAGGCGCAGAGATCTGCAAAAAAGAAGGCATATTCATATTAGCAATCAAACAAGGCAAGCTATGACAACACAAAGGATTGACCCTCTCCTACTCTGAATACCCCACCTGCTTCCCCTCCACTGTTGGACAAGGAAAGCCGTCGTGCCACTCCCTAAACACGATGAGAAAATCCTTATTTAACCCCTTGCTGGACTCAGGGAGGCACTGAATAAGCCGAACCTTGTCATCTCTCGTCTTCATATAATAGGACTTACCCCTCAGGTGTTTGAGGTTATAGCACCAGTTTACATCGTGATGGGTTAGCCTCAACCCCATCTTCTCGTTTAAGGCATCCACAAAACCCAGGATCCTAAACATGTTGACAGCGCACTAGGTGGGAGCTAATCGGAAATGCCTAAGATAATTTCTCATCACCGGTCCCATAAGGATTCACATACCACCTTCGACAAATGCGATTATGGGAATTACTATTTCACCATCTTGCTTCCTAAAATACCACTCCCTTTCCTCACAGTATCTCAAGCCTACATTACCGGGAATCCTATAATCGGCGATGAATTTCTCCATTGCCTCTTTAAACTCAACCAACTTTTTAAACCTACCCATCCCTAGAAACGGCTAAAGGACTCAGAGAAGGACGAAAGAAAGAGAGGAATAAGAGAAAAAGAAACTTAGAGGAGAGAAAGTATGAGTTAAAGAGAGTAGAAACTTACAAAAATGAGGAAAAGCTCCTCGGACAGGCTTTTTATGCTGAAAAGAAACGCGAGTTGGGCTGGAGATTTGACAAAACTCAGGGTACGTGCGCAAGAACTCTTGAATGTGAAAGTAAAGAGGCAAATCGGTTTAAAAGGGCATTTATACCTTCGATTAAAAATAACTGTGCCGGTTTTCCCGCCCATAAAGTTAAAAAATTCCCACCGTTTGATCACCATCACACCGTTGAACGTGAGGAGTACAAAGCCGCCAGAATTTAATGAGGGCGCGCTTCGTTTACCGAAGCGTCAGGAACACGCTTTGGACAAGCGAAAAGGCTTTGGCGCTGACGAAGGACAAAACTTGATAAGCCATAATAAAGGCCCGAGGACATCAAAACCCTCATCTCCGTCCGAGGAGTCGGACAGCAAGATTTTGAGGGGCTATTATGGGGTCAAAGAATTTGGCCACCCCGGCCCACTTTATACTAAGCCCAAGGCCCATGCCAAGGAAGAAGAAATGTCCGAGGATGAACGGAGAAAGTCTGAATTGCGAAGGGGCATCGCCGAGGACAATCCTGTCCTCGGCGAACCGAGATCATAGAAGGGAAGAGCAACACGCCATCAAGGGCAGCCTCGTAGAGCACCTCAAGAAATAGGACAAGTATAGCAGGTCAGCCATGGGAGCTCGGCAGAGGAGCAATTGAAGGAGAAACTGTCACCTCCACATTAAATGCCCACAACTAACGTTCTGACCGCATTAATGAGGAAATGACCCTTGAACAGTGTTGCTTTGGTTGCTGCAACTCACAGAAGGTTTGGGACGATGGCTGATAGGACAAGCGCTTAAGTAGTAACCTGCATGACCAACAAATGGAGAGCCAAGATGAACCAAAAGAGGATATATAATGTAAGGAATCCTCTAGAAAAGGAAATCTAAAGTTGGGAGCAGAAAGGAAGATAGCAACTTGTATCATCTTTGTAACATTTGCAACCAAGCACTGAAGAAGCAATAAGAAGAACAAATAGCTCCTCGGACAAGTGCCCATGACAGAATTTCATATTTAAAACCCATCTCCTTATTACTTAGTTTACTCATAACCATGTTCATTCATTGCTATCCTCACTAAAACCTAACTCTTAAACTCATTCTCTACAAATTTATTATATTGGGCTAGTTGGGCCTGAGTCCACTCATCCAACGATAGAAGTGCTCAGACCCATTCCCTACAAATATAAACAATTCATTAAAATGATAAAGGAAGAGAGAGAATTTAAGTTTTTTAATTGAATGAAGAGATATAATCTTAATAAAATATTATATTTTATTTTTAACAACTTGCTATAATCAATTGGTATTTATACCAGTTTACTGTAGTTGCAAAAAAATTTAGTTTTAACTTCTCCAATAACACATGATTATTTTATTCTTTGGAGGTAAAATAGTTTTTTTTTGCTAAAATACAATAACCATTATGAATTTTTTATTGTTTTTGTTAAGATTTTGGGTTGGATAATTGTTATTTGGATGAGGTTAGTTAGGCTTATTGAGGAGAATGAGGACCTAAGGTTTTAGAAGGGCAACTACAAAAATTAAACATAATAGTAACTATAAAAAAAATAAAAAATAAAAAAATTGGACCGGGGGGGGGGGGCCGAGCCCCCACCTAGGTCCATCCCTAGTTTGAGGTCTAGGCAATACTTTAAGTGGTATATTTTTATATTTAAATATTATTTTACTCAAGAATATATATATTTTTAATCTATTCTTCTTACTTTTTTAGATGCAAAATTATTAATGAAGCATTTGTATTGAAATTTGGCCTCGGCTCATTTGTTTCAATGTGTGTTTCTTGTATTAAAAAATGGAGGTTCAACTAATGATACTATCTCCCCTACATTGATGATGTTAAATTTAAAGTCGCCACTTATTTTAATTTAAGGAAAAAATAAGAAATTTTTTTAATAAAATAAAAATAAAATTCATCAATATGATCAGATACAAAAATCATGGCATCTTATAAATCTAAAGTTTTTAACATTCACCCCATTTTTTTCGACACTAAAAACATCTCTACTTAATGGTGCAAATTGCAATATACACCAAGGAAAAAAAATAGTGGCATTTTGATTATGTTACGAGAAAAAAAAAAATGTTACTATTTGATGTTGTATTTACACGTGAAGGAACTTGAAGCATGCTCAAAAAAAAAAAAAAAAAAAAAACTTGAAGCATTTTTTTTTTTTTTTTGGTTTTCAGGTCAATTATTATAATAATAATAATAAGATAGAGAAACTCTTCATATATTCATGTGATAAACCTTTGTGAGTTTAAACTTTAAATGACTTTGATATAAGTTACTAACTGATTAATTAATAACTATTCCAAATCCTTACAACAAAACCAAGGGACACCATTTTAAGAAAAAATCTACTTAACTTTGTAATCTATCTTTATCAAAAGCCACATTTTTAAATAGATCTCTCTATATATAAAAATTTATTTAGGGAAATGTTGTATCATATAGTTGTGATCCGGAACTCCCTAGGCCAACCGATTGCTTCCTTATCTGAATTGGTGAATCTGCCATACTCATCCAATATTGTTGAAGAAATGGCTGCAGCTAGAGCCATTTACTTTGCTCAAGAAATTGGCTTAACATCTTTTATCCTTAAAGGCGATTCTGAAGCTATGATCAAGTGCCTTAGAAGTGATGACGACTCCTTTTCTCCTTACAGACATATTCTTGCAGCAGCCAAAGCGACCATAGAGACCAGCTGTTGTATTTCATTTTCCCATATTCATAGACTTGGTAACTTTGTTGCTCACAACCTAACTAAACATGCAAAACATGTTAGAGGTTTTTTGGTGTGGATTGAGGATGTTCCTCCACACTTTCAAGCTGTACTTTTAGCCGATAATGGCTAGTTTTTCTTAATGAAATTTGCTGATGTTCTTTCTCAAAAAAATAATAATAATAAGTTTTGATCAATGCATTAATTTCCATTAAGTAATATATTTAACATTCTATCAAAAAATATATGTTTAACATGATTTTGCTTGTTTATTCTATTGGGTTCAAATTAAATGTCTCATCATAATATGCAAAAATTCATTTTTCCTACATGTTTTCTTCTTCTTAAACACAAGTGTTTTTTTGGTAACTTCGACATGTAACTTTGACCACATAAGTTGTCTTTTCAATGACAAAAAAAAAAAAAAAAAAAAAAAAAACCAAGTAATAGGATGATTCGAACTCGACATACTCTAATATGACTCATTTAAATGCTTTTCGAACCAATACCTTATTTTAAAACCTTTTATATTGGTACTTTGATCTAATATATTATAACTCTTGGATCATATTTTAAACTAATTGCATTTGCATGAGTATAAAAGTCACATGTCAACAACAACAAAAAAAAAATCAAATATGAAATCATGTGGCCTTAGCAAAAAAGACATTTGCCTAAACCTTGTCACAATTCTTAACTAACACTTATTTAAAAATAAATTTATAGATTATGTAATCTTTATTTCACATATGTCTAATCATTCAATATTATACATAAAGCACAAGGGTTTAAGTCCTAATTATTACCATGAACTAATGTAATTTAAATAAGAAGATTCATAAAGTAATAGAAAAATGCCAAACTCTATGCCTATGATATTTTTGAGAAAACTTATAGTGGTAACGATAGATTTGGTTATTTTAATTCTCATTCAAGTTTCTCTCAAAAAAAAAAATATATATATTCTCATTCAAGTAAAAGCTAACGACCTTGCCTTCACCTCTTTGTGTCTTTCTTTAGTTCAAAACACAGGTCCTTATCCCTTGGAACGTGATAATGTTCAAGATACGTTTTATATTTGTCTTTTAAATGAAATTAATTTATGTGAAGAAAAACATAAAGGAGCATAGGATCTATTCACAAGATGTGTTATTATAAGTTTCGAAACATGCATGTGGTCACACATGATGCAAAATGACCAATGTGGTCGATACCATACTAGTACCAGCTGGTACGGCCGGTATGTACCATACCGGTATATATACCGGTATCGAAACACTAATATTTCGTATCAGTTTAAATACCGGTCATACCGGCTGATTTCAGGCAATACCGGCTGGTACATAAATTTTTATTTTTTATTTTTTTTATTTATAGTTTTGTAATTTTTGAATTTTTGTAAGGACGGAATGATAACTTACTTGCATTAACTTATTAGTATTATTTGTTTTCTTAGTATGCAATGAACAATTAAGCTTTCTATTTTTTATATTATGTTTTTTTTTCTTTTAATTGATGCTAAAGTCTAAAATCATGAATAATTTGTTCTAAATTGAGGTAATGTTTTATGGTAAACTTTTATATTTATTATAATATATATATATATGTACACACATACATAAATACATACACACACACACACATATATATATTTATATTTATATTTATAAATATAAAAAATAACGGTAAACCCAAAACGGTACACCGATATTGACCGGTACCGAAATATATCGTTCTACTGGTCAAACCGGTACAACCTCCGGTATGAGATTGACTCCCTTGAAAATGACCCAACGTTTCGAGTTGCTGAAAATATCGCATATTACTGTTATGAAGAAAACAAGAAACATAAGGTTATGTTTGGTAACTGTTTTTTTCCTCATTTTCTGTTTTCAAAAACAATTTTCTGTTTCCTAAGGCAAAAAATTTGTTTGGTAACTGTTTTTAGGCAAAAATCAAAAACTATTTTCAATTTTCATATTGTGAAGGAAACTGAAAACAGGTCTAGAGCTGTTTTTATTTTTCAGTTTTCCCTCACTTTAGAAAACACGAAGAAAACACTTTAAAACATGCTGAGGCATAGCCAATTAATGAACCAGCGCACTGGTTCGACCCACAACACTAACAAAATGTTTTTCCCGCGCTTCCTTTTTTTTTCACTCAGTATTTTAGAGCCTAGTATCTGATACCCTTTATATCTTCTCCTCTGCGCCTCCACTGCCTCCATCTTGCTTAGAGAAAAGATTGATTCAGAGAACCACTTGTAAGGTTGCTTTGGCCGTGCTGTTTCGGCCGGTAAAGATGTTTTGGACCGGTACAAACAAGAAGAAAAAAGAAAAAGAAAAGGAAGAAGAAGATGAGAAAAATGGGTCTGTGACTCACTGACTTGGTGCCTAATGACTGAGATCTGTGCTCCAAATCTTTCATTTTTTTTCCCTTCTATACCCTTTTCTAATTTAGATCTCATTCCTCTCCATTGTAGCTGCCACTGCAACTTCTTTATTCTCCTTCCTCTTCTTCTTTTTTCCTGCGTCTTTAGTTTCTTCACTGCTAATGCACTACAACTGTGTGCTTTCAGTTTTGTGTCTTTCAAATTTTCTTATCTAATATTTAGTCAATGATGTCAGATGGTTAGGTGGAACTATGTAACACTCAAAAGTGTTGAATATTTTTCAAACTTATCTTTAGTATCAATTCATTTCCTCCAACCACGTGGCCTATGCTCTTAACTTTTTGTTTTCCCCTTTACTTTCTTTTACTTTCATTACCAAGGTATCAGGCACATGTACTGATGTATATATACATTATACAAAACAATTGATTTATAATTTCTTTAGGTGTAAGGATTTTAAATACTTTGGAGAAAATGTGTTTTTGAATTAAAATAAATATAATTTTTTTAAAAAAAATTAACCAAATTTAACAAAATTTAACTTTTTCAAAAACAACTACCAAACAAATTTCTTTAAATTTTGTTTTTGAAAAATGTGTTTTTCAAAACAACTAACCAAACGTGTTTTTCCTTTTAAAAACAGGAAAAAAAAAATTTTTGTTTTTTTCTTTTTTCCTTAAAAACAAGAAAACGAAAACAGTTACCAAACATGCCCTAAGAATTCTATTAAGCTAGGAGATTGTTTATTTCAAGGGTACAAATATCGTATCAAAAAGCCTTGGGATGTCATTCACGCACAACCTAATAGCTAGTTGGTAAATAGTTTCTCTCTCTTCTATATATATATATATATATGGAAAAGAATGCCTACATGCTTGAAAAATATACGTATGAGCAACCAACACATTTTCTTAGGTTTAAGTCACTCAAATTAAACCCATCCCAAACACAATTAGCTCCATGAATTAGGATGTAAGAAAGGAATCTTCACTTTTTAGTTGATTTCATTGACCAAGAAGAAAAAAAATTAACTCATAGACAGAATTGTAACATGTAATCATCTATGTTGATCTCAAGCCTAAAAGTGCAAGAAAATTACAATCAGGGACAGACCCAGGTAAGCCCCCCCCCCCCCCCCCCCCGGGCCCAAAAAAAAAAATTCAGTAGTTTAATTTTTAGTAAAAAATAAAAAATTTAGACTTGGGCCCCCCTTACTTTGTAGCTTGGGCCCCCTCCAAAATCATGAATCATCAACTCAACCCATGTAAATCTTTTTTTAAAAAAAAAGTAAAAAAACAATAGTGTTCTGTGTATTAAGAAATAATAGTGTTTTGGGTCTTTAATTTTTGTTGGTAGATGATTGCATCTTAATATATTAAAAAACAATGATTTTTGTGTATTTGTCTTGGTTGAAAGTTTCTTAATACTATATGGATGTATATTTGAATTTTTTTTATTTTTATTTTTGGCTTATCTCCGGCCCCCTATCTTGAAATCCTAGGTCCATCCCTGATTACAAATAATATTGGAATGTTTGAAGAGTCCCTAAAAAGAAGGATACCATAAATCTAGGTAATATTATGAAAACACATTTGTAAGACCTCTAAAATCATGCACGAAACCTTTTGGCTAGCATACACAATTTCTATAGCCATTTATGTGGCTTTACTCATAGACAACATATATAATTGCAACAAAGAACTGGGATTGAATCCCCACCTACACCAAATACCAATTATTTAACTGATTTGGGGTTCAATAACAAATGGTAGGTTCTAGTTAGCTCAACTGGTAAAATCCTTGATGGTTAAATAAAAGATTTGGAGATTCAATTCCCGCATATACTAAAAACTTATTAGTGTCTTGGTCAGATGATAATGAGTACAATCATTAAAAGTTGACGTTATAGGTTGAAACTCTATCTAATAATAATAATAATAATTGCACCAAATTTAAGCAACCAGATCTCACTCATTTTAAATGGAAAAATGTTTAAATTGGAGTTCATTTGAAACCTTGAATGTCTACTTGATCATTTAATTTCAGTTTATTTATGAATTGTTAGATATCATTGAAGTAGTGCCTAAAGATAATTTCTCATAAGTCATAAATCATAAGTCATAACATCTTTTAGTTGTGAATTATATCGAATCCCTATTGAGAAGTATCCAAAACCCATAATCTTGTATGGATTGTCCCATACTTATTGACCCACAACCTTGTTTATTTATGGGTAAATTACATTTTAACTTTTTCTCGTGTTACTCTAGTTGTAATCGGATCAAATAACTTTTCAATCCTTCTATAGATTAATGCGGAATTAGTGGGGTTTGATATAGGACTATACATAACTCATAATTAAGTCGAAATTTTCAACAAGTTAGGCATCCTATACATTGTCATGATGAACTAAGATGTTAGTTTGGGTGAAAATTTCGTATTTGATATGTTCATTACTTTCATGAAGATGTTATATATAGATTGATTTATTTATTCTAGATTCAATATAATTGAACATGAAAAGTGAAATAAATACAAGTTAATCGAATTATATTTACGAGTTTTCCATCAACGCCGCCTTGTCCTCCTTAATCATTTTCGGTTCCTACTCTCTCCTTTGAAATTTTGTTCTTGTAGTTAATTTCTTTTAAGGTAAACTATATAATTAGTCTTTACAACATACTATATCTCAATTGATATAACGTTTCGAATGTATCGATTTGGTTACTAACATTTTGGTATTGTGTCAAAAGGAATGGTCCCAAGCTGATAAGTGATGGATGGAAAATGATGACATTGCTAACGGTCAATATAAATTTTTTTTTTTATCACATAGACTGCCACATGTATTACTAAGATGTTAGTTTTGGGTGAAAATTTCGTATTTGATATGTTCATTACTTTCATGAAGATGTTATATATAGATTGACTTATTCTTTCTAGATTCAATATAATTGAACATGAAAAGTGAAATAAATACAAGTTAATCAATTATATCTACAGGATTTTTTCCATCAATTTGCCACTAGCAATCTCCTTAATCATTTTTCAGTTCCCTACTCTCTCCTTTGAAATTTTTGTTCTTGTCGTTAATTTCTTTTAGAATTGAAGCTTCACATAATTGGTCAGCAAACTTTACATTATATCTCAATTCAATCTCTAACGTTTCAAATGTGTCAATTTAGTTCACAACCTTTTGATGTGTCAAAATGGTCTTTAACATTATGTGATGGATGAATAATGACATTTTCATGGTCAATATAATTTTTTTGTCCATGGGTGCCACTGTATTCTGCATCTCAGCATAAACTTTAAAACTAGTGCACGTGTCCTTCAAAAAAAAATTCTTTCCATTTTTCTTTTGCTTTTATCTTAGGAAACAAATAGGCAAGAAATTGAAAAAATTAAACTTCATTTCTTGCATTTTCTAACAACCAAACCAGAGAAAAACAAAACTTTGAAGCTTAAGCCACTCACCCAATTTCCTTGTTCTTCTTGCTTGCCGTCAACACTATCGTGCTTATTGGAATCAAAATTTCCTCTTTTATTCATCTCAACCAACTGATAAAATCATTTACCCTTGCTCTTCCTACACGCCGTCAAAAGTTTCATCTTGTTAGCATCATTTTATATTTCTTCTTTAATCTCAATCCATAAGAATCAAAATAGTCTATAAAATTCTTTAATTTACTAATTTTGTTGTTAGGCCTAGTATCGAACTTTATCAGCATCAATACAATTACACCACTGTGACCTAGTAATAGTGAACTTCGTGGAAGGGCCTTTAAATTCTATAATCAACATAAATATTATTGTATTTGAAGTTTCTTTTAGAAATGGGTTTTGTTGTTAGTTTCACAATTTTCTTTTCATTAATATTTTCCTTGTTTGATTTATGGAAAATGCGGGAAAATGAAGTTAAATTCCCGCAATTATGGGTTTATAATCCCGTTTGTTTCCCAAGAAAGTAAAGCAAAGAAAATGAAAAGGAAAAAAATAAGAAGGACACGTAGCACCCCTGAGTTTTTTTTTTTTTTTTTTTTTTAGTTTATGTTGACGTGACAATACATGTGGAAATCTATGTGGCAAAAAAATAATATTTTAACCATTATCCACTTCAATATTTTTCATCCATCACTTAACAGTTAATTTGGACCATTTTGACACAATACCAAAAAGTTAGGGACCAAATTGACACATTTAAAACGTTAGGGATTAAATTGAGATATTGTGTAAAGGTGAAGGACTAATTATGTAATTTACCCATTCTTTTATCTACCATCCTATTCATTTTGAGTGGGGTTTTTTTTCTCACTCTCTCTTTCTTATACCAATATTATTAAATATATAGGATGTTTCTTCATTTTATTTATGTATTAAGTCATATGTTTGACAAGTAAAAATGTATGAGTAGATTAAATAAAATATGTACAACCAAAGTATTGAGGTTTATTGTTGGTTTAAATAAATGTGGGAGGTAAATTATAAATCAATTTTTATTTTTTGAATTTATTCTTAAAAAATTGAATTTTGTGAGAAAACTACTACTTCTTGTTTTAAATTCCTACGGATGATATTGAAGAAATTTATTAAATTGTAATTTTTTACGAACAGCATTGGTAAGAAAGCTTGATTTAATTCTTGTGTTTGATAAAAACTTTGGTTTTGCTTACTTTAGAATTTAACATTCACTAAATGGGAATTATGAGACATTAAATTAATAATGACTACTTTGGGATGTCTTGTGTGTAAAATATATTAATTTGGGTTTTTTTTTTTTTTGTTATTCTCATGATATTTTCTTTAATTTTCTAGATAATATATTTTATGTAGTTACGAAAAACTTTTTATTTTATTTTTAGAAGACTTATGAAAAACTTGAATGTATTTGTTTTTTGTTATGAAAATCTACACTAGCTAACAAGACACGTAACCATTTTTTCCAAAGTTCTTGTATGTTGTGCTAGAATAATTCTTTAATTGTGATTATGGTAGACATGCAATATATGATATAATTGTGAATTTTAATGTGTAATGCCCGCATCCTCAATATTTTTCTTTTCCTTCAATGACTTTTTAATAACAATAGCAAGATTTATATGGTCTTGAGACACATGAGGTGTTTGGTAAGTTGTGCAAGTTATCTTTTAAAAAACTTATAATATTTCAATACTTGAATTAAGGCCTAGACATGTTTCTTAAACCCTAAACATGATGTTGAAAATCTATGAAAACTTACTTTAGAGTTAACTAAATAATTGGATCTCATAAAATTTATTTTGAAATATTACTGGAGTGGACTTCAATTAAATAAAAGAATCAATAATAGGACCATTAAGTCTGTTAGGTCTTAGGACACGAAATTTTGTGACATTAAAGTTAGATATTAAGTAAGGTGTCATTAACTTCAAAGGGTTGGCTTAGTAGTTCTTAAAGTCTCATAATATCTATAAAATCTTGGATTTGAAACCTTTTGTCAATATCTTAGGGCCATCTCCAAGAGATTCATCCCTATAATAACTAACTATGTATGAGACGGAAGGAAATAGTCAAATATTCAAAAAGGTTATGGATACCCTCGTTTGTCCAAAAAAAGTAAGGTGTCATCTAGAAGTTTAATCTTAGAGGCTGTTTGTGGGTTCTAGTTAGCTTAACTGATAAAGTCTCTGATGGTTGTATAAGAAATCTAAGGTTCAATCCCGGCTATACCAAAAACTGTTTGGTGTCTTGGTCTGATAATAAAGAGCTATTATCAGGAGCGGACGCTATAGGTTGAAACTCTTTAAAAAAATCTTAGAGGCTGTCTCTTTAAGAAAGAAAGAAATAATGTCTTAAATTTATCTAAGAGAGTATTTTAGGAAACTAAAAGTTATTTTAGTTGAGAGCTATTATAGCCTTGTTGAAATACCATTTTAAGATTTGATTAGGACATCTTAAATTTGATAACCTATAAATTTTCCATGATCTTGGTTAGTCGCTTAAAACAGTCTGAAATTCTATTGTAATTGCCTAAGACTAGTTATGTTCTTAAAGAGTTTGAATGTTTTGTAAGGAATAATTTAATGACTTTCATGTTTGATTTTTAGGTAATTAAGGATAGTGGGAGACACTCTTGGAGGGTGTTTTGGTTGGAAATTCAGAGACTAAAAATAATTTAAGCGGTTGTGCACATGATGCTCTCTTTTCTCTATTACCTTCTAGAGATCATTCTCATCGCTACCATCAATCAACTTCAATGCTTTAAGTTGCAAAAGTGTTTAACAATAGTGCATCATAAATTTTTTATATTAATAAGTGATGATTTGTATCAGCTTCATTGTTCTATTTCGTGTAATAATTACAAGAAAAAATTTCTGCTCAAAATTCTTATTTCCTCAAATCATCATTTGACCTTGAGCTACAAATAAAATAGTAATTTTATAAAATAAGGTTAAAAAACATCATTTAAACAGTTAGTTAAGCAAGAAATTAATTCTAAACATCGTTGAAACTCTTAACAATAAAATAAAAATAAAAAGGCCTTGGGTACAAAGATTGGACCATAAAATCAAAAGTCAAGCCACATCAAATTTTAACGAAAAAGAAACGTTCTTAAAAGTAGGATTAAACACGTGTTTATGAGGAATTAATTATGGTTGGATCTCAAAAAGAATTGATTTTAATTAATTACATGTCAAAATCGTACAAGTTTAAGCCTATCGACAAGAGTATACCAAAATGCACAACATCATAATTCTAATGGATAATTACTTAATTATCTCCTAAAATTGGTTAATTAATTGAAGTTTCAGAACCCAATTGTTTTGTACTTCTTTAGTCTAAAATTGTTGGTCCTGTATTCTATTTTGAGATCTCCTAACATTTTGTTATATGTTTCTAAAATTAAAAGTCATTAATTTACTAAGTTTCCTATATATTATACCCTTACCAAACACAAGTACTTTACAGTTCAAACGATAAATTTTTTTTAGAACTTTGTTTAATGGTAATTTTGGAAATTTCTATCAGCTAGCATATAGATTCACATCAATAGAGAACTTCTATTCAAACTGTAATCTTATCTATAATCTACTAATAATAAAATGATCAAATTTACTGTGATTTAAAATAATATCATAATATGTCATGGTTTCAAACAAGCAATCCTAAGTTCCTATTTCCAATTAGTCTACTAATAGTTAAAAAAGATTATTAAGATTCACAATTTAAGTTTTGTGAACAGTAATCCAAATTCTGTCTCTAATCTACAAATAGTTGAAAGATTAAATATAAGAACATATAAAACAAAATTCCAATCTTTTAACTGAAAACACCATTGTTAGCGTACGGGCTAAAAACCAAGAAACTTGAGCACTGACTTAAGGTTTTGATTCAAGCCCAATACAATCTATTTTTAGAGATGAGTATGCGGGCCAACGTTTGGGCTTCCTAACTTAATAGATTGGAGAATAGAAGAAATGGGTGGATCCATGATTTATCAACAAGAAGTATGTAGAAAAAGATCAAATTTCTTATTTATCTTTCTCCTTGGGTTGGCCGAGGATCACTATTACACTTGAGAGAAATTTACTTCTGAGTTTGAGTTTTTTTTTTTTTTTTTTTCAATCCCTGCTTACTTGGGATCTTTCCATTTTTATAGTCATCCTGCTTCCATCCTAGCCTTTCACTTGGAGGGCGGCTGATCTTCCCCTGGATACTTGTCCTATCCTTGCCTTGCTGGTGGTGGCTGAGTGAGATATAGACTGTTGTGAGCACTGTTCAAGTGTTATTCTGCCATTAATGTGGCAAGTTGGGTTGTTATAGTGTATTTAATGCAGAGGTGATGGTTGCTTTATTGGGAAAGCTTCCCTTCCCCCCTACCTGTGTCAACCACTACGGCCTTCTTTGACTCTCTAGCTCTTAATTCGAGTGACTTCTCCCTTGTCCCCCATGGAGTGCCCTCCCTAATACCTCCTCAGGCATGGGCACTCCTCGGATGAGACTTGTTCCTCGGAGATATCAGACGTCTCAGTTGGGCTTGGCCTGGTTTGAAGGTGGACCAGGCCCATCTGCTCTTCGGGCCACGAGGGTACCACTCCCTGACCCCCCACAGTTAGAATACGCTAGTGGAAACAATGATCTTGACAATGGGTGTTCCCCAAGAAAAAGATTGGATTTTGACAATAGGTTTCATTATCAAATTTCGCTGTCTTGTCCAGAAAGATTATTGGATTTTGACAATAGAATTCAATATCAAAACTCTTATTATTATATTTTCTACCACAGATGAATGGTATTAGAGCTTATCATCAATGTTTCTTGTAGTTAGAAGCTTACACAATTTTAATGGAAGCTCTTTGTGGCTTGTACATTTTGTGTTATGTACTTACGTTTCCCATTGCTTAAATGGGAAACTTTTGTAAGAGAATTATGAAAATATTCTGCCGGCCATTGTCATCCAGCTTGAAGGATCTATTCATGGCAGTTTTTCTTGATTCCCTGCCATTGTTATTTGGCTGGTTTGAGGATGCACCATGCAAATTGGCCTCTAGCATGATTGTTGGGGGAGTTGGGGGCTTATATATGCTCATTATTGGGGAATTCAAATGCACCAATAAATAGAACCCACATTGCTTGAGGATAGAATAGAGCTGCAAGAATTTTTTCATAAATCCAAAATCTGATTCCAAACCCAATGGTTTTTGTTACTACAAAATTCATAGGCTGAAGTGCAATTGAGTTCTTCAAATTCCATTCCAGAATCATAATCGACCTAAATGTGCACTGGCATTGATTGCAGAAGCAACACTTATTTCCTAATGCTCCAACGGGTTTCCAAATTCACGAAAGAAGTTCATATGCTGATGCAAAACGAAAATACCTGGAAACAACAGCTATTAAAAATGGCATTCCAAATTTACAGTTAACATAAATGGAACATGATATTTAAGATTAGCTATTTGCTTAGCAGCTCATATACTTTACCAAAAGGGAGAAGATTAGAAGATTATGGACCATCTGGTTCCACTAAGCTGATACAGAATTTGGCAAACATACAAGAAAGCCTTCCAAAAGCCTAGTCCCCTTAAATGAGTGTATTTCACAAGGCACAAAACTAGTTCAATATTGTTCTGCCTAGTCCCTCTAAATGGCTGTATTTCGCAAGGCACAAAACTAGTTCAATATATATATATATATATATATATATATATATTTTTTTTTTTTTTTTTATTTGGTAGTTACAACAGGGGAGGAGGGATTTGAACCCTGAATGTCATGGAAATACCAAGAAGTGCCAACCCAGTTGAGCTACAAGACTCTTGACAACTAGTTCAATATTTTTCTAGGACTTCAACTCTGAAAAAGTTTCAATTATATTCAATTTGTGTAAAACACATAGTAAACATGTTTTAGCTTTTCAGGAAAATCTTTTGCACTATTTTTTTAATGCCAAGAATGGTAATCTAAGAGCCAGTGGCAATGTCTAGTCTTCCCATAAGAACCCAGTTTAAAATTCCCCTTCTCCCCCCTAATCCACTTGTAAGCAAAATACATAAATAATTGAAAGAATTGATTCTACATTTTATAAAATTTGCCAAACTGAACAAGTTCAGAACCAGTTTATATCATTCGCTGCTGACCATTTCTGTGGTTTCTCAAGAAGCCTATTATGAATGCTTGGTGAGTTATCAAAAATCGTCTTTAACCTAGAGGAGTTCATTTTAAAACCCATCAGCAGAAAAAAGTGATTGTTTTCTTTAATGTTCTAGGTGCTTCACATCCACAATGAATGTTTGTGTTTGATAATGTTTTCTTAGTGATGCAGCAACAATAGCAATGAGCAAGTGATGTTGTTTACAACACTGCAACTGGAACTGTACTAAATTACAGAAGTTGGAAAGCTATCTGAGTCTCTAAAGTTTGACATCAATGCTATCAGGTATGGTTCAACTATGTGATAAGAGCTATACACTTAAAATAGAGTTGCTAAATAACAGTCTTTCAACTCCAAACTTATTCATTTAAATTTAATCTTGTATGAGACATTGGGCACTAAGCCAAACATTGCAGCATCTAAAAATGACCAAAAGAAATTATACTATACAGTATAGATGGTAATATCAGCCAGTAATTCTCAAAAGAATAGAATCTCAATATGCAAAAGAAGGAAGCGCCAATTTCACAAATCTAAATTACTGAAGTATCTCATCTTTGAAACTTCCAAGACCCTTTTAAGATTAGATTAAAAGTAGCTTAATAATTAATATAAACATAAAACACATATTACATTCACCCAATTGGTTAATCTTCATGACAAATTAAATATGATATCAGCAAATATTAAACAGTGAACAAAATATTCCTCCAAATTGGTTTTGAGGAAAATTCCTTAAACATATCACTCATTAAATCATTTTAAAAAGTCGTGTTAAAGAGTTCGTTCAGCCCTATGATTTCATGGGAAAATCAGCAATTTTAAATGATAACACAGAAAAGTTGGCGTTTGGCCAAAAAATGTATAATTCATAGGATGTCTGTTCAAAAAAAGCCTCCTTAAAAAATTTATTAAAAAAAAAAAAAAAAGCTTTTTGGCATTATAGTTTTTTAAAGCAATAACCTTTTTTCCAAAAAATTTCAAAAGGTTCAACTGCATATTTTTTTTAAATCATGTTTTCAAAGTGCAAATTTTAAAATCAATGTTTTTTAACATGCTAAAGCTAACCCAAACATACCATTAGATGAGTCATAAGATTAAAATTACAAATAGATAGTTATTTCAATTGCCACAAAAGTGGTTGAAGAAACTTTACTCCAAATCAATTTAGAGGAAAAAATAATAAGCAAACTTTTTGGACAAATACATAAAAAATAAATAAATAAATAAAAGGAGAGTATAATTAACCAACCTATTTCCATGTATTTTCAGAGAAAACTAGATTAGAATTGTCTAGAGATTGATAAGATCATGAAACATGTGTAAAATCAAAGGATTCCTCAGAATGCCTAGTATCCACCTGGCAGGGCATGGAATCATGGTTCCTCAACCTCTGCAATAAGCTTGCAATAGGGAGCCCAATTTTTTTTTTTCTTTTGGAATGAATTCCATGCACCATTTTTAGATTACTAAACTTTTCATCATTGGGATACAGAAATTGTAAAAAATCAAACTTTAGCATAGGATAGGCATCAAGGCACAAAAAAAAAAAAATTTGAGAGAGAGAGAGTACCGTTGGAGCAATGTCCGGTGAGTGTTATGGAAGCTATTTCGGTGCTGGGGTTTGTTCTGCTGCAGCTATGACAATGTGTTTAGGCTTAAATATACATACTCTTGCGAGGTTGTGCCCTTTTTTGGGGCAGGGGTGTTTGAGTTTCAGTTCAAGTTTGAGTGCAATGCCTGTAACACAATGTTGTGTTGTAATTTTTTATTTATTTATAGGAAACCAGTGAATTTATATCATTTCATGATTGAAAATACTGGTTTACATCTGAAGATACTTCAGAATCTATAACAGTTGGAGTTTCCTCCATCCATGTTACAAAGTCATCTATAAATTGGGCATACTTAGTGAGTCCATGTGCTTCTTTATTCCCTTCTCTTCATGTGTGACAAACTTCAACTTGGCAGAAAAATTGTATATGTTGAAGTGTACCCGAAATGACATTGGCAATAGCAAGCGAAGCCTCTGTTTTCCCTTGAATAGCCGAGCAGACCAGCAAGCTGTCACTTTCAAAAATTACTTCCTGGATGCCAATATCCCTAGGAAAAATAGCAGCAGCCTCGACAGCTTTTGCTTCAATCTCCAGTGCTCCTAGTGGGACCTGCAATGTTTTACTCATTGCAGCCACCACTCCTCCTTGATCATCCCTTGCTATCACACCAATACCAATACCAGTCTACCTTTGCTTCGAAAATACAGCCCCATCTGTGTTCAACTCATACCATCCATTTGGAAGAGAAACCCACCTACCCTAAGCTGGCTGATCTTCCCTGTGTTGGACTGGAACCTCCTGTGCTGCATTATATTCATCCAATAGTCTTATGGCTGTCTCAAACATTTCTGCAGCAGTGTGTTTTCTTCCCCCATGCCTTACTTCATTTTTATTCTTCCATATACACCATGCAATCATCAGTATAATATCCAGCAAGTTTGAGCCATTATTGGGATTCATCCCACTTTGCCACAATATATCAGTAAACTCCCCTTGCCCCTCTATCGTATGACTCAGATTACAATGGGTCCATACTTCCCTGGCCTTTGTGCATTGACACAGTACATGCAAGACAGTTTCTGAGCCTAAACCACACTCTTCACAGGTCGGGTCTTCAATGACTTTCCTATGAAATAAATTCATCTTGGTTGGAATTTTATTTTGACCACTCTCCAGCCGAAGTTTCTAACCTTATTTGGGATTTTTGCCTTCCACAGCTTCTGCCAAAATCTTTTCATACCCGATTACACTGACCATCACACCCAGAGGTAGGAGCCTCAATGGCAAGACTATACAGAATGTGGTTGGGCTAGTAGTCCATCTATCCAACCATTAATCAATAGCAAACCAATAATCAAATTTCAGAGCTTGAAGAAATACTAAACCTAAGGCTCTGGCTTGGCAATTGAGTAAATAGAGGAAAAGATTTAAACTTTTCAAAATTTAAGACCCTACTGCACTCAACTGAGCCTAAAACAACTAATTAGCTTTAATTAAGCTGAAATTTTCATCCGGGTATCTCTATTTTTCTTTTTTCCACTCCAAATTCTGCTTCATCCACACCATCTTAACTCCCACACAAAAATAAAACAAAGTTACATCTTTTTACACAAAAAAAAAAGGTTAAAATTTGGACCACCCTTTTCAGTTCCAACAAAAAAAAACTCTTCCTTTTTCTTTTCCTCACCAACCAAGCATAGCTTAATAACTTGAGGACCCAAATAGTTAAATGATTAAATTAGTCTAGTAATAGTTAAAAGATCATTAAAATTCACAGTTTAAGCACTTGTGAACACTAATCCAGATTCAAATTTTGTGTCTAATCTACAAATAGTTGAATGATTAAATATAACACATAATACAAAAAAAAAAAAAAAATCAAACCCTGTCTCAAATCTATTAATGGGTAAGTTAAAAAGATTTAATTTACAATAAAAACATTTTAGGATAAGTGATAAATTTATAAACCTGCTTGGCCTCCTCAATCCTCATCCATCTCATTCTCAGACATCTTCCTCTTCCCAATGAAACATTTTTCACAGAAAAGAAAGTGTTCTCAGGATTCACCACAGCTCAGCTGCTTGTCTCTTAGCAATTTTCCTATCACCATTCACCACAGAGTCTGCTCCTCAGCATTAGTCACAATCTTTGCATTGCTGCTACAGCACTATTACTATTCCATTTGGTTCTGGAGCTGGTTATGGTACACAACAAGTGTTTTTGTTCGGTTTGGGGGAACATGAAGGATAGAAGTGGATATAGGTTTGTGCTACAGTTGCCATTTTTTTCCTGCTCAGAGAGAGAGAGAGAGACTTCGGAGGCTAATTGAGAAAATAGGTTTAAAAGGCTGACTTCCACTTATTAATTTATTACCATGTGTTGAAGCTAAAGTTTTTTATTTATTTTAAAAAAATATTATTTACAATCCATCTTTTAAAAAAAATGAAAAATATAATAAAAACAATAGCTTTTTTACTAGTATAATTCTAGCCATTAAAAAAATATGAATGAAGATTAGGACTTCATTAGTAGTGCTAAAAAGTCATATCTCATATTGCTATTTTTAGCATTAACAACTAGAAAACTAGGACTTCATTAGAGCATCTCCAACAGGAGAGCTAAACACAAAATGCTCTCTACTTTAGAGAGCAAACCCATAAAATAAGTTACTGTTCATTCTCCAAGGGACTCTCTATATCCTGATTTTTTTTTTCTCATGAACAGTAGCTCATCAAGTCTGATGGGCTACTGTTCATTCTTCAAATATTTTTTTCTATTATAATAATAAAGTATTGAATAAAAAAATGTTGGAATATGTGTAGTTGTTAAAAAAGAATAAATAATAAATAAATAAATAATATTTAAATGAGATAGAGAATTAAATAGAGAATCTGTTGGAAAGTGTATTTGAAAAAGTGGGTAGCTAAAAGGTAAAAGTCACTATTCATTCTCCAAACAGTACAAAAATTTGCCTAATCTGCTAAAGATGCTCTTAGTAGAGCCAAATCCAAAAATTATGGATTCTCAGCTACATTGCACAACCATCTTAGGCTATACACTATAGCTCAAAAGTAAAAAATAAAATAAAATAAAAAATAATGGTTTATCAGAACTGACCTTTAAAAAATATGGAGACAAGGCTTTGACGTATATCCGTACTTGAAATTAAATTAATATGAATTACTGAGATATTTAAAATCTAGTTTTTAATTGATAATATGCTAATGAGTAGAAATCGAGTTTGTGCCAACGAGGGCTTGACTAGGGATGGCAATTTAAATCCGACCCGCGGATACCCGGTTCGGCCCGACCCTAATGGGCCGGATTTTACCCGGTCCGATAAAGAATAGGATCGGATATGGATTTTTTTTAAAAAAACCCGCAGCGGATCTGGGTCGGGTTCGGATTTTATCAAAAAAATCCAAAATCCGACCCGAAACCCGGTCTGAAACCTGGCCCGGATATGACCCGGTTAACATGAAATTACAAAAAAAACCCCTTACAACTTGTAAACCCTAAGTCATTCTAGCCCATCCGCCTCTTATACTTCATAACCTGATCTCATCTCCTTTCACGCCTCTGCCCTCTGCCTCACGCCCTCAGCCCCTCAATCTCTCTGTCACTCACGCAGTGCAGCCACGCACAACTGCACAAGAGCACGCAGCCACGCACTCAGCCACGCACAAGAGCACGTTAAGATCGCTGGGTTTCTCCTCAGTTCTCACCGTTCAAGTACCCAGCAGCGAGAGAGAAGTGAGTCACTATGAAACCATTTTTCTTGATTTTGGGTTTCTATCTTTAAATCTGAGAAATCTTTTGGACAAAAAGTTTATTCATGTACTGCTTTTTTCAGTTGGATTGATATACTAACAGGGTTTTATATTTTACATTTTTCCCCTTTCTTTTTGGGTGAGATACTTCCATTTTGTCTGAACTGATATATATTTTTCCTTTAACATCCATTTTGTCTGTTTGATTGTCAAATCCATGCTTACTGCTGCTTCTCATTTGAACAATCTTTGGTAGCTCTGTTTTGTTGTAGGAATTAGGTTTATATTTTCTGGATTATTTTTATGCTCCTCATATTGCTTATGAATTAAATAAGTTGCAAGGCATAGTAGTACAGTTTACTGTAGCAATTAGCACTCCGGTTTTGTAGTCTGTCCTAGTAATCACCTTTTTTTATTTAGGGGAAAAAAAAA